>JAXCMG010000034.1:3328134-3673833 GCA_034642415.1 Podarcis siculus
ACACATTCTACTCATGTAAAAACACCAGGCAGGCCCCACAAATAACCCAGAGATGCATTTTAAATAAAAGGACACGTTCTACTCATGTAAAAACACCAGGCAGGCCCCACAAATAACCCAGAGATGCATTTTAAATAAAAGGACACATGTAAAAACACGCTGATTCCACGGGCCGGATTTAGAAGGCGATTAGGCCGGATTCGGCCCCCGGGCCTTGGTTTGCCTACCCATGCTCTAGCTTAACCCCAGCATGGCAGCTCCCATGGGAAGAGCCTCACAGTTTTTGGGAGCAACACTGCAGCCTGAGGGAGCAAGCTGATGGAAGGTGGTAGAGGAGCACAGCTGCAAGCAACGAGGGAGCTGAATCTCCGAATCCTGCCTCCATCTCGCTCACCCCTTTAAAACAGCAATGAAAACCCTTGTGTTTTAGTTGAACGTTTTCCAGATAAGCCCAACAGTGTAAAATGTATATAAAACGCACAGAAAGGATCTCCTGAATAGGTGAGCTGTTATTACCTTTCTGCTTGTTCTAGAGCCCTCCCACCTCCTCAAGGCTGGGGAAGTGCTATCTAGGCTTTGGGAAGGGAGTATGGGGCATCAAATGTTGCTGAAAGCCGCAATTGAGGGCTGCATGTAGGATTTTTCTTCCCTAGGTCAAGGGAGGAGAACCTGCAGCCCTCTGGATGTTGTTAGACTCCAACTCCCATCAGCCCCAGGTGTATGGCCAAAGGTTGGGGAGGAAGGGAGGTGTCGTCCACCAACATCCGGAGGGCCACAGGCTCCCTAGCCCTTCCCTGGAGCCAGCTTACCTTCCTCCCCATCTCTTCACCCACACCTTCCAGACCTTATATTACGACTGGAGTTGCGGATGAAAGCACAACCTGCCATTTTGTACCATATAAACCGATAGAGGGCTCTGCTTATGGCAAGTATTATGTACAGAGCTGAATCCTAGAATAAGATCCAGAATGCAGGGGCAGCCAATCAGGCTCCTGGATGAAGCGAATCAGCAACCTGATTGGCCTGCAGGAGCAGCCAATCAGGCTTCTGGAGGAAGTGAATCCGCAACCTGATTGGCCTACGGGAGCAGCACGGAATTAGCCAATCACGCAGGGCCCATTGTGTAAATAATGTCTATATAGCTAGACGTTTTGGGGAAAGTTTCATTCATTGCTACTACGAGCTGAATAAATAGCATGAAATTAACACTCGATTCCGAGTATATTTCAGCAGGGTTCCTCAAACTTGGGTCTCCAGCTATTGTCGGACTACAACCCCCATCATCCCCAACTAGCATGACCAGTGGTCAGGGATGATAGGAATTGTCGTCCAACAACCCAAGTTTGGGAATCCCTGGTTTAGGGGATGCCCCCCGCCCAATTTGTTCACAGCTGGGAAAGCACCCCCCCCAATCTCCAGTCTAGTCCTGGAACATACGTGGTAATGGGATGGGTAGTGATTTGAAGGAGCTGAAAGCCAATTGGGGGTGGTGAGGGCCAGTGGTTAGAGTTGTGGTTGGTAGCCCAAATTTTTGGATTCTCTGGTAAGAGGATAGTATCTTCTTACTGACAAGGGAGAGTATTCCCAAGCCGGCACATGAGGGGTGGGTTAAAACTGCTCAGACTTCTCGTATTTTTGAGTTACTACGCCAGATGTTATTGCCCTTCTTTTTGACGGCTCTCCTGTCACTCCCCTTAACTCCCTGGCAACAGAAAACTGTTGTCATGGCAGCCAAACCTGTATTGGGCCTTGGCAACGTGCAATGAGGTATGTGGTAAATTTTGTGCAGAAGGCCCACACCCCTCCTTTGGAAGCGATTCATCCATTTTCTCCCTTAGTGAAAACCAACACATATTTTTTTTCCTGGAGGGAGGGGATTCCAGATGTTTCTTGCCTGAAGCAGTGGAGCTGCTTTGGTTGTGGAGATTCCTTTTCCCAGCTGCCTTTTTATGAGGTTAATATCACAATGTTATCTGTTTAAATTTTTTTTAAAGGGATGGTTTATTTATTACAACCAAGGTTTTTCAAGCGGCTGGCAGGGTTCACACTAACATGTATGGGATGGTTCAATGCACCATGTAGTTTAATAAGCCATGGTTTAGCATTATGTGAAAATCAGGCCTGTGTGGTGGAGTGCAAATTGTAAAATGTATTTCTTTTGGTATGTTTGCCTGGCACTACCTTCATTTCCCTGAGTATTAGAGAAAAGCTATCCTTCTCTACTTTGTACCCTTTATGAGGTGAAAGGTTTTCTAGTTCTTTTCTCTGTTGATTTTATTTTGTGGTTTCATTGGTGTTCTTGTAATTCCTTCATTGTATTTTATTGTTTTTACCGTTGTAAACTGCAGTAAAGCTGGTGGCAAAATAATTAAAGCTGGTGGCAAAATAAATATCCCTTCAACTCAAATTGGAAAAAATAATAATAATTTCTTGTTTATTTACTCAGTGTATATGCTCTGGGTAGTTAACAGTGGAAGTAAAGCATACATTAAAAAGACAAGGCCATAAAATCTAAATACAGCGTAAAAACAGCAGCAGAGTATCAAACAAAAGTAGAAGCAAAGACAAACTTCAGAAATATCAAAAGATCTATTATTATTATTTTATTATTTATTACATTTATATACCACTTTTACCTCACAAGGATCTCAAGGTGGTGTACATGGTTCTCCCCATTTCATTCTCACAACAACCCTGTGAGGTAGGTTAGGCTAAGAGATGGTGACTGGCCCAAGGTCACCCAGTGAGTTTCATGGCTGAGTAGAGACCTGGTGTCCCAGGTCCTAGTCCAATCCTATACTTTACTAGACAATTTCAAGATTTAAAAGCCTGAGAAAATAAAAAAGGTGTTCACCTAGTACTAGAAGGTAAAGGTAGAAAGGTAAAGGACCCCTGGACAGTTAAGTCCAGTCAAAGGCAACTACGTGGTGCAACACTCATCTCGCTTTCAGGCCGAGGGAGCTGGCATTTGTCCACAGACAGCTTTCCGGGTCATTTAGCCAGCATGACTAAACTGCTTCTGGCGCAACAGTACACCCTGACGGAAGCCAGAGAGCACAGAAACACTGTTTACCTTCCCGCCACAGCAGTATCTGTTTATCTACTTGCACTGGCGTGCTTTCATACTGCTTGGTCAGCAGGAGCTGGGACAGAGCAATGGGAGCTCACCCTGTTGCGCACATTCGAACTGCCAGTTCCAGAACGACTAAAGTGAAGGTGACAAGCAAGGATCCTATAGGGAATGTTATCCATAACTGCGGTGCCACCACAGAGAAGACCCATATTTTTTTCTTTCACACCTCCTCAAGTTCTTCATTTATAGCGAGGGAGCATAGGCAACAAACACAAGGCTTCTCCCAGAGCTTGCACCAAACCTTTGCTATCTGTTTGGCCAGGTCTCAGCCAAATACACAATGACACTCACCTTTGTCATTGTGATGTCAGCCTTTTGCCAGGTAAAACTGCAATACTAGTGGAAGATATTCCAAGTCCCCAGAATGCAGTCCACCACCTAGTGCTGTTTTGTGCCATTTTAACTACCGGCACAATACCTTTCTGCCTTTTATGTGTAAGCCACCTTGAGTCCCTGTTAGGGTTGGGGGTCGAAGGCAGGGTATAAATAATAATTGTCAATGTATGAATTTGAGGGGTTTTCGATACAGGTTTAAAGGGATGTGTTCATCCTCTCGTTTTCTCTCTTGTCTTAGCCAACAAGCTAGCACCCTCCCAAGATGGCGGAGGCTCACCAGGCTGTGGCGTTCCAATTCACGGTCTCTCCAGAGGGTATCGACCTCCAGCTGAGCCATGCAGCCCTCAAGGAGGTTTACCTCTCAGGCCTGCGGTCCTGGAAGAAGAAATTCAACCAGTTGCGGGTAAGATAGGGATAACGAGTGTTATGTACTGAAGTTCTCACCCTGGGCCAGCAGGGGGATACTGTAGATAGTTCAGGTCCACATATGCAAATAAGGGATCGAAAGTGACGTTCAGTGATTGGATAGTTACAGAAAGTTGTTACAGTTACGTTGTACTGGAGCTCTATATAAGCAGGCTGGCTGAACCCTTCAGTTCAGTTCTGGCCTGGCCTGTGAATAAACAAGAGCTGTTTGAAGAATCGCTGTGTCGTCTGATATGTTCACCCACAACTTAACAATGAGCACCTGCTCAAAATGCTCTGGAATTAATTTGTATCTGAGGGAAAGCTCCGTTGGTAGAGCATGAGACAGTCATAGGTTCTGGCCCCGTGTTGGGCAAAAAGATTCCTGTATTGCAGTGGGTTGGACTAGATGACTCCCTTGGTCCCTTCCAACTCTGCAATTCTACGATTCGGTGACATTCATGTCTTGAGAGCCCAGCTCTTAGTTTACTCTTGGGAACCCAACCCTCCCACGTTGGAGCCTTAGGAAGAATTAAACTGTAATCTAGGGAAGCCAAGGCAGTTGAAGGCCTGGGTTAGGCCTGAGAGTAAGGCCACCTGAGTTATTGGAAAGGACTTGAGTCCAGTAGGTTCAGGGTATGGTGCGAATGAAAGTTTGTTTGGCCAAATCAGAACAGGCGGTTCTGGGAGCCATTTTAGAACTAACCCTCAACTCAAGGGTTTAACAGAGAGTGGAGAGTGTCCAAGTGCCCCCCCCCCAAAAGAGATCACGGTGCTTGTTCTTCAATAATTAAGGTTCAATAACATTGACAACCTGTTTCTTTTTAGTCAATAATCCATGAATTTATTGGGTGTCCTTGTGAAGATGCTGTCTCCATTTGTATTATGGAGGGGCGACATACAGGGTTGTTGTAAGGTTAAAAGAGAGCTATGAATTACGAGGTCCTTGTTAAAATCTCATCTCCATCATGAACTCAGCAGGTGATCTTAGCAGTTCAGTTACCTGATTTGAACATCATACTAAACCACAGTTTAGTTTGTTTCCCTCCCAGTACAGCAAAGACAGAAGTTGGTACTAATGAGCACCTTGCTTGTACTTGTTAAGACTATGGTTTGTTCCTAACTATGGTTTAATGTGAAGGACATGCAAACAGAGCCCTTGTGTAAAAAGATGTTTGATGCTGAGATGTAGCTTGGAAATTGGGGGTGGGTTGCTCGGAGCAAAAAATGAGAGAGCCAGCTTATAAAATGTTGGGGCCTGTTTAATTTGTTATAAGCAACAAGCACCATTAATCAGCATCCAACAGTTGAAAGCACATCCAATGCAGCTTACATTCTGAGAAAACAATGTGTTGGTTGATTTTTAAGGCTGAAATAGCTGTGTTGTCAAGTATAGCCTTCCTGCTCTCCACAAATCCACACTGCTTCTTCAAGAAAAAGTGCACACCAGCAGTTTTGCCAGGTGTTTGAGGGAAAGGAAGTGAGTGGGCAGGATAGCTGTCAACTTTTCCCTTTTTTAAAGGGAAATTCCCTTATTCCAAATAGGATTCCTCGCAAGAAAAGGGAAAAGTTGACAGCTATGGTGGGCAGTTTAGGGAACTGGGCAAAGTTCAGTCCATGTACCATATTTTCCAAAGAAAGGGCAATGTGCCTTCAGAACTACGTAATATTTGACTCATGATGATAGCAGCAGTCTGTTCACATTCATCTTTTTGTGACCTCCCCTAACAGAACAGTTTTGTGACTGGGGTGTATCCTGCCAGCCCATCCAGTTGGCTGTTCATGGTTACTGCCATCTTGGTAACCCAGTACTCTCGACTTGACCCCTCCATGGGCATGATTGGAAAGATCAAGGAACACCTGCCAGTCAGGTATGGAGATGGGAAGGGAGAAGGGTGGGAGTTGCGGATGAATCAATGAGGGGAAGGGAGACTAAAACTAAGGCCTGGTTTTCATACATTCTGGGAAATAATGGTTTCCTGCTACGAGAACAGGCGGCAGCACATCTCAGGCTTGTGTGAATTCTCCAACCCCTCTTGTCTCCTTTCAAGCCAATGAGGAGGAAATGGGAAGCCTTTACTTTTAGTCAAACCCTTGTTTATGGTGGCCTCTGAAGTCAAGAGAACTGTGGTTTATTCACACTTATGAGAACTACCCAGAATCAAACTGTGGACTCACTTCCCATCTTGTCCTGAAAACATTGTTTAAACAAACTACATCTCTGTGTTTAGACATAATGGGGTACTATGGTTTGTTTAAAATTGGAATTAGGTGCTTCCAAACTCCTTCTCCTGAGAGAGGAAGATTGGGGAGCCTACAAATTTGAGGTTTGCTGTGGCTTATTCACATGGTTCCATGTTATTTTGAATGGTTTTCTTGGAGGGTTGCTTCAAAACCACTCACAAACGCAGTCCAGGGATGTGTCCATGTCAAACACATTGGGGAGAGTGCATTTTGTTGATTCTGGAAGTTGTCCTCAGGTCAGAAACACTTGGGTACTGCCAGGGTCCTTTTGGCCAGACGTGTTGTGGTTGGGAGACAATTTTCTAGTGACAAAAGAGTCCTCTTGAGGTGTTCAGTGTGAACACGTGAAGGGGTTTTCATGCCTGAATAGGATAGCCCCACATGTGCCAGCCATGGTACCATGGAATCAGCCTCAAGTCTGAAGAGGGCCTGACTCATGTAAGGATGTATGCACCTAGGGTTCTCTCTAAGGGGATGACATCTCTGATTGGCAGCAGGCTTTGGAAAGTAATATATATAATAATAATAATAATTTATTATTTATACCCCGCCCATCTGGCTGGGTTTCCCCAGCCACTCTGGGCGGCTTCCAACTGAATATTAAAAACAATACAGCATTAGACATTAAAAACTTCCCTAAAGAGGGCTGCCTTCAGTAAAATAGTTGTTTATTACCTTGACATCTGCTGGGAGGGCGTTCCACAGGGCAGGCGCCACTACCGAGAAGGCCCTCTGCCTGGTTCCCTATAACCTTACTTCTCGCAATGAGGGAATCGCCAGAAGGCCTTCGGCGCTGGATCTCAGTGTCCGGGCTGAACGATCGGGGTGGAGACGCTCCTTCAGGTATACAGGACCGAGGCCGTTTAGGACTTTAAAGGTCAGCACCAGCACTTTGAATTGTGCTCGGAAATGTACTGGGAGCCAATGCAGATCTCTCAGAACCGGTGTTATGTGGTCCGGGCGGCCACTCCCAGTCACCAGTCTAGCTGCTGCATTCTGGATTAATTGTAGTTTCCGGGTCACCTTCAAAGGTAGCCCCACGTAGAGCGCATTGCAGTAGTCCAAGCGGGAGATAACCATTACTTCATGGCCCCTTGCTTGGATGACTTTAGAAAAACATATGGAGGATAGTTCTGTCTTCCATTAACATGATGGAATCTCCATATTCACAGACAGGGGGCATTTGATTGGCGGCTTTTGGAGAGAGATGACTTGCCAAGACGGACCTTTAGTTTAAAACAGCAAGTCCACATTTTAAACCCTTAAGCATTTGTGTGCATGTGTGTTAGTTTGGAGACATCGGACTAGAAGACAGAATTAGGTTTTCTTCTCTTGGGAAATCGATTGTTTTAATTTTAAGGCCTGTACGTTTTTCTCCCTCTTCCTCCCCTTCCCCACCATGTTGTCCTCAGTGACTACCTGTCAGATCAAGGCCTGACAGTCCTCAGTGCCCTGGCTTTTTCCACAGGGCTATGGCTGGCCCTCATCGTGACCATGCGTAGCATTCTCAAGATGCTGCTGTGCTACCATGGCTGGATCTTTGAGGAGCACGGCAAGGTGTCCAACACCACCAAAATCTGGCTGGTATGTATCGCAGAAGAAGGTACACTATTGGGAAACAGGCTGAGAGAAGGGAGCATGCTGCGTAGGGCTGGGCGATATCTGGTTTTCAACATTGTGGTAGATCACCAGCTAAGCCGATATGTCACAATGTACGAAATAAGGATGGAGCTATGTAGAGGCTGGCTTCATGGTTTTTCCTGCACCATGATTTCTGCCTGCTCGGTGTAGTGGTTAAGAGCGGTGGACTTGTAATCTGGTGAACTGGGTTCGCTTCCCCGCTCCTCCACATGCAGCTGCTGGGTGACCTTGGGCCAGTCACACTTCTCTGAAGTCTCTCAGCCTCACTCACCTCACAGAGTGTTTGTTGTGGGGGAGGAAGGGAAAGGAGATTGTTAGCCACTTTGAGACTCCTTAAGGTGAGTGAAAGGTGGGGTATCAAGTCCAAACTCCTCCTCCTCCTCCTCCTCCTCCTCCTCCTCTTCTTCTTCTTCTTCTTCTTCTTCTTCTTCTTCTTCTTCTCACTGTTCCCTGCAGGATGCAGGGGAGAGCTGACCCAGCACACTTAACAGGGACTGCAGGAATCGAGAGAAGCATTTGCTGGCTTCACTGTTTTCCCCACATTGTGTTTTTTGCATTGCACACATACGCACATGTTTCATGATTCGCGATATATTGCCAGGTCAAAAATTATGAAACCGATATCACGATACGGACTTCAAACTGGCCTTGGATGATATATCGCTATATCGCCTAGCCCTAATGCTGTGGGATAGAACCAGACGGTAGCAGCTGGGTTCAAGCTGGTTTTGTGTTATTGGGGCTGAAGGAGACTTATGCCAGAGGCATTTAGAAAAGGCTGGGAATGCCCCTGTTTGAAGTCCTGGAAAGCCACTGTCAGTGCAGACAGTACTGGGCTGGATGCACCCAATGGTCTGAATCTGTAGAAGGCATCTTCCTATGTGCTTGTGTGACCATGGTGGTCTGCACCAGTAAACCACATATGGCCACATTGCCCTCTGGGTATTCAAGAATATGTTAGCCTGGGATGGGAGAGAAGCTGTGTGTAGTTTATGCAAGGTGTAACCAGAAAGTTCGGTGAATGGTCACAGAAACTGGACAGCAAGAAATATTCGAACATACATACATTACAGGCCTTCAAGGTACCCCTCCCCCCGATACAATGCACTGTTGACAACATTCGTAGAACGGCTGGAAACTTCTGGAGAAGTCCTCTTTTCGTACTGCTTTCAGTTCCCTCGTCACAGCAGCTTGGATGTGTGAAATGTTGGGAAATCTGTGCCCTTTCAGTGCAGATTTCAGTTTTGGAAAAAGAAAGAAATCTGGTGGGGCCAGATATGGAGGGTGGGACAACTCAGTAACCTCACTAATGATTTCAAGCGGAATATGCAATTCTTCTGCCATCGTTCGGACGGACAAACGCCGACCCCACATCAACAATTCACGAACTCCGTCGACATTTGCCGCTGTTCTGCTCATTGACGGTCTGCTAGACTGAGGGTCATCTTTGATGGTTTGCCGCCCTTCACGGAAACGCCTTAAACCACTCGTACACTGTCTTTTGAATTACAGCTTCATCTCTGTACACAATTGAGAGCATTTCATGGGTTTCCGATGCTGATTGTATGTTTGAATGTTTCTCGCTGTCCGATAAAAAGGTAAAGGGACCCCTGACCATTAGGTCCAGTCGTGGCCGACTCTGGGGCACCATTCGCTAAAGTGGTGCTTCAGGTTAAGAACAGTTTCAGGTTAAGAATGGACCTCCGGAACGAATTAAGTACTTAACCTGAGGTACCACTGTACTTTGTCTCTCAGCTGAAGAAGATGAAGAAATCTTCTGGGGAAATTGTGTACTGTGGACAGGTTTTTGAGAAGGCTCCATTGAAGGTGAAAAATTTTGGTGTCTGGCTGCACTGTGATTCTCGTAGTGGAACTCATAACACGAGCTGTTACACAGTGCTATCGCGATATGGGAGCCCGTCACAGAGCTCATGCTCGCTCAGTTCAGATCATGAAGGTTGAAGAGTGCAGCAGACCGTCAGGCAGTTCCATGATTCCAAAATCAAGTTCCCTCTGCCACATAGAGTTCTGCGTCGTCAACATAAGCCACGCTTCACCACCAAGAGACCAAACACGTTCTTCTAAATGCAGACTTGGTTCATTTGCTCTGAGTTTCAATAAAGTTCTTTTTGAAAAAAGAAGAAGGAGGATTCTAAGCATTCTCCACTGAGTGCACTTAGGTCCTGATAGTAGGGAGAATTCTAATTATGTTCACCTGAGTGATCAAAGAATCCTCTTTCAGACTTTGTGGCTCCACATTTCCCCCCTTTTTCCTTTTTTTAATCTCACTCAATTTTCCCAAGGATACTCAACGACACTCACAAATCCGTAGCACAGTAGTATAAAGTGCATTCTTTCTCTCCCCCCCCCATTACAGGCTTTGGTGAAAATCTTTGCTGGGCGGAAACCCATGCTATACAGCTACCAAGCCTCGCTGCCTCGCTTGCCTGTTCCAGCCCTCAAGGACACCATGCAGAGGGTGAGTCTAGTTTTGTTTCCCCTTTCCTGCTGTGATTCGAGGATGCAAAAAAAATTAGTACCTGCCACTGCTTTCCTAGTACATCAGACTGAAAATGGAGGATTGAACGTTTGGATCAGGCACTCCCAAGGTCCTCCAGATGTTTTGGGACTACAACTCCCATCATCCCTAGCTAACAGGTCCAGTGGTCAGGGATGATGGGAATTGTAGTCCCAAAACAGCTGGAGGGCCGCGTTTGCGGGTGCCTGGTTTGGGTACTTTCTGATATGAAGCCTCTGCACTCCTTTTCCCTCTCTCTGAATGGCCGCACATTCTTTTTTATTTTTAATAATTTTTATTCATTCTTGAACATATTAATTGTCATACATACCACAAAGTTTCACATCCTATACAATCTTTTTGGGCTTCCATCAGCACCTCTGATGACCCCCCATTTTTATCATTTCTTCTGCATTTCTTAAATTCATATTGCCTTTCATTATCTTAACTAACGTCTTCCTTTTTATCCAATTATGCAATAATTCAAATTATTCACCTCACAAAACTTCTTGCAAACCTACAAATGTAATCTGGTCATCACAATTACTTTTCAAATAGTCCGTAAATTTACACCAATCTTCTGTGAATCTCTGCTCCCGCAGGTTTCGAATTCTTCCTGTTAGTTTGTCTAATTCTGCATAGTCCATCAATTTCATCCTCCAATCTTCTTTCGAATTCACGGGGACCCTGGTTTTCAGTTCTACAGGGTTTTCCTGTCGAAAGGGGCTTTGCCCAAGAGCAAGCAACACACGACAGCCGTTGTTCTCTCTAGAATGTGATGCTGTGCGCAAGAGCAATTGCAGAACCCATACAGAACACCGCCTCCTCCTAATCCCATAATTCTCTCGCCCCACTAGTTTCTCGAGTCCGTACGACCCCTGAAAACAGACGCAGAATTCCAGCGGATGGCGGGTCTTGCCCGTGACTTTGAACGGACCCTGGGGCCACGCTTGCAGTGGTACCTGAGACTTAAGTCTTGGTGGGCATCTAACTATGTGAGTGGTCCCTAAAATGGGATTGCGGGGCGGGGCGGGGGCAGCTCCTTCAGCTGTGTTGTGCTGCGCATGGAGAACGTGTGGGTCTTTTTAATTCTCCTTTTTGAACCTCATACCTTGCCCAGGTGAGTGACTGGTGGGAAGAGTACGTCTATCTCCGTAGCCGAGGCCCCCTGATGGTAAATAGCAACTATTATGGCATGGTGAGTTTCAGACGCTGGGAGAAGTTTTTGGGTGGGGAGGGGAGGGGTGCCTCTCTTTAGTCTCTGCTGACACACACACACCCTTTCTGTATACCATTTTTTAAAAAATTATTTATTTGGTTTTTCAGATTAAAATTTTACAGTCCAGCATGCAACATAAAAACAAAATTCCAAGGAATCTCTTGGGCTTCCCTCGTGCCCTTTAGGCCCCATTGTTAATCATTTCCTCCTGCATCTTTTATAATAATCCAAATCTTTTATCTCTCTATTGTCTCCAAAATTCACCATTAAACTACAGTGGTACCTTGGGTTACAGACGCTTCAGGTTACAGACGCTTCAGGTTACAGACGCTTCAGATTACAGACTCCGCTAACCCAGAAATAGTACCTCAGGTTAAGAACTTTGCTTCAGGATGAGAATAGAAATCACGCAGCATCAGTGTGGCGGCAGCGGGAGGCCCCATTAGCTAAAGTGATACCTCAGGTTAAGAACAGTCTCAGGTTAAGAACGAACCTCCGGAACGAATTAAGTTCTTAACCAGAGGTACCACTGCACAAGTGATATTCCAATCCTACTAACGATTTAACTGTTTACAATGGTCTTTAAGATAAATTACAAATTTCCCCCATTCATTATTAAAATTTTGGTCTTCCTGATTTCTGATTCTTCTGGTCATTTTAGCCATTCCGGCATAATCCATCAATTTGATCTGCCATTCTTCTCTGGTCAGGACTTCTTTCCAACTCTGGGCCAATAACATCCACACAGCCGCGGTCGCATACATAAATAATCTTTTTTGCTCCATTGGGATTTCAGCATCTAGAATTCCCAAAAGAAAGGCTTCAGGTTTTTAAGGTTATTTTAAACATTTCCCCTCCAACTCATTATATATCATTTCCCAAAATTCTTTTACTATCTTACGTTTCCACCACGTATGATAAAAGGTGCCTTCTTTTTCTTTACATTTCCGGCATACATTTGACCCCATTTTATTAATTTTTGCTAATTTACTGGGAGTTAAATAGCAACAGTACATCATTTTCATACAATTTTCTTTCAACGTATAACATGCTGTGAATTTTAACTTTCTGCGAACCAATTTTTTTTTAGGATTTCATTTACGTAACCCCAACCCCGATCCAGGCAGCTCGTGCTGGGAATCTCGTCTACGCCATGTTGTTGTACCGACGGAAACTCACTCGGGAAGAGATCAAACCGGTAAGTGAGATCAAAGTATATGATGGGATGGGAGGGCACAGCCAGTAGGTAGTGTGAACTCCCTCTCCCTAAATGGGGAACTGGAAGTCAGATTGAGAAGTAGGACAAATGGGGTTGCTGTCAACTTGTTGGGGTGTGTTTGTGTGTTTGTGTGTGTAGGATAGAAGCATAGCAGATGGCTAGTGTAGCTTTATAAACCCAGACCACACCCATACCTTTGAAGCCCTCTTCTAGCACTGCAACAGTCATAGCCTCCTCCAAAGAATTCTGGGAACTGTAGTTTTTAAAGGTTGCTAAGAGTGGTTAGGAGAACCTCAACTAACTACAGTTCCCATGATGCTCTGGGGGAAGCTGTGGCCATTAAAGTGGGACAAGGGTGCTTTTATTGCTAGTGCACTTCACTTTGTTAAACCACCCTTCCCCTGCATTAAATTGCACCTTACATTGCATTGCAATGGAATGCAATTAGCTCCTTCTCCTTGTTTTCTCTTCCTGGTCCAATGCTGTGAGTGGCTGAGCTTGCAAAAGGAGCAAACAGGATCAAAGACAAGAACTTGAGGTGTGGCAAAGTGTAGATATAGAATGTTTTGTCGGTTTGGTAAGATGGACTAAGACTACTGGGCTGGCAAACACCAGCGTTGCTGGCTGTGGCATAGCAGCAGCCCGTAGAGTTGCTCTTTATTTAATATTCTTGCATCCCACCCGTTTTTCAAGGAGCTCAGGATGGGGATCCTGTGAGTTAAGCTGAGCTGAGAGACAGTGACTTGCAAAAGGCACTGGGCATACAGTCTGTATGGGGTACCCTTCCAGCTTGAGGACCCTATGACATTCTGGACAGCCTCCCAAGGGCCGCATGTGATAGGTGGGCGGGTCCAGAAGCAAAAGTGGGCAGGACAACATATGCAAATTTTACCTTTGTACACTAGGCTTTGTTTCTGCTCACAGCCCTCTCTATCCTTCGTCTGGACAAGCAAAAGGCGTTAGAGTTCAAGGATGTGGTCTAGCCAAGTCAAAACACACAGGGGGGTCAAGCAGGGCCAGCAAGGAGTGTGGCCTGGGGAAAGTTCAGAGAACGAGATAGTGTGTCCTGGAGGGCCACATTCAGCCCCTGGGTTAAAGGAATCCGTATTCCTACACCAGGCATAGGCAAACTCGGCCCTCCAGATGTTTTGGAACTACAACTCCCATCACCCCTAGCTAACAGGACCAGTGGTCAGGGATGATGGGAGTTGTAGTCCCAAAACATCTTGAGGGCTGAGTTTGCCTATGCCTGTCCTACACCATCGCCTCACCATAGACCTAATAGCAACTTTGAGGTCTAATCTGGATTGGCAGCATGGGGGGGGGGGAGGACATAACACACTCCCTCCAACGCTCCCGATCTGGTGCAAAATGGAGCTCCCACAGCTGCTGAAAAATAAAAACAAAACTTGAAGCAAAGCAGATTCCTTCCACTGTGAGTGTTTTGCGTTGACCCTTAAGCCCAACACTCTTCTCCACTATGCTTGTTTTGGTCTTTTGGAAGCAGGCAGCACAGAAACAGGGCAGAGGGGCTACTTGGTGAGGGCAGGGCTGGAGGTGACCGGCTTATACATGAACCCAAAGCTGCCAGTATTATGCCTGAAGTTTCCCACCTGGGTAGAGAGCAAGCTTTGCCCTAGGTGCTGTGTACAATGGTCTGCTTGCCAGTCATGCTACTAGAGCCAGTGTGGTGTAGTGGTTAAGAGCGGTAGTCTCGTAATCTGGGGAACCGGGTTCACGTCTCCGCTTCTCCACATGCAGCTGCTGGGTGACTTTAGGCTAGTCACACTTCTCTGAAGTCTCTCAGCCCCACTCACCTCACAGAGTGTTTGTTGTGGGGGAGGAAGGGAAAGGAGATTGTTAGCCGCTTTGAGACTCCTCAGGGTAGTGATAAAGCGGGATATCAAATCCAAACTCCTCCTCCTAATCAAATCTACACGTGAGAATGCATTTGCAGTTTCCTCTTTCTTATTATCTGGCCTGGAATTTCCACATGTTTTATAATTCCAGCGCTCCTTTTAAGAAATGTATTTACGTCTGGATTTTTAATTTTTTGTTAAGTTCCTCAACCAAGCTAGGTTCCCTGAGTGTCTTAAAAATAACCGCAGATCTCTTCCATGTTTGGTTGCCCAACCCCTGCATCTAAACCTGAGCTTGCCTCCCATCTGAAAACAGAACATCACCCCAAATTCCTTCATCCCCCTCTGTGCGGCCCAATGGGAACGTCTCTTCAATACCACCCGGTTGCCTGGGGTGGGGAAGGGTAAGTGAATCAGGGGGTATTATGAAACACTCCACCCCGCCCCCACCCACTGTGGCGCCTTTTGCAGGGCGAGTCTGCTTCATGGTGTCTCTTGGTGGGTTTTCTGACCTAGTCCAGGTCCTAACACCTTTGTATTTCTGGGATTTCAGAACTTCTTATTGGATTTTGAAGTTCTTTGGTCTGGCGGTCACTACAGTCTTTCTCCTGCTCCTTCTTACAGCAAGGATCTATTGCACCCTGTCTTGCCTGCAGCCTATGGGTTACAAAATCAGGAATGCCACCCTGGAATTTGCAACCTGAGCTTTGCCTACCCGGTTCAGTTCCGTGTCGGAAGGACTTTCAGTGTTGCTCAAAGCTAATGGTTGCCCTCCTTTTTTCCCTTTCTTTCTTCCCCAAGTCATTTGGCTGGCACATCTCCTTGATTGCTGCTCTTTCTCAATCTCTCTCTCTTTCTCTCTCTTCGCTTCCCACGCCTCTCCAGCTGATGATTCAAGGCGGCCTTCCCATGTGCTCAGCTCAGTACGAACGCATGTTTAATACAACCCGTGTCCCAGGCATGGAGGGAGGTAGGAGGCTCTCGCAACCCTTGCTTCCCTGACATCATCACCCCAAAGTATCCACACTCATTGTTACCTGTGGTGCTGGGAAGCACTCACCATTCCTCTTTAACCCTCTCTGTAACCTTAACTGTTACAAGAAGGGATGCGGGTTGCGCTGTGGTCTAAAGCACCGAGCCTCTCGGGCTTGCCGAACAAAAGGTCAGCAGTTCGAATCCCCGTGACGGGGTGAGCTCCCGTTGCTGTGTCCCAGCTCCTGCCAACCTAGCAGTTCGAAAGCACACCAGTACAAGTAAATAAATCGGTACCACTGTGGCGGGAAGGTAAACAATGTTTCTGTGCGCTCTGGCTTCTGTCAAAGTGTTCCATTGCGCCAGAAGTGATTTAGCCCCATAGTCACCTTTGACTGGACGTAACCATCCAGGGATTCTTTACCTTACCTTTTACAAGGAGAAGGGAATTTAGTTAACCTCCCGGCAGGGGCATCCTAGAGATGGGAAAACAGATGCAGGGCAGTGTCTTCCATTGCCCACCTTCTGCTAAGCAGCAGAGGTGATTTCAAAGGGCAAGAATGTTCCACCTCTTTTAGGTTGCTCCATCAGTAAAGCAGGAGACCCTTAGTCTCAGGGTTGCAGGTTCGAGCCCCACGTTGGGCAAAAAGATTCCTGCACTTCAGGGGGTTGGACTAGATGACCCTCACGGTCCCTTCCAACTCTACAATTCTATGATTCTAAGTTGGGGAGAACTCTCCCAGGACTTTTGTGTAGGCAAAGTTGTAGAAGACAAAGTTGGCAGATGGGAGACCCGAGTCAGAATGGGTGGCACTGAAGCAGGTGGCATTAGAATAGATCACCGAGTGGAATTTTAGGGTGAAGGTGGGAGAAGCTGGCCTGGGAATAGTCTGCCAACATTGGGTGCCAGGGCGGTGATTCTCTAATGCCGTCTGGAAACAGTAAAACGAAGATTAGCCAGATTAGTCTATGTTCTCCCTCGGGTGCCTAAGGCAGTAGGCCTCTCTGAATACCAGCCACTGGGAATTACAAGTGGGGAAAACACTGTTGCACTGGGGCCTGCCTTCTTCTGGGCTTCCCTTGGGCATCTGGTCAGCCATGGTGGGAGCAGATGGCTGGCCAGCATTGGGCCGTTGGCCTGACCCTGCAGGGCTCTTCTTACGCTATTAATGTCCCTCGGCAAACAAGGCTGTAGCTGGTGCCTCCCAAAGCGCCTGTACCCTCTGAGAGCAAATGCTGGAGGCTAGGCCTAAGGTCTCTGTGCCCATCCTTAAAATCTGTAATATTCGTACACAAAACTGGCACACTGGCCTCCTACGTCCCACAGTGATTGCTTTGACTGCCCCCCATCATTGGGACGGGGGACAAGCAGATAGATTGGCTCCTTATTTGCGGTTGTTATTTAACTTATTTATTCATTAAATTTATATACCATCCTTCATCAAGAGATCTCAGGGTGGTTCACCACAGAATAAAATACAAGATCAAACACAAGTAAATAATTAAACCGAAACAACAAAACAATAACCCTCCCTTCCTTTCCCACAGACACATTTAAAAGGGCTGTAGAATATTAATCAGCCAAAGGCCTGGTTGAAAAGGAACATTTTCGCCTGGTGCCTAAAAATATTATTATTATTATTATTATTATTGGGGGCAACCCACTTGAAGGAAGTTTACACCCAAGTAGGGCTTGGGGCCAGGCGGCACTTTGCAAGAACTCAAATGGGAACAGTCTTTGGGAAGGGGGACGCATAATTTGTGATGGTTCAAAACCATTTTTTTGGATACAGGTGTTTTTAACACTCAGGTGGCTTCATTTGTGGCATTAAATCAAATGGGCAACCAGGATTTGCAAAGAGGAAACCAGGCACCAGCTTCAGCCTTGTCTTGATTGTGTGGGGCACCCCACACCATCACACCCTCACCTTAGAGTGCTGCTATACTACTTTAATAGTATGGCTGCACCCCCCCCAAAGGAATCCTGGGAACTGTGGCTGGTTAAGGGTGCTGGGAGGGGTCTCCCTAAGTGTATGGTGTGGGTGGTCCTCTGGGAATCTGCTCTGAGGCTGCAGAAGTCTCCTGATGTGATGCTCCTCGCTCCATAGACACCATCCAGCACCTGAGGGATAGCAAGCACATCGCAGTGTACCATGCTGGCCGCTTCTTCCGGGTCTGGCTATACCACAACGGGAGGCTGATGCGCCCACGCGAGCTCCAGGCACAGTTCCAGATGATCCTAGATGACCCCACGCCTCCACTGCCTGGCGAGGAAAAACTGGGTGCCCTGACTGCAGCCGACAGGTGAGCCTAAACTCCCTTCACTTGACTCTGATCACACAAGACTTTGGTCAACCCAAGTGATTTGGGGCGGGCGGGAAGTTGAGACATACTCAGCCTTCCCTGATATTCCTCTGCACTACCCTGTTAATAAGGGACGTGGGTCACGCTTTGGGTTAAACCACAGAGCCGAGGACTTGCCGATCGGAAGGTCGGCAGTTCGAGTCCCCGCGACGGGGTGAGCTCCCGTTTCTTGGTCCCTGCTCCTGCCAACCTAGCAGTTTGAAAGCACATCAAAGTGCAAGTAGATAAATAGGTACCGCTCCGGCGGGAAGGTAAACGGCGTTTCCATGCGCTGCTCTGGTTTGCCAGAAGCGGCTTAGTCATGTTGGCCACATGACCTGGAAGCTGTACGCCGGCTCCCTCGGCCAATAAAGCGAGATGAGCGCCGCAACCCCAGAGTCGGTCACGACTGGACCTAATGGTCAGTGGTCACTTTACTTTACCTTTACCCTGTTAATGTCTACAGTTAAAAGTGTTGTTCACCTATAAAGCCCTTAACAGCTCAGGACCACAATACCTCAAGGACCGTCTCTCCCCATATGAACCTAGCCGGACCCTGAGATCATCTTCTGAGGCCCTTCTTCGTGTGCCTCCTCTTTTCTTTTGTGGCTCCATTTGTGGGATGATCTGACCAGGGAGGCTCCCCTAGGCATCCGGCGAAAACATTTCTCTTCAAGCAGGAGTTTGGCTGATTAACATTCTATGACTTTTTAAGTGTTTTTTGTGGGAGGGGATTATTGGTTTGTTTTTGTTTAATTGTGTATTTTGTAGTCTCGTTTTCTCTTTTTCGGTTGTGAACTGCCCCGGAACCTTTGAGTGAAGGATGATAAACAAATGTTAATAATAATAATACACTGGTACCTTGGGTTACATACGCTTCAGGTTACGTACGCTTCAGGTTACATACGTTTCAGGTTACAGACTCCGCTAACCCAGAAATAGTGCTTCAGGTTAAGAACTATGAGAACAGAAATCGTTCTCCAGCGGTGCGGCAGCAGCAGGAGGCCCCATTAGCTAAAGTGGTGCTTCAGGTTAAGAACAGTTTTAGGTTAAGAATGGACCTCCGGAACGAATTAAGTATTTAACCCGAGGTACCACTATAATGATAGGGACGCGGGTGGCGCTGTGGGTAAAAGCCTCAGCTCCTAGGGCTTGCCGATCGAAAGGTCGGCGGTTCGAATCCCCGCGGCGGGGTGCGCTCCCGTTGCTCGGTCCCAGCGCCTGCCAACCTAGCAGTTCGAAAGCACCCCCGGGTGCAAGTAGATAAATAGGGACCGCTTTCTAGCGGGAAGGTAAACGGTGTTCCGTGTGCGGCTCTGGCTTGCCAGAGCAGCGATGTCACGCTGGCCACGTGACCCGGAAGTGTCTCCGGACAGCGCTGGCCCCCGGCCTATAGAGTGAGATGGGCGCACCAACCCCAGAGTCTGTCAAGACTGGCCCGTACGGGCAGGGGTACCTTTACCTTTACCACTATAATGATGGTGATGATGATGATGGATGAGCCACCTGTTGCCCTCCAGATGTTTGAGTCCAATCAGGAACAAGGAAAAAACTTTTAACTGCCCATATGTTTCCAAGCCAAACTTCGGGCCTTTATATTAATTTACAAAGCCTGTAACATATTGGGTCCCACATTCAGCTTGATCGTTGAGATCTGCTGGAGGAATGCTGCTACTTTATTCACTGAGTTTCACAAAATGCTGCAGACTTTGGGTGGGGGGAAAGAGAGGATGGAGATAGAGTGGTTTTTAGATTTCAGGTGACGGGCAATGATTTCCCACTTGCTGCCATCAAGCCAGTCAGTTATCCACCCGACCTGGCAGTCCCGTGACAGGCAGACCTCCCCAAGTCATGGTTCCCTTAACTTTTTGCAGAGACCCCTGGGCCCGGGCCCGCCAAACCTACTTCCGGTCTGGGGTGAATGAGCAGTCGCTGAGCATAGTGGAGAAAGCTGCCTTCTTCGTCACCCTGGACACCAGCGAGCAGGGGCTGCAGGGACCCAACCCAAGTCAGGCGCTGGATGCCTACTCAAAGTCCCTTTTGCACGGGCGCTGCTGCGACAGGTGGGTGCTCCCTGGGCTGCCTAAGATTGCATCGCATGCTCTTTTGTCTCCATCCTGCAAGTACTACCACAAACTGTACCCAGTAGCCAGTGTGGTGTAGTGGTTAAGAGCGGTAGACTCGTAATCTGGTGAACCGGGTTCGATTCCCCACTCCTCCACATGCAGCTGCTGGGTGACCTTGGGCTAGTCACACTTCTTTGAAGTCTCTCAGCCTCACTCACCTCACAGAGTGTTTGTTGTGGGGGAGGAAGGGAAAGGAGAATGTTAGCCGCTTTGAGACTCCTTAGGGTAGTGATAAAGCGGGATATCAAATCCAAACTCTTCTTCTTCTTCCTCTTCTTCTTCTTCTTCCTCTTCTTCTTCTTCTTCTTCCCCCACTTCATAGGGCTTCATAGTGTCCCTGACAAAAGCACACACACACACACACACACACACACTTCATGCAAGAGAACTTTACTTTTTCTTTGACAGGTTTTTGGCCCACTGGGTCAAATCGCCATCTCTCCACCGGCACCTGAAGTTAACAGAACTGGAGAGGGTTCTGATGTAAATGCTATAAGGCAGATTAGCTCTCCTTTTTGTTGGGATGGATTTGGAAGGTAGGGTAGGGTGTATTATTTACGAATTCTCCTTCCTCTTACTTGAGTAAGTTTAGTGTCTAGTTTCGCAGAGTTAAAAATATATACCATCCTTTGCAGCATAGAACATGGAAACTTGTGACTAAGCTGTGTAGCTTTCTATAATTATCCAGGATGCCTTTGGCAGACTGGATTACCCCACTAAACCAAATAACAAGACAGAAGTCTGTAATGTAAAAATGTAAAAATAGTGTTTACTTACATAAAGTTGCAGGCTTGATTCAAGCGGAAAATAGCAGTGAAACGAGTCAGGCAAAATATCTTTCTATGTTACAAAATAATATGGTTTGGGTCAAAGATGGTGCCTCTCCTCAAGAGGGCACAGACCCTGCATCCTATCTCTACAGCTACATGACAAAAAAAGAGACTGTTCCTCAGATGGGAGGAAGTGGTAAGAATTATCTTCCTATTTTTACCCGTCCTGCCTGGTCAAACAGAGGATATGACCTCACAGAGTGCCCTCTCTAGGAATGCACAAGGAACTCCATGTGTCCTAACCCTTTGTTCACCTAGCAAACGCATTTTCTGTTTTGATTGGAGCATCATTTTCTCACTCTGTGGTCCGTTTCTTTCCTTTACTTCTCCTTTCTTTTACGTGGGATGACTAGAGCATTCACGTGGTTCTTTCTCTGCTGTCCCCCCACTTTGAGAGAACCAGCCAGGGGTCTGTAAGGCTGGGTGTTCTTGACTCATGCTGAGCCTCTCTTGGTTCCCTTTTCCCGGGAGACCTCACGGGCATATTTGGGTGGCAATGGCATCATGGCACGAAGAGTAAGGCTTGCAGGATGGCGTTCATCCTTTCACTCAAAGCCCGTTTTCCCCACAGGTGGTTTGACAAATCCTTCACGCTGATTGTTTACCGCAATGGGAAGTCCGGCATCAATGCAGAGCATTCGTGGGCTGACGCCCCCATTGTGGCACATCTCTGGGAGGTAAAAGCCCAACTTTGGGATGGGAGGGGTGGGGTGGGGGGGTGTGAAGGACTGAGAGCCAGGACTCCTGGAACCTCTGAAGGTGAGCTCTAAGGGCTGGGGGCTTGGGGCAAGAGGTGCAGGGATGAAAAGCAAAATAGTTCTCACCCGGACGCTCTTTTCCCCCCACCCCACAGTACACCATTGCCACAGATGCATTTACGCTGGGGTACGATGCTAACGGGAACTGCAAAGGGGACATGGATTCCAGCATCCCCCCGCCCCAGAAATTACAATGGGATATCCCACCAGAGGTGAGTGCAGAGAGGTATTGGGACAAGAAAAACTGAGGCAGGTGAGCTTGGCTGAGGAAGGACAACATGGATCCATGTGACTAAAGGTAAAGCCAAAGGACCTCTGGATGGTTACGTCCAGTCAAAGGCGACTATGGGCTTGCGGTGCTCATCTCGCTTTCAGGCCGAGGGAGCAGGCGTTTGTCCACGGACAGCTTTCCAGGTCATGTGGCCAGCCTGACTAAACCGCTTCTGGTGCAACGGAACACCGTGATGGAAACCAGAGCACACGGAAATGCCGTTTACCTTCCCGCCGGAGCAGTACCTATTTATCTACTTGCACTGGTGTGCTTTTGAACTGCTAGGTTGGCAGGAGCTGGGACAGAGCAACGGGAGCTCACCCCGTCGCGGGGATTCAAACCGCCGACCTTCTGATCGGCAAGCCCAAGAGGCTCAGTGGTTTAGAGCACAGCGCCACCCGCGTTGAGTAGCCTAAGCTCAGCTGAGGAAGTGCCAGAGGACACAGATGTGGTTATGAGCAGTGTGGGAGCTTGGAGATGCCCGAGAGAGATGAAGGTTTCTTTCTTCTGTTACTGCTGCGGTATGCTAAGGGTACATACAGACATGGCAGTCACCTTCATCTTTTCTGTCGAGGTGAGCATGGCTTTCACCCATCTTTACTGTTTCTGAGGTTTTTGATGCAGTGCTGGCTGCAGGCAGTAGTCCTTGGCTGGTGGCCAGTTCTGTACAATGTGAGCTGGCTGATGGCAGCTGTATTCCCTCCTCCCCTCCACCCAGAGCATTTTTCAGTATTTCATTGGCAGATCACGCTTTTAAAATGAAAAAGTGTCACCGTAACAATCATGCATTTATCCATTCACTGGAAGACTGGGGATGAACATCGCTTGTCCTTATCTTCAAAAAGATGGGGCAAAGCAAGTTCTGGAAAATCAGCAGCTGTCATCCTTGATGTTGAAACTGGGCAAACATCTAAAGGAGATGATCAAGCAGTCAGTTTGCGAGCGTTTAGAAAAGAACGCATTGATTATTAGGAGCCTGCTTTAGTTTACGAATAACAAATCATTCAAAATTAATCTTACCTCCTTTTTTATACTTGCTAATTTGGTAGATCGTGGGAATGCTGTGGACACAGTATATCTTGATTCCAGGAAGACATTTCACAAGGTCTCCCTTGATAAGCTTGCTGCAAGATGGTAACGTGGGCTGAGTTAGATTGGGTGGATCCACATCTGGCTGAACAACCACAGCCAATGGATGCTAATTATTGACTCTTTGTTAGCCTGGAGGAAGAGCTTAAGTGGCGTGCCACATGGTTCTATCTTTATCCCCGTGCTATTCAATATTTTTATAATAAAAAGGGGGTTGTGCAGTGCAGGAAAAGTAATGAACGGGTACCAGGAAGGTACCTGTGGCCAGGCTTTTTCTATCCTGAAGGGCTGCAGCTAAAGGTCCAATGGCAAAGATGTCACCTGGGCCTCTGGAGACAGAGTTGCATCAAAAAACATGGTGGGCAGAGGAAACAGCAGGGCAGAAAAACCTCCCCAGGTCACACTTCCTGCAGGCCCTTCCCCACCCCCCTCCTTTTTTGCCAGGCTAGAAGTCGTCCATAAACTCTTAACAGTGCATCGTGCTTGGGTGGGGAATAGAGTGTGAGTTGTGTAGAAACTGGCTTACTATACAAAAGGAAAACTATGGCAACAAATATTGCTATTTACTCGCCCTTCAAACTAAGGTCCCAGGGTGGGTTACAGTGATTTAAAATACAGTCATATCTTGGATCCCAAATGCTGCAAACCTGGAAGTGAGTGTTTGTGAACGTTCTTTGGAACCCGAACGTCCAATGAGGCTTCCGATTGGCTGCAGGAGCTTCCTGTAGCCAATCGGAGGCCGCGCCTTGATTTTTGGAAGTCGTTTTGGAAGTCAAATGGACTTCTGCTTCTGGGGTTGCGGCGCTCATCTCGCTTTATTGGCCGAGGGAGCCGGCGTACAGCTTCCGGGTCATGTGGCCAGCATGACTAAGCCGCTTCTGGCGAACCAGAGCAGTGCACGGAAATGCCGTTTACCTTCCTGCCGGAGCGGTACCTATTTATCTCCTTGCACTTTGACGTGCTTTCGAACTGCTAGGTTGGCAGGAGCAGAGACCGAGCAATGGGAGGTCACCCCGTCGCGGGGATTCGAACCGCTGACCTTCTGATCGGCGAGTCCTAGGCTCTGTGGTTTAACCCACAGCGCCACCCACTTCCGAGGTATCACTGTACAATAAAACAGTTTCAAAATGCATTAAAACTGTTTCAAAAACTAAGAGTAGCCAACCAAAATCACAAAAAATATATAAGGTACATGCTGAAAATGCACATCTCAAGCGTCAAAGGTAAAAAATGCTGCAAAGAGAGGAACTCCATCTGGAATTGTGTTGAGCACCATCTCACCTGGCAGGTGAGCCCTGACCGTTGGTTACTGCTTCCCCTACTGCCTGCTCTGTGTCCTCATTGCCTCCTGTTCTTCCCCTTTTGTCCACAGTGCCAACAGGTAATCCTGCAGTCCTTGTCCGTGGCCTTGGCCCTGGCTAATGACATAGACTTCAACGCCTTCCCCTTCAAGGAATTTGGAAAAGGCCTCATCAAGAAGTGCCGCACCAGCCCAGACAGCTTCATCCAGCTCTGCCTTCAGCTCGCACATTTTCGGGTATGTCACTTGGCGAGATGAAGGTACTGGCAAGCAGGGAGGCAGGCAAGCAAGAGGCAGAGTCCCTAGGCTTGGCTGGCCCCCAAAGTGTCAACAACCACCAACCAAATGCACGGGAGCCAAAGCCTCTTCTCCCCAGGCCAGACTGGCTGGTAGCTCTGGTGAGATTTTTTCCCCCATCAGTAGGAACCAGCCGGAGCTGTTTATTACCGTATTTTTCGCTCTATAGGACGCACTTTTCCCACTCCAAAAATTAAGGGGAAATGTGTGTGCGTCCTATGGAGCGAATGCAGGCTCCTTGGCTTCAGCGATAGCAACGCGAAGCCTCCAAAGCACAGAGGGAGCGCTCCCTCCACGCTCCAGAGGCTTCGCGTTCCTTTCGCTGAAGCTGGGAGAGCAAGACTCTCCTGGCTTCAGCAGAGAGGGAGAGCTGCGCAGCGCCCCTTCAGCCAAGCGGGAGGAGAAATGGAAGGGGCTCCGTTTCTCCTGCCGCTTCACTGAAGGGGCGCTGAGCAGAGAGGGGGAGAATTTTTTTTCTTGTTCTCCCCCTCTAAAACAAGGTGCGTCCTATGGTCAGGTGTGTCCTATAGCGTGAAAAATACGGTACTTTTAAAAGCTTTCATAGAATCATAGAATTGTAGAGTTGGAAGGGACACCCAAGGTCATCTAGTCCAGCCCTCTGCAATGCAGGGATCTCCACTAGATCATACATGACATCCAACCTCTGCTTAAAACCCTCCAAGGAAGGAGAGTATGTTAAGTATAAAAAAGGTAACGGACCCCTGGATGGTTTAAGTCCAGTCAAAGGCAACTATGGGGTGCGGCGCTCAGTATAATTAATGTTTAATTGCACACCAAAATGGAAAATGCCTGTATGTGTATGGCTAAGGGTTTAACACTGGAAAATTTCGTTGAAGTATACTAAAGTTAGGAAGAGCTCTCTAAGCTCCTAGATGGATTGATAATTAACTGTTGATGTTCTTTGCTCTTTCACGTGGTGTTTGACTTTAGATCACGTGAGTAAGGTATTTAGTTGCAAATCACCATTTTGAAGGGCCTTTTGCTCCCAACCACAGTGGGACAAATATGTTCAAAGGAGTCTCTCCAGGAAAGAGAAAAAGCACCAGGCTAATGGAGGCTATAGAGATTTTAGGTCTGTTTGGAGTAATCTAATATCACTAAGGTGAACCTATAGTCTGACAAGCACATGCCTTATGGAACTATTTGGATGTGTCATTATCTGTTTCTGTACCTATTTTGAAGAAGATTCTGTAAAGCTTCAGAATCATATTTATGTGCCTGGACAATTTTTATTCCAGGAGGAATCTTTTTGTGCATCCATTTGCTTCAAGCTGTACAGTATTAATATCAGCAATAGAGCACACCACCTCTCTTGGATCTGTTGTGATTGTATGGATAGGATCATTTGAGTTCTGTGATTTTGTGATGACAACTCAGCTTCCCCTGGCCTAGCAGGGCTGTTGTTCTGTGCTCACAATTTATGGCAGCTGCATTATAGCTTAAGGTAAAGGTAAAGGTACCCCTGACCATTAGGTCCAGTCGTGACAGAGTCTGGGGTTGCAGCGCTCATCTCGCTTTATTGGCCAAGGGAGCCGGCGTACAGCTTCTGGGTCATGTGACCAGCATGACTAAGCCACTTCTGGAGAACCAGAGCAGTGCACGGAAATGCCGTTCCCGCCGGAGTGGTACCTATTTATCTACTTGCACTTTGACATGCTTTCAAACTGTTAGGTTGGCAGGAGCAGGGACCGAGCAATGGGAGCTCACCCCGTCACGGGGATTCGAACTGCCGACCTTCTGATCGGCAAGTCCTAGGCTCTGTGGTTTAACCCACAGCGCTACCCGCGTCCCTTGCATTATAGCTTAGCTATAGATTAAATCTTTTCCCATCTCACTCCACCCACAGATCCAGAGGCAAGCCTGTCCCCTATACTCAGCCAAGCGTTCCTCTCTCCCTATTTTTTTAGGACAAGCAAAAGTTCTGCCTCACCTACGAGGCATCCATGACCCGTCTCTTCCGGGAGGGCCGCACAGAAACGGTCCGTTCCTGCACCATTGAGTCCTGCAACTTTGTCAAGGCCATGATGGATCCTACCCAGAACGTAAGTCGTGAAATGCAGCCTTTGCCAGAGGAATCAGATCCAAAATTCCGTGTACGTTAAGCATAATACTGCCTTCTGGAATGAAGTCAGCAAAACGGTCAGAATTGCATAAATGAGCCACGCTTTAATGTTTTCAGTACAGTGGTACCTTGGGTTACATACACTTCAGGTTACAGACTCCGCTAACCCAGAAATAGTACCTCGGGTTAGGAACTTTGCTTCAGGATGAGAACAGAAATCTTGCTCTGGCAGTGCGGCAGCAGCGGGAGGCCCCATTAGCTAAAGTGGTGCTTCAGGTTAAGAACAGTTTCAGGTTAAGAACGGACCTCCGGAACGAATTAAGTACTTAACCCGAGGTACTACTGTACTCAGTTTCTACTACTTGCCTCTTTTTTTTTATTGCAAAATTTTCGATTTTATATTTTAAAGTTGGGATCAGGGATTGACATAGGAGACCGTAGCATGAGGATTAGGAGCTGCTCTCCCATACATACAGTGCCACTTCAGTTGCCGTCTATCTTCTAAGTGCCAATTCTAGTTCAACGAGGACTAGAAACTTGATATTAAGTGGGAGGCAGGTGTTCTCGGGAGTTAGGCCAATACCACCAGATTAGGTGCTCTGCTGGATGTTGCGACTTCCGCCATCCAGATTCCCAGTGTCCTTACCACCAAATAGATGCATGGGACCCTGATAGGGAGGGAAGAGCAGTGTGTGCTTACACCACAGACACCTGGTGAGCCCCTCTGGGGAAGGCATTTCACAATTGGGGTGCCACCACGGACAAGGCCCTGTCCCCAGTAGCCACCCATTTTCCCCTCGCCTGGGGGGGGGGGCAGTCAGCGGAGAAGAGCCTCTTGTAGGTTGGCCACATGGGGAGAGGTGATCCTTCAGGTCAACAGGAAAGGAGGAATCAGCAGAGACTAGAAAATGTGGAAGGTGCAGCATCAGCTTTTCTCAGCAACTTCACCTGCTGTTCATATCCAGGATGGCACAAGGTTACGTCTGTTGCGTGTGGCAGCTGAGAAGCACCAGAACCTTTACCGGCACGCCATGACAGGTGCTGGCATTGACAGGCATCTCTTCTGTCTGTATGTCGTCTCCAAATATCTCGGCCTAGACTCCCCCTTTCTGCACGAGGTAAGTGTTGTCGAGTCAGGTGTGTGTGTGGTGCTGGCCAGCATGACTAAGCCGCTTCTGGCAAACCAGAGCAGCACACGGAAATGCCGTTTACCTTCCCGCCGGAGCGGTACCTATTTATCTACTTGCCCTGGCGTGCTTTCGAACTGCTAGGTTGGCAGGAGCAGGGACCGAGCAACATACTACCTTTTACTGAGGTTTTTTTGCTTGCTCTGGTTCCTTTTCCCAGGAGTTTTAAAACATGCCATGGCTGCTCTATCCAGATGTGTTAACCAGACACATATCTGCCTTGGTCATTTTTTGTTAGTCATCCACATTGATATTTGGGGCAATTTGGGGACATGTTGACTCATACAGCTAACTGGTTCAAATTTCAGTCTGCCAGAGAGTTTGGGAACCCCTTGCTAGGATGTGAAGAACCACAAAGAATCTGAAGCAGAGATTTGCCAGTGTGGTGCTTGCTGGCACACGCAGCTGTTCACAGATGGCTTTTTCTGGTGCCTGCAGGGTCGCCTTTCCCTGTTGGATTTAGGATTGAAAGAAGCATTTTGTTGTAGTCAGTAGAGCAGGTTTCAGTGGTGGTGGAGACCCATGGCAGCTTCTACACTTTGCAAATGTGCCTGCGGGCAGAAAAAGGTTTGACAACCCCAGATCTAGAGTCAGGTGAAGGATAGGTAAAGGTAAAGGGACCCCTGACCATTAGGTCCAGTCATGACCGACTCTGGGGTTGCGGCGCTCATCTCGCTTTATTAGCCAAGGGAGCAGGCGTACAGCTTCCAGGTCATGTGGCCAGCATCACTAAGCCGCTTCTGGCGAACCAGAGCAGCGCACAGAATCGCCGTTTACCTTCCCGCTGGAGCGGTACCTATTTATCTACTTGCACTTTGACGTGCTTTCGAACTGCTAGGTGGGCAGGAGCAGGGACCAAGCAACGGGAGCTCACCCCATCATGGGGATTCGAACAGCCGACCTTCTGAACAGCAAGTCCTAGGCTCTGTGGTTTAACCCATAGCGCCACCTGCGTCCCTCAGGTGAAGGATAGGCAGGTGCAAAAAGGGTTGGAAACACAAATCTTCACCCTGAAGGCATGACTTATTTGTTGAAGCAGCAGCTAGACAAAACCAGATGTTATCTGGGTGACAGTGTGGTCCAACCCATCAGCTGAGACGGAAGAAAATGCAGCGGTAGGGCTTACGATAGGCGAGCGATAGGGAGGACTGTTTAGTGAACCTGTCCTCATCCACGGATTCTCCCCTAGAAATTCTTTTCACCATAAGTCAGTTCCACCCTACACCCTGGCCAGACATGTTTCAGAAGTTTACCAAAGTTTTTTTAAAAAAAGAAGGATCTACGGGAATCGTATTTGCTGGAATGCACTGGAAGCAGGGGAAGATTTAATCCAACACTCGTCTCGCCAGTTTCCCCATGTCAGCAGCTTCTGTGCAAGAGTCACCGCTAATGGTGCCTGTCAGGTCGGGATTGCTGTGTGTGCAGAACTGGGACGGTTTCTGAGCAATGTGCGCACATGTCTCAGAGAGCTGCGGCCTTCCCCCACATAGGTGGCAGCAGGATCCTGTTGCCCCAGTGAAGGGAATAGGGGAGATCCTCACCATTGGTTGCTGCTAGGGTCTTCTTCCCCTGAAATGTTGAGGGCTAGAACCTTGCTTATTGAAAACAAAATCTGGAAAGCTGGTGGTCGCAGGCACCCGGGTGTGCTGACATCCCGATGCCACAGCTCACAGGGTGAGTGGTATAAAAAGCAAGCCTAGGGTGAGGAAACTGGGTGATGGCCAGTAGGTTCCAGGAACCCTCTTTTTGGGGGGTGATCAGTGAGTTTGTTGGGTCCTGAGCGAGCACCCAGTGGTGGGGGTGGGGCTCCTGATCTATTTATCAGTCATTTGCAATGACGGTTTAATTGTGCACCTTTGCTGCTGCTGTTTTTTAGCTTGGTGTTAGCTTGGAGATAACTTTAAGCAGTACAGTCACACCTCGGGTTACAGGTTGCGTTTTTTCGGGTTACGGACCCGCCAAAACCTGGAAGTACCAGAATGGGTTACTTCCAGGTTTCGGCGGTCGCACATGCGCAGAAGCGCTAAATCTCGCTTTGCGCAGAAGCGCCGAATCGCAACCCATGCATGTGCAGACACGCTGCTGTGGGTTGCGAACGCTGCAGGTTGCAAACGTGCAACCCGTACGGATCACGTTCACAACCCAAGCGTCCACTGTATAGGCAGGATCTTGATAAATAAAAATAAATAGCATTGCTGATCCTAGCAATGCATAAGAGGACCAGTTTGGGCTGAGGAGTCACAGGCCCTCCTGAAAGATCCTGTTTTGAGGGGAGAGGTTCTGTGGGGAGCAGCAAGGGTGGGGTGGGGGAGAGGGTACCCATTGTGGCAGAGCCCCTCACCCGTTTGATCCTCGGCCCTTTCTCCCCTCTGCCAGGTGCTGTCTGAGCCATGGCGACTCTCCACCAGCCAGACTCCCATTCAGCAGATGGAGCTCTTTGACCTCCAGAACCACCCAGACTACGTTTCTTTTGGGGGTGGATTTGGACCAGTGAGTAGACTGTCTCGCCAGAGTGGTGCATGCTCTGGTTATCTCCTGCTTGGACTACTGCAATGTGCTCTATGTAGGGCTACCTTTGAAGGTGACCCGGAAACTACAATTAATCCAGAATGAAGCAGCTAGACTGGTGACTGGGAGCGGCCGCCGAGACCACATAACACTAGTCCTGAAAGATCTACATTGGCTCCCAGTACATTTCTGGGCACAATTCAAAGTGTTGCTGCTGACCTTTAAAGCCCTAAATGGCCTCGGCCCAGTATACCTGAAGGAGCATCTCCACCCCCATCGTTCAGCCTGGACATTGAGGTCTAGCGCTGAGGGCCTTCTGGTGGTTCCCTCCCTGTGAGGAGTGAGGTTACAGGGAACCAGGCAGAGGGCCTTCTTGGTAGTGGCACCTGCCCTGTGGAATGCCCTCCCATTAGATGTCAAGGAAACAAAGAACTATCTGACTTTTAGAAGACATCTGAAGGCAGCCCTCTTTAGGGAAGTTTTCAATGTTTGATGTTTTATCATGCTTTTAATATTATGTTGGGAGCCGCCCAGAGTGGCTGTGGAAACCCAGCCAGATGGGTGGGGTATAAATAATACATTATTATTATTATTATTATTATTATTAATTAAGCTCAGGCCTCCAGGGTTCTCGGGGGTGGTGGTGGAATTTGGTTGTCGAGTGACTTAGAGCTGGCGGTCTGAGAGCCAGGACTCTCTTGCATCCTCTAGGGACGCTGCTCTGTCGGATGTAGGAGAGGACAAAGGTCTGGGATCAGAGTTTCTTTCTCAGACTGTTTTTCCCCTTTCTCTCCACCCATCAGGTCGACGACGACGGTTATGGTGTGTCGTACGTCATCGTGGGTGAAGATCTCATAAACTTCCATGTGTCGTGCAAATTCTCCAGCAAGGAGACGGTAAGTGGCTGCCAGCACCCAAACCATGCTGGGGTGTTAGGGTGCCTCAATGGATGCTTAGCAGGCAGGGCTTGGTAGGCAGCGAGCTTCTTACAAGCTGCCTGTATCGTCTGCGGGGAGGCACTGGCTCAGGGAATATCTTGTCACGGACTGGTTGGCTGCGGAACAAAGGTGCGAGGAACCAGCTAGGGAACCACCAAGGGAAGAAGGCTCAGAGTCTGGGGAGTGGTAGTGGGACAGCAATGAGTGGTCAGAGGGAGAAGAGGGAGCAGATTGGGAGCAGGAGGAGTCAGAAGCTGAAGGGGTGACAGGGCTTAGTGAGAAGGGAGAGCCTGTGGCAGAGAGAAGCCAGAAGCAGACGGAGAGTGGGATGAGGGAGCACAAGAGGCAGAGATGAGTCAGGCTAGTGAAGAGTCATGGGTGTCTCCTCCTCCTGCTGCAACTAGCTCCCCTTTCCCTTGGTCTCCCAGGACCAGGAGAGGCATGAAGTGGGAGTAGCAAAGGCCAGGCACACAGATGCAGTCTCAGAATGCTGGGGGGGGGGGAACCCTGGAGAGGAGGGGACTTAGGCAGCTGTGCAAGGGGCAGAGAGAAGTCCAGAATCAGAAGACAAAGCTGAAGCAGGAGAGGAATGTGGCTGGTGAAGCGTCCCAGGTGTCTTCCCCCTCCTGCTGCAACCAGCTTCCCTCCCCTTCGGTCTCCCAGAACCAGTAGAGGCATGAAAAGGGCGGAGGAGTTAGCTTCACATGGGCAGTATCTCAGATTGCATGGGGAAAACTCTGAAGAGAAAGGGACTTGGGCAGCTGTGGGAAGGCTTCCATTTCTGCAACTGATTCATGGGGGCAAGACATATCAAAAAAGAGTTGCTGTGCTCATTGGGCCTGATACTCCTGTTTTTGCTAATGAAGAGTTAACTCCAACTTGCTCAGTGCGGTTTACTGCTGCCTCGCTCCTGTCTTGATTTCTCCCTCGGCTTAGATTGCTTAGTAACTCTTGAGGATTCCCTTGGTTTTTCCCACTGCTTACTTGCTTGAGCCATCTAGAGGGATAACTGGGACAACTTGCTCTCCTTCTTCGGAGCAAGAAACTTTCCACACCAGATTTTCCATTTTTTAAAGTCAGCTCAGGCTTTGAAATATTTTAGGCGTGTCGAGTTCCCTGATCTCACCTCCCCTGCTTCCTTCTCCAGGACGCACACCGGTTTGGACTTAACATCCGAAAGGCCATGGTGGACGTCTTGGCCCTTTTCCAACTGGACAAAAACTCCCCCGCCGGTCGTGGCCAGTGACTGAATAAATGCCAGCGGGATTTACACAGCCAGCCCCCCAGACACACTTTGGAGTGTGTGTGTGTTTTCTGTCCTCTGATCTGCAGGAACATTTTGAAGCAGGGGATGAAGAGGGGCCGGGCTTGCCTGAGGATTCCCACAAGCACAATGGACGGGCACGCCCCTCTTCCGTTCTCGGATTTGGGAGATTTGGACCCTGTGCCGGATGCCACGTAGGCAAACGACCCTCTCCCTCTGCTCAGCATCTCCCTTCTTTTGGGTTGGTAGAAGTCTAAAACAGGTTGCGGCTGGTAGCAAAATCTTGCTTCTTCTAGGGCACATGTGTGGATGGAGGACTGTGGATCGCTTAGAACAGAAGAGTTTGGCTCTTGGGAAATCTTAAGTGCTCCCATTGCGGCCATCCCAGGGTGTTTTAGAAGCAGCAGTTCCTTTCCCCTTCTTCTCTCCAGCAGCTAAGAAGCTCTTTTCCTTGCCCGCTCCAGCCACTTCCACCCACAGCAGCTGGGCTGCGTCCCCTTTCTAGCACTTCCCATTCAAAGGATTCCTTCCCTGTGTCTGCCGCTGACCCTCTGTTCCCCTGAGGCACTGCGGATGGGGTGATGGGTGATATTTAGAGGGGGACCCCCTCTCCTCCAATTCTGGGGATCCAGGAATCCCCACGAAGTTGGTGCAGGGAGGGAAAGTTGGTCTTAATTTATTGCAGGGTTTTGTACGCCTCTGGGGAAATTTGAGTTGCGAGGAGCGGCAGAAGAACAACGGGTGGGTCTTTTTTTGTTTTGTTTTGTTTTGCTAGCATCACAGACCTGAATAAAACCACAGGGCGGGAGATCTTACAAAACGGAATCACGTGTGGCCTTTTGTCAACTGGGAGGTGTTGGCCGGTGCAGGTTGTCAGCTGCGGCTGGGGGGTGGCGTGAGCCGAGAGGAGGGACAGAGCAGCCCAAGCTCTGGGGAGGCAGCACGTTGCCCCATTTAGCATTTTCTGCTTCCGGGAAGCGTGTGGCAGAATGTGGCAGCTTGCAGCTTCTGTCGCAAGAGAACGCTGCTCACTATTCCTTTCCATTTTGCAATTCAGGCTTAGTTTGAAGCCAAAGGCCTGTTTTTAATGCAAAGTCTGGATGCTGCAATATGTGAAATGGAATGTTAGTGCCTAAGATAAGGGATGGGGGTGAGGAAGTGAGGGTCCTGTTCCTTTTATTACAGTAGAAGAGCATAAGATGGAGGGCTGTGATTCAGTGAGAAGAGTTTGAGGTTCTATTGTGCTACTTTAAGCAGCCATGACTTCCCCACATAGAATCCTGGGAACTGTACAGTGGTACCTCAGGTTACAGACACTTCAGGTTACAGACTCCGCTAACCCAGAAATATTACCTCGGGTTAAGAACTTTGCTTCAGAATGAGAACAGAAATTGCGCGGTGGCAGCGGGAGGCCCCATTAGCTAAAGTGGTGCGTCAGGTTAAGAACAGTTTCAGGTTAAGAATGGACCTCCAGAACGAATTAAGTTCTTAACCCGAGGTACCACTGTAGTTTGTTAAGGGTGCTGAGAGTTGTTACGAAGACCCCAACGCTCCTCAAAGAGCTGCAATTCCCAGAGTGTTTTTACAATCAATCCCTTTCCCCAGGGAGTTCTGAGAAGTGTATCTTTCCAAGTACAGGGGTCTCCTAACAACACTCAGCACTCTTAGCAAACTACAGTTCCCAGGACTATTTGTGGGGAAGCCATGGGCTAATTAAAGTGGTGTGTGCTTTATATACTGTATTTTTCGCTCTATAAGACGCACCAGACCATAAGACACACCTCGTTTTTGGAGGAGGAAAGCAAGAAAAAAAATATTCTGACTCTCAGAAGCCAGAACAGCAAGAGGGATTGCTGTGCAGAGAAAGCAGCGATCCCTCTTCCTGTTCTGGCTTCTGGGATAGCTGCGCAGCCTGCATTCGCTCCATAAGACGCACACACATTTCCCCTTACTTTTTAGGAGGGAAAAAGCGAGTCTTATAGAGCAAAAAATACGGTACCTCCTATGCTGCCTAAATCTTGTGAATTCTGGGTTCTTCCAGGCTGCCATCACGGGCAGTGAAGGGTATTTAGAAGCAGTGTTTGCCTTTCTGCAGTTACAGCACAAAGCAGGTTGGAGGTATGAGTGTGTTGGGTGTTTGGAGCCAGACACAGCTGCTTCGTATGTGCCCAAATGCCCAGGTTTACTATCCGTTGCAGCTGCCAGGAGAAGTGCTTGCACTGGACCTCACCACACTGCCTCGTCTTCTGGGAACGCAAGTTCGTAGCAAAACACATCCTTCAGGTCTCTCAACATCACGTGAAACTGTACTTGGTTCACATGTGCCAAGCCAGCTTTCGAAAAGGTGGTCTGCTGCCTTCATAGGAGGCAATGGTAGGGAAAGCCATTCCTGCAGAGGGACCTGCTGGCTTTCTGCCGGCTCGACTGCCATCACCGTGTGTGTGACGGTTCTCATGTTTGCTTGACAGCTCAGGTGCAGAGCTGGGTCTCTCTGCCAGGTATATCAAGCAAAGGAAAACAGGTCCGCGTTTCGACTCCTTCCCCAGACACTTTGAATGGAGCAAACTGCATACTGCGCGAAAGTCAGAGGCCCAAACTGCATATTGCGAGAAAGATGGCAATTGCAGGCTGTGCTCTTTTTCGAAGAGGAAAAGCCACTCCCAGAGGGAGCAAATTAGACAGGGAGAAGCAATGAGTGTTAAGTTATTCACCACTCCACATTTGCCCTCAACTGGACCCCCCTGGAAGGGTTTAAAATGCACGCTCCCTGTGTTGGAAAATGAGGCACAGGGCAAAAGCTGCTGGGGATTTGGAGCAGGCCAGCAGCAAGCAGAGGAAGATTGAAGCATGCAACCCTCACCTGCAGCTTCTCTGATCTCGCTCCATGCATCTACACCTCCCCACAACTTCCCTTGCTATCCATCCCCTTGCCTCCCGCATTGAGATGTGGTCTGCTGGAATAAAAATGTATGCACCAGCACATAGGGCCAGATTCAACCAACCCCATCCCAATGGTGCCGCGGAGCTTCCGCCACCCTGCAACCCTTGTGTCTCCCCCCAAATTCATGCTGGGTGGGGGGAGAACCCCCAGAAAGCCAGCAGGAGGAAAAGATGGGAGAGCACTCTGTCTTGGAAAGTGGAAACCTCTCCGGTTCTTCCCCTGGAGCCGCTCCCTGGCTTCCAAACAGACAAGGTAGACAGCTTTTAAGTCACAGCCATCTCTTTTTTATTGGGGGTCACGGTTTAATTCGGAAGGGCAGGAGTTCCGCTTGGCGAGGCTTACAGAGGAAGTGGTGGAGGCCGCTGGGGACTGGGGCCCTCCCTCCTGGGAGACCAGGGACAGCTGCGAGTGGAGGGAACTCAGCTTGTTCTGGAGGTAATCCAGGGCAGTGGCTTTATCCCTGCAAGAAAGGAGAAGGAGAAGTATTTGAGACGGCTGCTTAGGGTTATAGACCCACAACCTGCCATTCTGTGTGTGTCCCCCGCCACTGGATCCCAGCTGATAGGCAGCCTTACTAACCAGTACCCCATCATGAGCTGTTTTGGTCCCTCCTGCCCCATCATTTGAGCCTGTCATTTAACTGCAACCATGCATGAGTTTTGATGTGCACTGGTGCAGGGAGCCTGAACTCTCCTGCTCAGCCTTTCCCTTAGCAGAGCAGCGAAACAAACCGCAGAGTGGCTGGCTTTTACCATCACATCCGAACCGGCACTTGCGGCTTGTTTTTATTTCTAAACAAACCACAACCCGAAGTCGAGGTTTGCTTTTCAGTATCCCAGCGGTGGTTTCTTTGGCGAGAACGAACCACGAGCGCTGACTCAGGCGGCCACTTTGTGGTTTGGCTTTCCCAACTCAGATGATGGGAAGAGCAGAGTGGGAGAGACAGCGTCCCATACATTGAAAGCACTCGACCCCAAGGAATCCTGGGAACTGTAGCTGCGAACAGTGCTGGGAACCGTCGCCCTGTGAGGAGTAAATGACAGCTCCCGGGATTCTGTGCGAGCATCTGTGCACTTTAAATTTTGAGTGGGTGTGGCTTATGTGGAAAGCTACGCATTATCTTAAACAACCACCACCCAAGTTAGGTTTAGCTCCATGCAGATTTAATTTATCATTAAGTAAAACTCATTTGGTTAGTCGGTTAAAATGTCTTCAATAAGCTGATAGCCCGAATTAATGCATTTACCCTTGGATGATGATGATGATGATAGTAATAATAATAATAATAATTTTATTATTATTTATACCCCGCCTATCTGGCTGGGTTTCCCCAGCCGCTCTGAGCAGCTCCCAACAGAATATTAAAAACACCAGACATTAAAAACTTCCCTAAACAGGGCTGCCTTCAGATGTCTTCTGAAAATAAGTTAGTTGTTTATTTCCTTGACATCTGATGGGAGGGCGTTCCACAGGGTGGGCACCACTACCGAGAAGGCCCTCTGCCTGGTTCCCTGTAACCTTGCTTCTCGCAGTGAGGAACTGCCCTTGGAGCTGGACCTCAGTGTCCAGACTGAACAATGGGGCTGGAGATGCTCTTTCAGGAATACTGGGCTGAGACACCTTCATCATGCTGGAGGTGGAATTTTGCAAGGGTTTGGCTCCAGGATCAGGGAGTTCCATGTGCCTGTAGAATGTGCAAGGCAGAGCAGGCACCGTCTGTAGAGCTTTCCCCCTTGCTTACTCACTCCGTGGCGATCTTGGCCCGCTCCAGATAGTTCTTGGCTCTCAGGGCATCATCCTGGGCCAGGCGTACATTCGAACTCAGGGCATTTGCTCGTGCGCGAGTGTCCACAGCCGTGTGTTCCAGATCCTGCCTCCCAGCGACCAGAGCAATTGGAGGTGGGTAAAAGAGAGAGAGAGAGAGAAGGAAGGACTACAGAGCCATCACCCAACCAGGGTAGAGGCAAGCCAGCAATTTAGGGCTGCCGGCAGTCACAACCAACTACGGCTGTCGATTTGGCAAGCCATACCAGCTTGCTATGCTTTGGCTGTTAGGAGATGGTGATAGGACAGGGGTCCACTTGGAAACGGCAGAGGTATTTCAGTAGGAAGTTTACTGAGCCTCTTGGGTCCCTGCACGTTTCTCTGGCGCCCCCTGGTGGCTGTGCGTGATCCTAAAGCAATGGGATGCCAGCTGAGGATGAGAAAACCAGGTGCACAGGGCCAGAAGATACTGCAAGGTAGCAGCTGATATGTCAAAAGGTTGCCGACCAAGATAATTTGGTATCAAAAGATACCAACTAGGCTGCCAGCTACAGCTAGGGGCTGCTGGTCTAGCTAGCTCTGTCACCTGTCTCATTCGGCCATAAACGAGGGGCAGAAATAAGTTTGGTAGTTACTGCAAAAGACGTTTGGCATGTCCCATATTGGTTTTTTCAGCAGGCAGGTATATGCTGCTGAGAATGTGAGCCCAGGTGCTGCCTCTCGGGGCAGATACCTGCTTGTGTGGAGCACCGAGAGCGTGGCTCAGGTTATTTAAAGGAAGGCTGTGTGGGTCTGCTTCCTTCAAGGGGGCTAGCAGCATGGGCGAGAGGCACCCATGGCAACCACAGAGGCCTCTATCTCCGGTGCAGCCGGGGTAATGTGCTGCAGCTAAAAAGGAGCCACGTGAAAAAGCTGTGCTTGGGGGATTGGGAACCCCAAAAGGCACTAGGTAAAGGTAAAGGGACCCCTGACCATTAGGTCCAGTCGTGGCCGAATCTGGGGTTGCGGCGCTCATCTCGCTTTATTGGCCGAGGGAGCCGGCATACAGTTTCCGGGTCATGTGGCCAGCATGACTAAGCCGCTTCTGGCGAACTAGAGCAGCGCATAGAAACGCCGTTTACCTTCCCACCGGAGCAGTACCTATTTATCTACTTGCACTTTGACGTGCTTTCGAACTGCTAGGTTGGCAGGAGCAGGGACCGAGCAACGGGAGCTCACCCCGTCACGGGGATTCAAACCGCCGACCTTCTGATCGGCACTTCCTAGGCTCTGTGGTTTAACCCACAGCGCCACCCTAATAAAGGCACCAATAAGGACTAAAACAAAACACTGTTATTTAAAACAGGTGGCAAAGCCACAAGTGACAGGTGCCCCCGAAAAAGATTTTGGTGGCCACCTAAGAACTACCCCCACCTCTTCACCCCCCAAAAACCGCCTTGCATTCTATTTTTTTTATTTTCAAAACCACTTCCTTTTTTATTGTCAGAGTTTTTTTTAAAAGGCCCCTCAACCCCTCTTTGTTTTAAGATTTTTATACTGACTGCTCCCATAGGTACCCAATGGCACCCTTTGCTATACAGGTCCACTGTGAAGTCCCAGTAGAGCTTCCTCCCAGGTAAGTAAGAATCAGGCTGCAGCCTTGATGAATTTGTTTAGATGCTTGCAGCCACCTTGTAAAAGTTCTCTGGCTGGACCTTGTAAAAGATCTCTGGCTCTGATTGTCAAGGCTGAGCGAGAATTTGGCACCTTCCCAATTCAAGCCCTACAGGCAGGGGGTGGCCGGCCTGTGACCCTCCAGCAATTGCACAAAAAGGTACAACTCCCTATTGGCTTCATCCAGCGCGGCCAGTGGCCGAGGATGAAGGGAGACAGTAGCTCAGCATCACCCAGAAGGCAACAGGCTAGCTAGCCCCTTGCCCTATGGCTGTGCCACCAGTGCTTGGCAATTTCACTGGCTTGACACCTATTGCTGGAGGGGAAACAAAAACGCTCTTTCCCTTAGACTGGCTGGGGATGATGGGAATTATAGTCCAAAACTACAGAGGGCAGAGCTACATTTCTCTTTGTTTCAGGCACCCATTATTCAACTTCCAGAAGAGCACTCTAGGTGCAACTGCTGAGGGTATACGTATACAAACACACCCTTCTATAAAGAGATCCCAGTTTTGCTTTCCAGAAAACCTGAAGCTTGCACACAGAAAGAAGGGTATATGGCCAGGGAATGAAACATTTCCGAAATATAAATGTACCATATTTTTCGCTCTATAAGACACACCAGACCATAAGACACACCTAATTTTTGGAGGAGGAAAACAAGAAAAAAATTATTCTGAATCTCAGAAGCCAGAACAGCAAGAGGGATCGCTGTGCAGTGAAAGCAGCAATCCCTCTTGCTGTTCTGGCTTCTGTGATAGCTGCGCAGCCTGCATTCGCTCCATAAGATGCACACACATTTCCCCTTACTTTTTAGGAGGGAAAAAGTGAGTCTTATAGAGCAAAAAATATGGTAAATTCATCTCACACACCCCAAACCCTGGAATTTTAAGGGTTGAGAAGTCGATAACTTTTCCTTTGTTTTAATTCCCACCCCTTTCCCCTGCTAGAAGGAATATCCTACTTTTTTTAAGATGTAAGGCCACTATTATTTCTATGGAAACCAGAGAAAAACGAGAAAGAGAGCAATGCAGTGAAGGAGGCAGTCACCCAGTAAGTGGCTACAGGAAAAGCAGTAGCCCTACAGGCTACGAGAGCAGGCCCAGCCCTGTGGGAGGTTGACTTTCTCACAGGCAGATGGCCCTGGGTTCAATCGCGAGCTCTTGTTAGTTCAGGGCATCCCAGGTAAATCAGGATGGGGAGAAGACCTTTTTGCCCAGAGACCCTGGAGAGCTGCTGTCTGCCAGAGTTGACAACACTAGGCTCGTATGTAAGGCAGCTTTCTGGGGAGTGAGCCCACCACAGAGGGAGGGAGGGATCTACCTGAGCCCAGATCTCTGGAGGTCCAGAGCCATCTTATCTGGCCCCAGGGCAGAAGAATGCTCCAGCGAGGCTGCACTCTGGAATCTTTTTATTGGGGGTGGGGTGGGGGGTGCAGAGGGATCACGGTACCATTATCTTCTTCTGCAAGCGCTGGCAGCTGGGGCATGGGCCCGGGGGGACCGCCCTCTGCTTCAGCTCTTCCAGGACGGGCGCCATGGCATGCTCAACCATCTGTCTCAGCGCGTCCGTGTTCACAAAGCTGTAGCTGTGGCCGGGAGAGAAAAGATGGAGAAGGGTTCACACAAGGACAGGAGGTTGGGAGCCCCTTCCCTTCTCCTATCCTGCGCTCCCTGAAGGATCTCAGGCTGCTTAGGTTAAAAAAAAGGCAGTCATGGCCACAGATCTAGATGGCTTTAAAAGATGGATAAGACAAACTGCACGGTGGTGGCTATCGACATCGACCAGCCAAGATGGCTTTGATCTGCCTCAACAGCTGGAGGCTTCAACGCTTCTGAAAACCAGTTATAGACTCATAGAATCGTAGAGTTGGAAGGAACCCTGAGGATCATCTATAGCCCAATGCCCTGCAATGCAGGAATATGCAGATGTCCCATATGGGGGGATCGAACCTGCAACCTTGGCGTTATCAGCACCATGCTCCAGCCCACTGAGCTATCCAGGCTGACTAGATGGGTACAGGCCCACTCAGGGAGGATAAGGTCATGGCTATAGACTGCTTTTGGATATCAGTCGCAACCCTGTTTAGGGAAGTTTTTAATGATTGATGTTTTAATGTATTTTTACTCTGTTGGGAGCCGCCCAGAGTGGCTGGGGAAACCCAGCCAGATGGGCAGGGTACAAATAATAAATAATAATAATAATTATTATTATTATTATTATTATTATTATTATTATTATTATTGCTGGAAACAGCAAATGGAGAGAGTGCTGTTGCGCTGCAGTCCTGCTTGCAGGCTTCCCACCGGCATCTGTTAAGCCACTGCATTGTGGCTGCAGGACTGGGTGGTCCACTGGTCTGAACTAGCAAAGATCTTCCTATCTCTAGAAGCAGAGACCAGGGAAATAATCAGCCGCTTAAGGCACAGTGGTTTGGTCTCCTCTTAGTACTTCCAAACATACATACCAATACCAGGAAGGCTGGAGGTTTGTTGGTTCATTATTTTTGTGAAGAAACGGAAGCAAGCATCCAAATCTTAACACCTGATTTTGCAGGAAACTGCCAAGTCTGTTCTGAAGCTCTGGCGGCAGCCAATTCTAACGTGAGCAGCAGCCTGCATGCTTGCGTAATATATTGCCCCCTTCTCTTCCATGAATTTCCAGTGATCTTGTGATATTGAGCGCGATTGTGGCCCTGCCGTTACGCTGCTCCAACGTATAGCATGCGTGTGCAGGGATTTCTACATGGTGAGAGCCTGCCACTGCTATATCATTTGAACCAGCGGTTCTCAACCTGTGGGTCCCCAGATGTTGTTGGACTACAACTCCCATCATCCCTGAGCTCTGGCCTTGCTAGCTAGGGGTGATGGGAGTTGTAGTTCAACAACATCTGGGGACCCACAGGTTGAGAAAGGCTGGTGAACGGTGTTGGAGCCCTTCCACCAATGCGCTGTGCCCAGCCTCCTGCCCACACTTATCCCAGTTTCGGCATCCTTGACCCTAGCTAAGCTTACATTCCCGCATCCTGACCCCCCATCCACCCTTGTGCGTCTCTGAAGCCGGCACCTGGAACATCTGGCACAGCTAGCAGGGTGCCTGTCGGGTGTCTCCAGGGGCTTGAGTGCTGAGAGATGCCTTGACACATCCTCCATGAGCGACTTCACTTGCCACAGGCCATCCAGGTCAGCGCGGAGCTGGGTGAGAGACACAGACGTCCGCTTGGCCCTGGCACAGGAAGAAAGGAGGAAACCAGTGATATTTTTGGGAGCAGGCTAGCAGGCGGGGCCCATGACTTACATCATAGGAGCCTACACAACACAAAACACTGTAGCTGTATGTAGGTTTTATTTTATTTGTTTTTTATCTTATATTTTGGGACGCGGGTGGCGCTGTGGGTTAAACCACAGAACCTAGGGCTTGCTGATCAGGAGGTCGGCGGTTCGAATCCCTGTGAGCTCCTGTTGCTCGGTCCCTGCTCCTGCCAACCTAGCAGTTCAAAAGCAAGTCAAAGTGCAAGTCTGGCGGGAAGGTAAATGGCATTTCTGTGCGCTGCTCTGGTTTGCCAGAAGCGGCTTAGTCATGCTGGCCACATGACCCGGAAGCTGTACGCCGGCTCCCTCGGCCATAAAGCGAGATGAGCGCCGCAACCCCAGAGTCGGTCACGACTGGACCTAATGGTCCAATGGTTTACCTTTATCTTATATTTTGGAAATGTATGTCCAGTTCCCCCCCCCCTTTAATTTTTTCTGGGGCCCCCAAGAGAGTGGGGCCCTAAGCTATAGCTTGTTTAGCTTATACGTAAACCCAGCACTGACTGTACTCCCTTGTGGGCCAGCATCAAGGAATCACATCCCCGTGGTGAGGCAGGGCCAGAGACCCTAGCCCACGGGTCAGCAACCTTTTTCAGCCGTGGGCCGGTCCAGTGTCCCTGAGACCATGTGGTGGGCCGGATTATATTTTGGAAAAAAATATGAAGGAATTCCTGTACCCTACAAATAACCCAGATGCATTTTAAATAAAAGGACATATTCTACTCATGTAAAAATACCAGGCAGGCCTCACAAATAACCCAGAGATGCATTTAAAATAAAAGGACACATTCTACTCATGTAAAAACATGCTGATTCCTTGACCATCTGCGGGCCGGATTTAGAAGGTGATTGGGCCGGATCTGGCCCCAGGGCCTAAGGTTGCCTACCCCTGCCCTCATGGGTGGAGTAACGGTCACCTTGGTACATCAGGCAACATTCCAGCCACACAAACAACATGTAGGCGGCTACATGCTTGTTCCCATCTCCATTTGGGCATTAGCAACAACTCAAGTGCACTTCTGAGACGCGGGTGGCACTGTGGTCTAAATCACAGAGCCTAGGACTTGCCGATCAGAAGGTCGGTGGTTCGAATCCCCGTGACAGGGTGAGCTCCTGTTGTTCGGTCCCAGCCCCTGCCAACCTAGCAGTTCGAAAGCACGTCAAAGTGCAAGTAGATAAATAGGTACCGCTCCAGCGGGAAGGTAAACGGCGTTTCCGTGCGCTGCTCTGGTTTGCCAGAAGTGGCTTAGTCATGCTGGCCACATGACCCGGAAGCTGTACGCCGGCTCCCTCGGCCAATAAAAGGAGATGAGCGCCGCAACCCCAGAGTCGGCCATGACTGGACCTAATGGTCAGGGGTCCCTTTACCTTTAAGGGCACTTCTTCCCTGGCCAAAGGACTTGGGAAGGGCTAACGAGGAGTGGGGTCCAAGGAGAGTGGGATCCTAGCCCAGGGAGAGTCATGAGGGCCAGAGAGAGAACCTTGGAGAGCCACCTTTTGTCCCGTGGGCCAGAGGTCCTTTGAGAAAGGGGGCCCAGATTTGGCTCGGGAAAGACACGTACGTGGCAGAGACCTCATCCAGCTCCTCCCGCAGCATCCTGAGCGCCTGGCCGTGTTCCAGGTGTGTCCTCTCCCACTGAGGAAGCACCCCCTCCAAGCGCACACCCAGCTGGGCCAGCAACCGCAGAACCTCCTTTTGGGTCAGCCCATCCCGCTGAGACCTCCCGGATAGCTCCAGCACGCATTTCCTAAAACGTGGGAAACGAGAAGGAAAAAAAGATAGCCGTGTTGGGAGGCAGGGAGGGCTCCCTCGAACGAGGCGCCCCCTTCCCAGCTCCTGCTCATTACCTGATCTCTTCCACGCATGCCAAGGTGGCGGCTGTGTTTAGCTTTCCGTCGGCGCCCCCCTCGTCCCCTGGCCCTGCTCGTGGCTGCCCGCTCTCCAGCGCCCCTCGCAGGCTGTTGATGGACGCCAGGATAGCAGCGGTGGCCCGCTGCAGGTCACCCTCCTCCAGGCTGGGGGCTCTCAGGGGCGAGGCTGCTGTGCTGCCCACCAGGTCGAGGAGCTGCTTGGAGACCCCCGACGCCATCCGCTGCTCCAGCTCCTGCCACTCTCGCTCCTGCCGACCGAGGTCCTCCGCTTGCACCTGCCGCTGTAAAAAACGCAGCTTCTCCTAAATGGAGGCCGCGTTTGGGGAACAGGGGGGAAATGATGCTTGTTTATTGCTTGGCTCATTTGCCGTATTTTTTGCTCTATAAGACTCACTTTTTCCCTCCTAAAAAGTAAGGGGAAATGTGTGTGCGTCTTACGGAGCGAATGCAGGCTGCACAGCTATCCCAGATGCCAGAACAGCAAGAGGGATTGCTGCTTTCACTGAGCAGCAATCCTTCTTGTTGTTCTGGCTTCTGAGATTCAGAATTTTTTTTTCTTGTTTTCCTCCTCCAAAAACTAGGTGCGTCTTGTGGTCTGGTGCGTCTTATAGAGCGAAAACTACAGTACTCATTTGTTAAAAATTCGACCTTTTCCTGTTAGGCAAAGATCATAAGATGACCCGGATGGTCGCCAGATTCTCTGTACAGATCTGTAGGTGCAGCCCATCTCCCCACCCAAAAAAGTTCATTAAGAAAATCCCCAAACTTGGTTCCATGAGTGACTCTGGGTCATCTCTCTGCAGGAGCTTATCTTAAAGTTCAAGTGTCTATACGCATATTGCATTTATAAATTTTAAATTTATTGTTGTACGTTGTTTTAAATGTTTGTTTCCCTTCTGGGATTGTACCCCCAAGTGTGTTTCATAAGCTGGTCTCCGACCGTAATAAATTATCTATCTATCTATTCATTTGTTAGTTTGCAGTAAATAAAATTCATGTGTAATATGGTTGCCATACGTCCAGAATTTTCTGGACATAGCCAGTATTCGGCCCTCTTAAGCGGAGTCTGGGCTGAAATCGCTGGAACATCTGGGATTTTTTTGGCAAAAAAATGCTCAACCACTTTGGGCAAAAAAAACCCTCAACAACTTTGGCTAAAACACACACACACACACACACACACACACACACCCTTAATAACTTTTGTGTCCAGATTTTCACTTTTGAAATATGGCAACCCTAATGTATAATAATAATAATAATAATAAAATAAAAAATTCAATTTATATACTGCCCTTTAGCAAAAGATCCCAAGAGGGTGTACAACATTAAAAACACATCACAGAACGTCAGTGATAAAAGCATAATAAAAAGCATATTGACAGACAGCCTAATCAAAAAATAGTTATCCTCCCCCACCCACCCCCCACTTTCACATGCCATAGATTATTTATTAGCCATAGGCCTGGGTAAAGAGGAATGTTTTTGCTTAGTACCTAAAGACATGAAATGATGGCGCCAGGCAAGCCTCTTTGGGGAGAGCATTCCAGTCGGGGAGCCACCCCAAAAACACCTATTCTCTTGTTGCCACCCTCCGAACCTCTCTGGGATGGGGGACATAGAAAACGGCCTCAAGCAACTTCTTCATTGGGGGGTTTGCCTCTATGAGCCTCCTTGTATTTTTTTTCCTTAATAAAAATGACCTGATCTTACAGGTTGGCCCTGTGACACACATATAGGCAATTTTTATGAGCCTGGCATGCAAAACTGCAGCCTTGTCATCAGTTTATTCTAGGACCTCCTGGCATCCCCCTCACCTCCAGCAGCACAGAGTTCTTCTTGAGCACATTGGTCTTGATTTCAGCATCCTCTACTGATTTTGAGACCTTCCGGCAGCTCTCCTAGGGGAGAATATCACAGAGATTCAAACACTAGCCCACTAACACGAAAGGGAACAGAGTGAGCTAACATGATTCTTCAGTGCGGAGAATAAGGTTCGACTAAATGTTCCTTTGGGGTCGCCTCCAAGCCTGTGACCTTATAGCTGTAAGATGCAATGCCTGCAGAAAAGGGGGCTGCTGAAATGTTCACACTGGTTTCTCTGTTGATGACATAGCCCTTGTCAGTCAGGCGTGCTAAGTATCTGCTTTGTTACGTAAGTTGGGGCAAAAGCGTCACTGCCACAGAAATATAGTAGCTGGAGACACTTTGGAAAGGTAAGCTAAAAGGAGCATGGGTTTCTCTCTCCCCTGTCCCTCACCAGCTGGAGATTATGGACTCAGCTACATTAGTAAAGAAACAACGATGTGAATGTGCTATAAATATGCAACACCAGAGGGAACCAGAGAGCAGGAAAATTTTTATATGCGATTTTCCATAGGTTTTTTTTTCTTTTGTTATAATGATCTAATCCAGGGGTAAAGGTAAAGGGACTGCTGACCATTAGATCCAGTTGTGGCCAATTCTGGGGTTGCGGCACTCATCTCTCTTTATTAGCCGAGGGAGCTGGCGTACAGCTTCCGGGTCATGTGACCAGCATGACTAAGCTGCTTCTGGCGAACCAGAGCAGCACCGTTTACCTTCCCGCCGGAGCGGTACCTATTTATCTACTTGCACTTTGACGTGCTTTCGAACTGCTAGGTTGGCAGGAGCAGGGACCAAGCAACGGGAGCTCACCCCGTCGCAGGGATTCGAACCGCCGGCCTTCTGATCAGCAAGTCCTAGGCTCTGTGGTTTAACCCACAAACCCACAGCGCCACCCGCGTCCCATTAATTCAGGGGTAGTCAACCTTTTTATACCTACCGCTCACTAACGCATCTTTCTTGGTAAAATTTCCTTACTGCCCATCAGTGCTCGATGGAAGGAGGATTCACCTTGTGCTGTAGAACCCCCTACCGCCCACCTAGAATCCCGAAACGCCCACTAGTGGGCAGTAGGGACCTGGTTGACAGCCCCTGATCTAATTTCTGACTTATTTACAGTGGTACCTCAGGTTACAAACACTTTGGGTTACAGACTCTGCTAGCCTGGAAGTAGTACCTTGGGTTAAGAACTTTGCCCCAGGATGAGAACAGAAATCGTGGGTGGGCGGTGCAGCAACAGCGGGAGGCCCCATTAGCTAAAGTGGTACCTCAGGTTAAGAATGGTTTCAGGTTAACAACGGATCTCCGGAGCGAATTAACCTGAAGCGTCTGTAACCCGAGGTATAGTCAAAACACATTGGGTTCAATGGTGGATGGGACTGCGGAAGTATCTTTTCCCAGGCACCCACCACTTTCTGCCCCCTTTTTATTTTTATTTTTTATTTGCCAAGCTGAATGCGTGCAAGCTAAATGTGTATAAATTGTGGGCTTACTGTACATCAGTACGGTGTATATCAAGTAAACGGAATCAACTAATTCGTAAATCGTATATACGAATAATTACGAAGCCTACGCATTTTATCTAGCTAAGTCTGCATTAAAAAAAACCCGGCACGTTATACAAAGAGAACAATAATTCAATCAATCTGTGCACCATTTATCCAGAACCACTGGTCTGGATGACACAGACAATCAAATCAACTGCCTTCAAGCCAGCTATCTGAGGGAAGATTTGTGTGGCAGGAGCTACCCTGTTCTCCTGGCCTGGACAATGTCACCTCCTTTGCTGCTGGAGAGGAACTGGTCTTCATCAAGAGCTGGAAAGCCAGAATGCCATTGACACCATCAACAAGTTGCTGCTCTTCTGCATAGAAGGAACTATATCTCTGACTTTGAAACTCTGGCGATTGAGAGTAAGTGGAGGCAGCCATAGCAAATCCTCTTCTTCCCTGCTGAGTTTTGCAAGGGCAACACTCAGACTGAGGAGGAGGAAGCTGAAAGGCAGTGCCATTTCTTAAACTGGTTTTAAGTAAGCAGGCAGGCAGGGCATGGGCTGCCTGAAGCAGTGTTAGAAATTCAGGTATACAGTGGTACCTTGGTTCTCAAACTTAATCCGTTCCGGAAACTTAATCTGTTCCAAAACCAAAGCGTTCCAAAACCAAAGCGTGCTTTCCCATAGAAAGTACAGTGGTACCTTGGGTTACATACGCTTCAGGTTACATACGCTTCAGGTTACACACTCCACTAAACCAGAAAATAGTGCTTCAGGTTAAGAACTTTGCTTCAGGATGAGAACAGAAATTGGGCTCCAGCAGTGCAGCGGCAGCAGGAGGCCCCATTAACTAAAGTGGTGCTTCAGGTTAAGAACAGTTTCAGGTTAAGAACAGTCCTCCGGAACGAATTAAGTACTTAACCTGAGGTACCACTGTAATGCAAAATGGATGAATCGGTTCCAGACTTTTAAAAACAACCCCTAAAACAGCAATTTAACATGGATTTTACTACCTAACGGCGAGACCAGTAGCTGAACTGGGTTCCACACAGTCACAAAAACAAAAAAAAGAGCCACAAAAACAAAAACGCAGAATAAATAGCAAAAACAGACAGACCTCAGTGTAACACTCAAAACAGAAGCATAACACTCAAAATGGAGCACGTTCGGCTTCCAAAAAAAGTTCGCAAACTGGAACACTTACTTTGCAGCGTTTGGGTTCCAAGTTGTTTGAGCACCAAGGCGTTTGAGAACCAAGGTACCACTGTATAAGCTAGGGGCCAGATGGCTCCTTAAACCAGGGTTACAGTCTCCAAAATGGAATGTCTAGTTGCCGTTTTGGGGGCAGACGGCTGAAAAGTCATATTTCTCACAATATGACTTTTCGGTTCCTGAAATTCATTCTGACTGTGCAGCTAAAATATAATGGATAGATTTTTACAGGATGTGTGTATGAAAACCGTCAATATCCAAGGATACCCAGGCAAACACCTCCAGATGGTGGAGATTTCAGGCACCATCCTAGTGCCTGGGCATCTTCACTTGGTCGCAAGTGGCTAATAAAAAAAAAAGGTAAAGGACCCCTGACAGTTAAGTCCAGTCGCGAACGACTCTGGGGTTGCGGTACTCATCTCACTTTACTGGCCAAGGGAGCCAATGTTTGTCCACAGACAGTTTTTCCGGGTCATGTGGCCAGCATGATTAAGCCGCTTCTGGAGAACCAGAGCAGCACACGGAAATGCCGTTTACCTTCCCGCCAGAGTGGTACCTATTTATCTACTTGCACTTTGACGTGCTTTTGAACTGCTAGGTTGGCAGAAGCTGGGACCGAGCAACGGGAGCTCACCCCATCGCAGGGACCTTCCGATTGGTAAGCCCTAGGCTCAGTGGTTTAGACCACAGCGCCACCCGTGTCCCCATGTGGCTAATAGCCAGGTGCAAAATTGCCTGGCACCTGGTGAATTTTAAACGCAGGCCTGAAGGCTACCTGAGGTTTATTTATTTCATAAAATTTATATACCGCTTAATTGTAGGGGAGGGGACTCAAAGCAGTATACAAAAAAATAGGAAACAACGAACTTGGCACTAAAAATAAATAAATTACAACCATAATTTAAAACATACAGAAAGTTAAAGCCACAATGAAGTAGACCAAAACAAATGAATACTCATACAAACTTTTTGAAACATGTGAGTAGGCTTGTCTAAACAAGAATGTCATCAGCAAGCACAAAAAATATATAGTGAAGGTTCCTGTCTGATATCAACACGCAGGGAGTTCCAAAGTGTAGGTCCTGCCAGCCACGCTGAATGACCAAATTTTTACAGATGCAGTGTGGATATTATGTGGCACCTGCAAAAGTGTACAGATGAGGCGATGGAGCACTGCCCCATTTGCCCTCATGGACTAGCCTCTAAGAGTTGTGACTTGTAAGAACCTGTGCCTGAGTTTGCTTTTCCCTCCTCCCTCCTCTTCGCTTTTCCTCAAGTGTCCTGTCTCTTTAGAATTTAGATTGTGAGCCTGAGGGCAGGAACTGCCTTGGCGCTGATTTTTATCACACCCACACTGAACATCCACACACAGACTGTTAAAAAACCTGGCCGCACCCAATAATTCACTCAATATCACTCCATCTCCGTATGTTCTTATTTAGATTAATTCTAGAATAATACCAAATAAAATACAAGAAGTTGCACAGAGCACAATAAAGTGAAATGGCATTACAATAACAAAGCGGAATACATTACGATATAATAAAAATGTGATTATTAACCATAATTATCCCACTAATTATTTTTTTAAATAGTTTGAATGAATGGTACCCATTAATATCTACTCCATATCTACTCCTCATAAAGTATACAAATAATGCCATGTTAGTTTGTTTTGTTCTGTTAGCAGCATGTTGATTCCCCTGAAAATCTGCATTAAAAGAAGGGGATTTTTCCATTTGTCCTGGGCCTCTGGCAGTACTCCCGTTGCCATGGAAACAAACATAAACTGCCTTGAGGCTCTCCCGCCAACTCATTGAGACGGATGCCATTCTGAAATCCAGCTAGTTGTGTAATCCTTGCCGATTCGGCAGAGCCAAAAGAATTAAGTCCATACGCGCAACCCCCCCCATCCTCAACTTACAAGTCCCCTCCAATTGGAATGAAACAGGAACGCTACTTCCATATTTACATTCTTTCAGACCATCTTGCTAAATGCATGACAAAAGCAAAGAGTACATGGTCGTAGCCAGGATTTTTGTTAGGGGGTGCAGGACTTTGGGGAGGGGGGAAGAACCGATGGGATTGGTCAGTTAGTTCAGTATTTCTGTTGTTTTACTTGATGGGGCGGGGACAGCTGCCCCTTGGCTATGCCCATGAAAAAGCATCATTTTCCAGCTTCATTTGAAAATTCTAATGGAAGGCAAAATCGAAGCACTCTAGCCGCCGTTTACTAATGCCTTTCTTTATTTCCTTGTTAAGTAAACTATGATCTTGTAAGTGGCTCTGATTCAATGACGGCAAGGCTGATTTTAATGAGGGGATGAAAGGGGAGGTCAGAACAGCTCTTGGGCATTTTACTCATTTTTGATTATTGTAACTCGCTCTACGTGGGGCTGCCCTCGAGACTGACCCAGAAACTCCAGCGGGTGCAGAATGCCGCGGCGAGACTCCTTACGGGGTCTTCGCCCCGGGATCACATTCACCCGGTGCTATACCAGTTGCACTGGCTCCCGGTGGCGTACAGGATCAGGCTTAAGGTGCTGGTTTTAACCTTTAATGCCCTATACGGCCTAGGACCCTCGTACCTAAGGGACCGCCTCTCCTGGTATGTCCCACGGAGGACCTTACGGTCCTCAAATAAAAACATCTTGGAGATCCCGGGCCACAGGGAGGTTAGGCTGGCCTCAACCAGAGCCAGGGCTTTTTCGGCCGTGGCCCCAATCTGGTGGAATGCTCTGTCACAAGAGACTAGGGCCCTGTGGGACTTGACATCTTTCCGTAGGGCCTGCAAGACAGAGCTATTCCACCAGGCCTGTGGCCAGGGCACAGTCTGACCTCCTCCCTCCTTCTGTAATCCTCATAGAACTCTAGCCCAATGGTTGCCATTGATAAACGTTCAAGGAATTGTAGCCTAAAAAGATTTGAAACGTCAAAGCACATTTCTATGCAAGACAAAGCTAACGTTTTGGGGGCACATATAAGATTGGTGAACTGTTAAGTTGTGGGTGAACATATCAGACGACACAGCGATTCTTCAAACAGCTCCTGTTTATTCACAGACCCAGAACAGAACTGAACTGAAGGGTTCAGCCAGCCTGCTTATATAGAGCTCCACTACAACGCAACAGTAACAACTTTCTGTAACTATCCAATCACTGAACGTCACTTTCAATTCCTTATTTGCATATGTGGACCTGAGTGAAAACTATCTACAGTATCCCCCCTGCTGGCCCAGGGTGAGAACTTCAGTACATAACATGAATGTCGTTAGATCCTAAGTACAGACGTGATAGGGTTTGTAAAAATTAGGTGTGGTGTAGAAAAAATAGATGCAGACCTCTACAATTTGGGGACCTCCAATGAATCTGATCAGCAGTAGGTTCAAGACAGACTGCAGTGCATAATTATTATATGGAACTCACTGCCACAAGGTGTGGCAACAGGCACTAGCTTCAACAGCTTTAAAAGGGAAGTAGACAAATTCACAGCAAATTGGTAAGTCTGTGGCGTTGTTCAGAGGCAATGTATTCCCAAAATTCTGGCTGTTGTGGGGGCAACAGTAGGAAAGGACTGTTGCCTTCCATACCGGTTTGTGGGCTTCCCAAAGGGGCATCTGGTTTGCCACTTTGAGAAGCAAAATGCTGGACTAGGCAGACCTTTGGTGTCTCTTTTCACGTTCTTTGTTCAGCCTTTCTTAATAAAGATCTCTCTGCTTTTGAGCAGAAATGGTTGCTTGGGTTTGCCGGGCACAGCTGATTCCCACCCACCAACCCTGAACACGAGGTCCCTTCTGTTACAGCAATTCTAAGGTCTTAAATATAGAATAAATGTTGATAATTGCACAAGGTAAACACACATACATATATAAACTACATGTCTAAAATAGTACAAGCGAGCAATCCAAAAGCCATCTTAGCTCTCCTAAAGACTCTCAATAGTTCCTCTGCCTCCTTAATTCCCCCTTGCCCTCGAACAGGTAGGCAGACAGCAATCCTGAAGGAATTCCTCTCCTATATCTATGAACCCCCTTTGTATATTAATTGTCATTGTTTGCCCAGATGCTCTGCATTGAGGGATGTCTGACAGGCATCCTTACCAAATGCTAATGTTTTGTGTAAACTGTGTCTGGAACTATGTAGGTAAAGGTAAAGGGACCCCTGACCATTAGGTCCAGTCGTGGCCGACTCTGGGGTTGCGGCGCTCATCTCGCTTTATTGGCCGAGGGAGCCGGCGTACAGCTTCTGGGTCATGTGGCCAGCATGACTAAGCCGCTTCTGGCGAACCAGAGCAGCGCACGAAACCCCGTTTACCTTCCCGCCGGAGCGGTACCTATTTATCTCCTTGCACTTTGAGGTGCTTCCGAACTGCTAGGTGGGCAGGAGCAGGGACTGAGCAACGGGAGCTCACCCCGTCGCGGGGATTCGAACCGCCGACCTTCTGATCGGCAAGTCCTAGGCTCTGTGGTTTAACCCACAGTGCCACCCGCACCACTATGTAAAACTTGCTAAATCCTCATGGATATCACACCTTGGCCTGCCTGAGCCACAGCAACCCCACCTTATATGTGATGTAATTTCTGACTGTTGGTAGAGGGGACTGTCCTTCTCCACGCAAAAATGCAAACCCTTAAAAAGAGATGTTTCTTCGTGGTTTGGGGTCTCTCTTGCCTCCTTGCCAGGAGGGGAGGGAACGCTGTTGCAACAGAAAAATAAAGATATGCCTTGCCTTCACTGGATCCAGGGGCATAGGTGGGGGCGGTCTGCCCCGGGTGTCATCCCTGAGGGGTGTGTGACAAAATCCGTCCCCCCCCCAGGCAGATCGCCGTCGTGCCGATTGGCCCCCTGGGCCGATCACCCCGCCCCCGGGTGCCTGTGCGCCACTCCTGGTGCCCGAGCGGCTAGCCCCTGTGCTGACCAGATCCTGCCTCCATCCATTCACCTCTGACCGATCATGGACTTAGGGGACTCAGTCCTTTGGGGAGTTGGGCAGCAAAAGCCAACCACCCCTATATTTTCTATGTCACTTCCAACTCTACAAGTCTATGATAATTCTAGGTCTTGAGCGGGCTAACACATCCCTCACCTTGAGGTGGGTGCAGTACTCTTCCAGGTCCTCAGCCTCCTGCCTGCGCCGCTCCAGGTTTTCGCACAGCACTGTGCACTCACTCTGCACACAGAGCAGAAGGGGAACGGCTGAGAAGGCGGAGACGGTGTTCTCGAGGTGCAAGAGGCGGCCTTGTCCCTGCAAAGAAGCAGCCCCCACCTCTCTCCCTTTCCAGCAGCTTTGTGGCAATAATAATAATAATAATAATAATTTATTATTTATACCCCGCCCAATAATAATAATGATAATTTATTATTTATACCCCACCCATCTGGCTGAGTTTCTCCAGCCACTCTGGGCGGCTTCCAATTGAGTGTTAAAAACAATACAGCATTAAATATTAAAAACTTCCCTAAATCACTCCAGCACAGTGTCTCAAGCGGTGGCAGGCCTCAGCGTCACAACGCACCCAGTCACCTCCTCGCTCGCCCACCCTGCTCGCTGGCCATGTTGCTTGCACCAACGCTAGATTTGCTGCTTGCTAAAATAAACTCCTTGCAGGCCAATTCAAGAGGTTCAGGAGACTGAGAAGTTATGACAGAGGCTGATTTCAGGGCTCCGAACAACAGAAAGCAAGAGGCGTGGGGAGAGTACCAAATATTGGCGTTGCTGAAATTTAAAAGCCCCACGTCTGCCACTGTGGGGCAGAGGAGAGATGAAAATGGGATGGTCTTGCTCCTCTGAGGGGAAAGGACCAGAGGAAATGTTGAAGGAAATTAGAAAGGCAGAGAGAAGGTTGATATTTTTCGGTAACAGCAACAGCCGGGGAAATAAACGAACAGAATAAAAGGAGGAAGAGGTGAAACATAAAAGGGGCAGGGAGGAGGAATGAACCTTTGGTTTGCAAAGGTACAAATCAAGTGTGAGAAGAGAAGGGGGAGCAGAAATAACAACAGATGAGTAAAATTACTTGGGTGAGGCATGGTGGTGGGGAGGGAAAACATAAAATGAATTGCCTGCTCCATAAAGCCTCTGGGTCAGCAAATTCTGCCTAAAATGGGGAGGCTGAGACATGTTACTTCTAGAGCCAAGGTCTGTACTTTGTCTGAGGAAAGCTGAACTGTGGGGCTCCTTGCCACAAGGAAATTTCGGGGGGGGGGGGCATTTCCAAAGAATTAGGCATCAATAGAAAACAATGTCAGTGGCTGCCAGCTGGTTATTCCATATGCCATCCTTAACTGCTACCATTTTGTGACTGGTTCTGCCCCTGCACTTCAGTTTTGTGCCTCAGTTATTTTTTAGCTCTCTCAAGTGGCCTGCAAGGGAAGACATTTTGAAAACCCCGGTTCCATCTTCCCTTTATATAGAAGCTCTACTAGTGACAGAAGAGCTTGCTATTTTTTGTGTATTCTTTCAGGCTAAACAATACAGAACTACCATGTATCCCCACCCTCATATGAAACAGGCAAACACAAGATACATAAATTCATACAGCAGTTGAAATTCAATCATGTTCTTATCAAAAACCCCAAATTTGAATCCACACCTTTTTCCAATTTATTTATTTTTTTACCACTGATTCCTGTGACAGAATTCTTAATGACACAAAACCCCCAAGTTTGGATGTCAGGGAAGCAATTTTAATTTTTAGAAGGCATCTTAATGCCTGTGATACTTGAAGAATGCTGGGCATCACAACCCCCCTTCAACACACATACATGCCTGGTTCACACAAAAAGTTAAGCTATGGTTAATATTATCCATAGTTCAAAAACCATAGTTAAATCTGAGGTGACTGACAGCCATTCGGTTAAACCTTGGTTTATTATATCCTTTCCCTATTAATGGAGACAAAAGCCAAGTCTTCACATGCAGCTCTGTAATTTTGGGGCACTGACAGCCCCTTAACCATAGCTAAGGAGAATGTCTGAGTTTATACACAATGCTAAACTATGGTTAATATGAATTAAAGTTTATAAACAAGCTTCAAGTCCTGGTTAACAAGTTACCTTTAACCATGGTTAATAAACTGGGGTGGGTTCACACACAACACTAAGCCATGGTTGAGAAACCGCAGCTTTACAAACCATGGTTTAGTATTACGTGCAAATCAGGCTGCTATCACAAGAGGGTGGGGCATAGTTACCAAGTCAACGGCTTAGAAATGCCTCTGATGTGAAAAGGATGAAGGTGCTGAGGTGGATATATATATGCCTAGCTCACTGGTTCTTAAACTGTGGTCCTGGTGTATCTTTAGGTGGTCCAACAAAAACAGTAGAGGAAAAGGCTGAAGAGCCAAAGTACATTAAAAAATACACTGTAGGACGAAGGGGCAAGTCACTTTAAACATAAAAATGAAAAACAGCTTGACTCTTCAGCAGTAAAAGCAGCTGCAGTGTAAAGTTCACTGGAAACACCAGTGGCGGGCTGTTCTCCTTGGGTGTGCATAGAGTTTTGTTGGACTGTAACTGAGGTGCCAACTTGCGCCCAATATTGAGGGGGCCGGGTTGTGCGTGTGATGTCATGTATGATATGACATTTCGGGAGGAGCCAGGGGACAGAGCCGAACGCAGTGATGATGATGATGATAATAATAATAATTTATTATTTGTACCCCGCCCATCTGGCTGGGTTTCCCCAGCCACTCTGGGTGGCTTCTAACAAAGATTAAAAATACATTAAATGTATGATGATGGTGGTGATAATTATAACCTGCTTTCCACAGTAGAAGGAGGAGCCAGCCAGCCACTCCGCTCTACACCTGGCCTCCTCTGCTCCCTGACAGTAGAGAACACTGAGAGGGGACCCCCCAAAAAATTATGGGGGGGATAAAAATGCTTGGCTCCCCGAACTGTGACCACATGTGACAGGCAAAGCAGCGGATAGTGAATTCAGAAGCCTTTTGGGCCCACTCCGACAGGACAGAAGCTAACAAAATGCGGTCAGCACAGAAACTTGACACCCCATCATGGTCCTTCAGTCCCATCCTAACTACAAACAAACAAATTAGAGAGAGTCTCACAAAAACTCTCCAAATCTACTTCAAGGAAAATGATGTAGACAATATAACAACCCCGCTCTTATGGGATGCAATGAAAGTGGTCACCAGAGGAGCTTGCATAAAAGAGAAAGCATTCCTTAATAAACAAACCTCCTCAAAACTTAGCCAAATAGAACAAGGAGCCCTTAAAAGAGCCAAGTTAAAGAACCAGTGATCTAGCGGTCCATGGCTGCGTGAGATGAACAGGGCAAGCTCGGGGTGGTGTTAGCTGGTGTGGCCTGTGCCGGAACTGGCGTTGGGAGGGGGACAATCTCCAGACCTGCAGGTTCTGAACATGGCGGTTGACCTTGGACGTCCTCTCCTTGAGGCTGGTGATGGAGTCCTTGGCTCGCAATAGGCCGCTATTGCTCACTACCTGCTGGGGGAGAGCGTAAGAAGGGGGTGGGTCAGGTGAATAGTCCAGCTTAACTCCTGACCTCTCCACACTTCCTGGGCATTTATTTCAACTCAAGGGCTTTTACGAAGCCGGTGGGCGCCTGAAGGCAGATGCCACCACCAACCACTGGGAGGGTGCATGCTCCCAAGGTGGCAAGGGCACAATTCATGCCCAGTGATGAATTTCCTGGTGTCGCAATTAAATGGGAGAAAGCGAGGGGCAGTTATTCAGGGCGAAGCCAGTGGTACGAGGAGACTGGGGCAGTTCAAAAGCTTTGCAACCCCAGGTGACAGAGGCAAGACCCCAGGAAACGGCCCTTGCCAGAGAAGGGATCTAAGGTAGGGAAAGCAGTTGCCAGAGGGAATATTATCCTCATAGAATTTGCTAAATAACACTCAGACATTTAATTATATGTTAAAGGCAAGGCTTTTAAAAACATGCTTAAGGGTAACCGTTGCAGAATTGGGGGAAGGGCAGCAGGGTTCTTGCTCAGAGCAAGGTAATTCAGAATCACGCACACAAGCACAGCCCTACATCTGAGAGAATACGGCACGGCCTGAATTTGCAAGTTTGGACTGACCACACCCCTAACATAGAGAGCCTGCTGGACTCCAAGTCCCATCAGCCCCAGCCAGCATGGCCTGAGGTCAGGGAGGATGGGAGTGGTAGGCCAGCAATAGCCACACCTCTGACCTACCACTTGTCCACGTTCAACCCAGCCCCAAAGCCGTCGGACACAAAAAGCACACATTTCCATCCGAAACAGAGTAGTCAACTTTTTCCTAACCCAGTGCCATGAACAACGGGACATACAGAAATCTGGAAGATGCAGTGTGGGGTGGGTTGTTTGGTTTTTTGGGAACAAATATTTTTTTTTAATTACAAAAAAACCTACACGTGCTACATTTTTACCTGATAGTGAAGGCACAAGAGAAGAGCGACAACAACCTTTTTTCAAATATGTGCTCTGACTAGATTTACAAGGAATATATGACATCCCAAACAACACCATTGCACATATATGAATTAGTAACCACTGAAATTATGATTAAACTACATTTTATCAGTAGATACTAGATACACTGTGGGTTGAACCACAGAGCCTAGGGCTTGCCGATCAGAAGGTTGGCGGTTCGAACCCCCGCGATGGGGTGAGCTCCCGTTGCTTGGTCCTTGCTCCTGCCAACCTAGCAGTTCGAAAGCATGTCAAAGTGCAAGTAGATAAATAGGTACCGCTCCGGCCGGAAGGTAAACGGTGTTTCCATGTGATGCTCTGGTTCGCCAGAAGCGGCTTAGTCATGCTGGCCACATGACCAGCTGTACGTCAGCTCCCTCGGCCAATAAAGCGAGATGAGCGCCGCAACCCCAGAGTTGGTCACGACTGGATCTAATGGGGTCCCTTTACCTTTACTAGGAAGTGAGAGTGACATGCCAGTCCAAGCCCTTCCTTAGTTCTATGGATATTCATGCACCATTAAGCCAGGTGTGGTTTTTACATTTTGCCTGAATCCAACCAATGTGTCTTAAGCTTTCCAAAAGTTATTCTATGCATATGGGGCATGTGTGTGAGTCTATTTTTTTAATACCAGAGGACTGCATTGGCAGAGAGAGGCTACCCATCTCATCTCCTGCCTTGCCTTACTGAAGGATGTGGGATAAATTCAATTCAGTTCGCAGTTAAAGGCGAACTTCCCTAATTCGAACTTTCCGAAACAATATGCAAACTGAATCAGCCGTCCTTTGAAATTAGCAGTTTTCTTAATTTTGCAATGCAGGTCTCCCCAGCCAAGTTACATGGACAAAAAATGCATACACGTATTAGGGTAAAGTGAACATTAAAATTATTATTTATTAAATTTGTATACCGCCCTACCTCCATAGATCTCAAGGCGGTTCACAATGCCTATACTGGTGAAAAATAGCAAACAAAAATGCACCGTATTGGGGGAAATTACTTTGCAAAAAAACCACATGTAATATTAGGAGAAATTTGCACTAAAAATGCTGAAGAATTTTTGCAAGGACTTTTATTATTATTGCAAACTGATATGGAAATGTAGAGAACTCAAATTAAGGTGGAAAAATGGACAGATCTGTCCAGCCCTGCCTTTCCACACTGCCTTGCCTGAAAAGCACTTTGCTCCAAGTCCAGCTCTCCTACAGGAAATTAGATAGGCAGAGAAGAAAACTGCTTTTTTATACAAGTAAAATAACTACAGAAAAACAAGTAGCCCAATGCAATGAGATAGAGGTGGAAGGATTCAGCTCCCTCAGCCCCCCACACTCATTTTTATGTAAGGGGTAAACCAGCTACCCTTCTGCACCTTATGTGTGAATGGTTCAGATGCATGCAGAAATATGTGTGGCTGCTCCGACACCTCTGATCTGGCCCAGAGGCAAGAATCCCATCTTATCCTGGAGGTTCAATACCAATAGACTAGTCTTCTTCTTCTAAACCAAACTTCCAAGTTGCTTAAGCTCACTACTAACCAAACACCAGCCCTGACCTAAAGGCACTGGAATATTTCCCAAACGGCTGGAAGAAGATGCCTATGTTGACCCCTGGAGCTGAAATCTACAGCAGGCATGGGCAAACTCCGGCCCTCCAGATGTTTGGGACTACAACTCCCATCATGCCTAGCTAACAGGACCAGTGGTCAGGGATGTTGGGAATTGTAGTTCCGAACATCTGGAGGGCTGGAGTTTGCCTATGCCTGATCTACCGAGTTATGTGACCCACAACAGCCCATACCCTCAGGAGGGGAAGCTCCATATTCTGCACCCGCTGCAGCCTCTGACCAAGGTGCATTGCAGAAGCAGCACCACCCTAAGGTGGCGTCAGCGACAGGTTCTGCGTCCACCTGACGTTTGTTCTGAGTAAAAACCTGGCCTTGCTTGGCAAGGGTGGCCCTGTGCCCTACTTTGTAGAGGACGGCATCCTCTGTTTGAAGGGCTGTGTGGTCCAAGTCTGGTTTAACAACAAAGAACATGGTGCTGATAATGCCAAGGTTGCAGGTTGGATCCCCTTACGGGACAGCTGCATATTCCTGCATCGCAGGGGGTTGGACTAGATGATCCTCAGGGTCCCTTCTTGCTCTACAATTCTAGGATTCTATAAAGGGAGAGCAGCAGGGACCTCAAAGTTGCCCATCAACAGCCTGCACTTGCCTAGCAAGATCAAGCAGGAACACAATCTCCCCCAGGTCACAGCCTTTCCCACTACGGTGAGATGCATTGCGTCTAAATTACGCCACTTATTTGTAAACCCGCATCTAATGCATAGAGACGACCTCGTACAGTTTTTTTATGCCTGTCTGTGGGGTGGGCAGGGGGTTGGTGACACACCTCCCCTTTTAGGGTGATGCATAAACAGCCCACCCTATGCCTGGTTGTTGCAACTGAACTTCAGCCCAAATTTTCAGGCAGTACCAACCCCAGTCCATTTGCAGCGCTCTAGTAGTTCCCAGAGTAGGCCGCCCCGCCTGCTATGGGGCAGTGAGATTACCAAGGAAAGGCAAGAGGGTGGCAGAGAGATGCAAACGACTATCAGACGTTGAAAAGCTGTCGATCAATTTCATTGAATGAAACTAAACAGTTTTAACTGGGTTTTGAATAAGTGTGTGATGAAGTGTTTTGAATTTTATCCCTTAGCGGATTGTGCAAACCGTTATGCTTTTTTATGGGGTGATGCATGGGGCATTGGGGATGAGTTCAGGGAACCAAAGGGCGACGGACCCAAAATTTGGGAACCGCTTGCTCTGTGGTTTGTATGGTTTGGGAGCAACTTACCCGGGCTGGGCTATGGATCTGAAATGTATGACCAGGCCTGGAAAGGGCGAGAGTCTCTGTTTGGGAAGAGTGTGGTTTCCTTGGCCGCCCTCACAACAGAACAATGTGTCTTTAGAACTGCTCTCCTTACCTGTTGGCTGGAGGTGTCATCTTCATCCTCGGACCACGCTGACTTGATGGGGAGCAAAGGATCCCTTCTTTCGCCACCTGCTCCTCCAGGAGGACCCCCATCATCTGTGGATTCATTCTCAGTGGTGGTGGAGTCATCGCGCTCCCCGTCCGTTAGGTTCAGGAGTGAAACGTTGGTACAGGCGGAGGAACGCTTCAAGTTGAGGTTGGGGTTTTCATTGGTCACGGTGGGCTCAACCCTGAGGTGTGTGGGGAGAAAAAAGGCAAACACATACATTAGCCAAGATGACACCCCATTGCGAACACTTTCAGATTTCAGAGAAGAAGAAGAGTTTGGATTTGATATCCCGCTCTATCACTACCCGAAGGAGTCTCAAAGCAGCTAACATTCTCCTTTCCCTTCCTCCCCCACAACAAACACTCTGTGAGGTGAGTGGGGCTGAGAGACTTCAGAGAAGTGTGACTGGCCCAAGGTCACCCAGCAGCTGCATGTGGAGGAGCGGGGAATCGAACCCGGTTCCCCAGATTACGAGTCTACCGCTCTTAACCGCTACACCACGCTGGCTCTCAGAGAAGCACCTGTGTTCGTCTGGTGCAGCAAAAAGGGATTCACGGCACCTCAGAGGCTAACAGATTTATTGTGGCATCAGTTGTGAGGGGGGTCAGAGAGAAGGGGGTCACTTTCTAAGAGAAGGATGCTCTTGGCTCTTGGCCAGTCACAATTTGGTCTCCCAAGACTGCAGTTTCCATGTTCTAACTCCTTTTCTGAGCCAGATACCTAAGGAAAGCAGGCAGAAATCCTAGGTCTTGAGAGGAAGGCATCAGGTAGGTTAAAGGGGGCGGGCAGACACAAAACCAGGGTTTCTAGGTTCTCTTGAGCATATCTTTGCCTGGTAGTTCTGTGCAGTTCAGCTAAAGATGTTCCTTTCTAAGAACCATACTTGCTTGAGGCGTGGGCTGGCTAAGAGCAAAGAGGACAGAGGAACAGGCTTGAGGTGGCTCAGCGAGAACTGGGGTGGCTAGAGAAAGGTTTTCTGGGAGTGAGAAATCTCCAATTCCATGGGAAGGGCTCAGGGGGCACAGGGTACTGGAGCAGGGATGTCTGGGTCCCTTAGTTATTGGAGGAAGGAAGATTTCCAGCACCTATCATTGTTGAAAGATCAGGAGTCAGACCACACTAATTCTGGTGTGACACACTGACCCACGCAGCTTTCTAGGGCTATAGACAAAACCCCTTGCACAGGAATGTGGGAAAATGCCTTTAGGGCCTTTCTAGACTCTAGGTGGGTTTTGGTGGTCATTCTGCAACATGTCATCGATGCAATACTAAGCACATTAGTGGAGGATTTGTAGCAGGCTATTCACACACCCTTCCACTTTTATTAGTTCTGCAAAGCTTCTGCAGTTTCATTGCGTTATTGGTGTCTGGAAGGGAACTCTTGTGCTATAGCACGACAACCCCACCGTGCCAATACTTTGCGGTATGAAAAGTTACAGGATTTCAGCAGGACGTTGCAGCACATGCACTGATTGGGAACGAAGCAGCATGGCCACCCCGAAACTTCTGCAGGCACAAAGCGTGTTGAAAGGGAAACCGAACTGATACACAAGCAAGAAGCGTCATGACTGCACAATAAAATGGATGTCTGGAGGGAACCTTAAGGCTGCTTCTCCACCTAGCCCAGGACTGTCTACACCAGGGGTGGGGGGAGCTCTGGCCCTCTAAATGATGCTGAATTACAACTCCCATCACCCCTGGCCACCGGCCATGCTTGCTTGGGCAGCTGGGAGTTGTAGTTTGGCCACATCTCGTGCAGAGTCGCCAGTGGAGAAGGGTCTTCCCCACTAACAACCTACTTAGAGATGCGTTCCACCACTGATCTCCAATCCCTCCCAACAGATTCCAGCATGTCCCGAGTAGTGCATTGAACTCCACCTCCACCCCTTCCCTTCCCAGGGCTCCCACCCATGGAAAGAGACGGCTTTCTTCTTTTTGGGGAAGCCCTTCAGGCTGCTCGACTTCCCCAGCTGCTCCTTGCTGCCCTGAGCCCGACTCTCCGTCCCCGTCGATGTGTCTCCAGCTTCGTTGATTTCCTTGGACTGCCAGATGGTCTTCACCACAATGTTGGCCATTCCTGGGTTGGGTATGGATTATCTGGTTCAAGCGCGGATTTCCTTTCCTGTGCCACGACAGGGAACATCTACCGCCTCCAAGCCAACCGGCACTCCAGGGAGGGCGGGGGCCTCCCAGCTGCTCCCCATGACCTCACAACAGTTGCCGTGGCGCCCATGATCACATGACCCCACCTTCCTATCTTTGCCCTGCGCCGCCAACGTTCTGTGATGTCGGTGCTGTCGCCATGGGAAAGAAGAACCTGGTGCTCTCGATTAGTTTTTTGGACTTCAGTTCCCATCAGCCCCAGCCTGCACAACCAATCATGAGGGAGGCGATGGGTGTGGTAGTCCAAAACATCTGGAGGGCACTAAGGCCCTATCTGCACTATACATTTAAAGCAGTATAATACCACTTTAAATATGCATGGCTTCCCCCAAAGAATTATGGGAGCTGTAGTTTGTTAAGGGTGCTGAGAGTTGTTAGGAGACCCGCTGTTCCCCTTAAAGGTAAAGGTAAAGGTACCCCTGCCCGTACGGGCCAGTCTTGACAGACTCTGGGGTTGTGCGCCCATCTCACTCAAGAGGCCGGGGGTCAGCGCTGTCCGGAGACACTTCCGGGTCACGTGGCCAGCGTGACATCGCTGCTCTGGCGAGCCAGAGCCGCACACGGAAACGCCGTTTACCTTCCCGCTAGAAAGCGGTCCCTATTTATCTACTTGCACCCGGGGGTGCTTTCGAACTGCTAGGTTGGCAGGCGCTGGGACCGAGCAACGGGAGCGCACCCCGCCGCGGGGATTCGAACCGCCGACCTTTCGATCGGCAAGCCCTAGGAGCTGAGGCTTTTACCCACAGCGCCACCCGCGTCCCGCTGTTCCCCTTACAGAACTAAAATACCCCAGTTGCTTTAATAATCAATCCTTGCCAGGGGCTCTCCTAACAACTCTCAAAACTTTTAACAAGCTACAGTTCCCAAGAACTGTTTCTCTGCTCTGGTTTGATCTCCATCTTTTTCCCTCTTGAATTCTCAAGATCTCACTTTGTTTTTCAAATCTTAATTGTTTCCTTCAGGCTGTACAAAAAAACTCTGTCTTTATATATTTGGCAGATTTATTTTTTTTTGTTACCTCTTCGAAAGGTACAAGAGCAGAACAAAACTGCAGCTGCAGACAAGCCTTTCATTTGCTGATTTAGGATTTTTACTAAATTGCTTGGTGTCGGGATTCGTCTGCCTAACAGGCCGAACCAAAACGCAGAGAAGAACCTACTTGCCGCTGCAATAGGAGTTATGTCATTGGCTGCCTCTGGAAACAAGCCTGCAGGATTTTTTTCCTGAAAGTTTATTACCTGTGAGGCAAGGAAGGAGACTTCACATTGTTGTTGTTGTTATTGTTTAGTCGTTTAGTCGTGTCCGACTCTTCGTGACCCCATGGAGCAGAGCACACCAGGCACTCCTGTCTTCCACTGCCTCCCGCAGTTTGGTCAGACTCATGTTGGTAGCTTCAACAACACTGTCCAACCATCTCGTCCTCTGTTGTCCCCTTCTCCTTGTGCCCTCCATCTTTCCCAACATCCGGGTCTTTTCCAGGGAGTCTTCTCTTCTCATGAGGTGGCCAAAGTATTGGAGTCTCAGCTTCAGGATCTGTCCTTCCAGTGAGCACTCAGGGCTGATTTCCTTCAGAATGGATAGGTTTGATCTTCTTGCGGTCCGTGGGACTCTCAAGAGTCTCCTCCAGCACCATAATTCAAAAGCATCAATTCTTCAGCGATCAGCCTTTATGGTCCAGCTCTCACTTCCATACATCACTACGGGGAAAACCATAGCTTTTACTATACGGACCTTTGCTGGCAAGGTGATGTCTCTACTTTTCAAGATGCTGTCTAGGTTTGTCATTGCACATTACTTCACATTACAGCTGGGCAAAACGTTGTATGTGCAAACTAGAGAAGACAAGCAACACTCCTAAGTGTCAATGAGGCAGCTGTAGTTGTTAAAAGCAGGATTAGATAAAATAATGGAGTCTAGGGCTGCGTATACACTATGCATTTAAAGCATATTTCCCCTCCACAAAATACCCTGGGAACCGCCGTTTGTTAAGGGTACTGGGCTGAAGCTCTGTGAGTTCCTAGGATTCTTGTTTTTGGAGGGATGTGCTTTAAATGTGCAGTATTCACCCAGCCTAGTTCCCCCCATCAGTCAGAACAGCAAGAAATTTAATCTGCGTATTCAGAGTCTGATCACCAGATGATGGAGATGATGAACAACTTTTGGCAACCATCTGTCTTGGCATTAAGGTTCAGTTGGCAGAGTTCCTCTGGTGACGACGATAGCATCAGAATGCATTTCTTTTGGCAGCTGAACGGGTGAATTCTGGATTGTCAAAACCAGTCACAGGTATTGTATTTATTTCTGAGATTTGTGCTCCATCTCCCTGTATCACATCTGCCTTCACTGCCACAGCTATTAAGCCTGTAGTAAGTATATAGTGAATGGCACAGCGCTTTGTGTCTCACACCCACACATGAGCTACATGTTGGAGGAGCCAGTTATTGTTATGCTTTTCCACGCCAACACAGAATCTGCTTTGCCAGGGACCAGAGTTTCTGACTCACTAATATCAGTTGCGAGCTGCAGATACTACTCTGATTCACATTGAATACTAAAACACAGATTAGCGTTACATGAAAGAGCCACTGCTCCCTCCCTGGCTTGGTTATAAGTTCAGGAACCACAGGATGCCGTGTCGTCATAACATAACAAACTTTAAAACCAAAATTTCAACCCATGGTTTAAAAAGCTGGCTTGTTTCAACAGTTAAGATTCCCCAGAGTTTAGGGCTTGGATGCAACATTAAACTATGAGTCACCTAAAAAGCAAACTATGGAAACTTCTGATTTTCTCCTCAGCGCTATGCCAGAGAAGGGAGCATAGAAGTCAGAGGCTTGCTGCAGTGTGCCCTTGTAACACTAAACCATAGTTTAGCATTACTATATGTGCAAAACATTCCAGAGTCAGATTAGACAGACATCTGGTTTGACTCCACGTACAGTAGTACTTCGGTTTTCAAACGTAATCCATTCTGGAAGACCGTTCGAGTTCCAAAACATTCAAAAACCAAAAACTCAATACGGAAGCCTCAATACGGAAAACTCAATACAGAAGCCACATGGCATGTTCAACTTCCGAGGCATGTTCAAAAACCAAAACACTTACTTCCGAGTGTTTAAAACCAAAATGTTCGTCAGCGGAGATGTTCAGAAACAGAGGTACCACTGTACAGTCAAACCTCGGTTGTCGAACGTAATCCATTCCGGAAGCCTCTTCGGCTTCCAAAACATACTACAACCAAGGCACGGCTTCTAATTGGTTGCAAGAGCCTCTTGAACTCAAGAGGAAGCTGCGTTGGACATTTGGCTTCCGGAAAATGTTTGAAAACTGGAGCATTTGCTTCCGGGTTTTTGGCATTCGGGAGCGGAAACTTTCAAAAATGGAGCCATTCGGAAGCTGAGGTTTGACTACAGTGGTACCTCAGGTTACATACGCTTCAGGTTACATACGCTTCAGGTTACAGACTCCGCTAACCCAGAAATAGTGCTTCAGGTTAAGAACTTTGCTTCAGGATGAGAACAGAAATCGTGCTCTGGTGGCACAGCGGCAGCAGGAGGCCCCATTAGCTAAAGTGGTGTTTCAGGTTAAAAACAGTTTCAGGTTAAGAACGGACCTCCGGAACGAATTAAGTACTTAACCCAAGGTACCACTGTATTCTATAGAGTGGCTGGGGTTGATGCGAGTTGCAGTCCAAAATAGCAGGAGTTCTTGCTGCTCAGTCCCATCCCTTTGACCAGTGAAGGCCACCTCATTATGGGGCACTGGCCCAAGCTCAGATTGCCCACACCTCTCTGCCTTCTTACTTCAGCCCCATTGACACAATACATTTAAAGCGCCATGAAAGCACTTTAAGCGAGGTTGGTTTTTAAACCACTCTGAGAACTGTAGCTCTGTGTAGTAAATAGGGGAAGGGCGTGTCCTCCTAACAAACTACAGCTCCCAGAATTTTGACGGAAGCCATGTCTATTTAAAGTGGTATCATAGTGTGGCTGAATGAATCCCAAGCCGGAATTAAGATCGCCGGAAGAAATATCAGCAACCTCAGATATGCAGATGACACAACCTTGATGGCAGAAAGTGAGGAGGAATTAAAGAACCTTTTAATGAGGGTGAAAGAGGAGAGCGCAAAATATGGTCTGAAGCTCAACATCAAAAAAACGAAGATCATGGCCACTGGTCCCATCACCTCCTGGCAAATAGAAGGGGAAGAAATGGAGGCAGTGAGAGATTTTACTTTCTTGGGCTCCATGATCACTGCAGATGGTGACAGCAGTCACGAAATTAAAAGACGCCTGCTCCTTGGGAGAAAGGTGATGGCAAACCTAGACAGCATCTTAAAAAGCAGAGACATCACCTTGCCAACAAAGGTCCGTATAGTTAAAGCTATGATTTTCCCTGTAGTGATGTATGGAAGTGAAAGCTGGACCATAAAGACTGAAGGTACATTCTTTCACCTTTGGTGGACATGCCCAAGGATTAAGACTTTCTGGGAAATGATCTATAATGAAATGAAAAAGATACTTAAATATACTTTTTTGGAGAAACCAGAGGCCTTTCTCCTGGGCATGGTCAGCCAATCTCGTCCTCTGTCGTCCCCTTCTCCTTGTGCCCTCCATCTTTCCCAACATCAGGGTCTTTTCCAGGGAGTCTTCTCTTCTCATGAGGTGGCCAAAGTATTGGAGCCTCAGCTTCACAGTCTGTCCTTCCAGTGAGCACTCAGGGCTGATTTCCTTAGGAATGGAGAGGTTTGATCTTCTTGCAGTCCATGGGACTCTCAAGAGTCTCCTCCAGCACCATAATTCAAAAGCATCGATTCTTCGGCCATCAGCTTTCTTTATGGTCCAGCTCTCACTTCCATACATCACTACGGGGGAAACCATAGCTTTAACTATACGGACCTTTGTCGGCAAGGTGATGTCTCTGCTTTTTAAGATGCTGTCTAGGTTTGTCATTGCTTTTCTCCCAAGAAGCAGGTGTCTTTTAATTTCGTGGCTGCTGTCACCACCTGCAGTGATCATGGAGCCCAAGTCCATGTAGCCCAAGTTTCAGATACTCAGCACTTACTCCCTGCCTCTGAGATCCTAAGTAGGAGTGACTTGCGTAGAATGCAGGCATTGGCCAAAGGAGACCAATGACTAGAGAAGGAAATGCAGCCCTGATCCTAGACTCCAACCTCATTTTATGCTGAGAATCTTTTACTGCAGTCAAGAGCCTTTTGGGTATAAAAAGTGGGGTACAGTGGTACCTCGGGTTAAGTACTTAATTCGTTCTGGAGGTCCGTTCTTAACCTGAAACTGTTCATAACCTGAAGCACCACTTTAGCTAATGGGGCCTCCCGCTGCTGCACGATTTCTGTTCTCATCCTGAAGCAAAGTTCTTAACCTGAGGTACTATTTCTGGGTTAGCGGAGTCTGTAACCTGAAGCATATGTAACCTGAAGCGTATGTAACCCGAGGTACCACTGTATATAAAATAAAATGGCATAGTTTCCTTTTCATTATGTGTGGAAACAGCTGCTTAGCCCAGGCTATGACCTTTTGCAATTATACCTGTGCCTGCGACTACTTTAGTGGGGGAATTGCCAGGAGTGTATCCCTGGAGTTTGAAGAGGCAAAAGTTTGCTCACTATTTTATAACACGTTACTTCTTTTTCATAAAGATTTACCCTACTATGACTTTTATTTAAAAATGGACTTTAAAGGGTCACCTACTTCTTTATAGGAGCAATACTCTCTAGCCTTAAAGCAAAAGAACGCGTCGGAACGTGGCGCGCAGGACTCGAACTCAGCCCCCGAAAGGTGAAGGATTAGAACACACTCCGCGTTCTTCCCCTTTACGTTCTACTCCTAGCGCCTATTGGCTCAAACGTGGTGACGACATTCGCACCGCCTCTCCGGAAATGCAGACCAGTCTCCAAGCCTCCGCCCCCCACCATTCCTTTTGCCGCCGTTCCCCTGTCAGCCCGTTCAGCCAATGCGACAAGGAGTTTGGCTTGAAGGACAAGGGGTTTCCCGTCCAATAAGAGCCTAGAAGAAGTGTTGACCGCCTGTCAGTTGGGCGGAGGTTTCCTTTCTTTTTCTTTTACGGAAAAAAAAATCCTCTAGCTTGCTGATTTCGCAAGAAGCACCAGAAAAGGGGAGCTGGGAGGAGGGGTGGGGCGGAGCATCTGTTGAGCGACATGTATGAGAGGCCACTGGGAGAGAGAGACTATCTGGAGGGGCGGGAGGAAAGGAGCTGCAGGCGGGACTTGCCGTGACTCCCGCCCAATGGAAAATGCCGAGCAGTCCGGGACTTATTTGACATAAGGAGCCCACTGGATCCAATAGGGCGGGATTTAAACCTGCCGGGCAAATCGCGGGGGAGACTGGTTTGATTTCCACCAATAGGAGCAGGGATAAGGTTGAGAGGCGGCCCCGCAACCCAATAGGACGGCGAAGCGTCCCTGCGACGGACGGAGCGAGCGGCCAATCGGGTCGGTCCGGATCGGGTTCGGTTGCTTGCTTGCTTTGCTGGGCCAGGTTCGGGGCCGCGGAGCGGAGAGCGGAACGGGGGGGGTAGCGTCGCCCGAGGGGGGGTCCCGATCCGCCACCGCAACCATGCCGGCCGTTTCCAAGGGAGACGGGATGCGGGGCCTGGCCGTGTTCATCTCCGACATCCGAAACTGTGAGGGGACGCGGACCTTGGGGAGGACTGTACCGCGGGGGGCGGACCGCGGGGAGGACTGGGGAGGGGCCGGGTCGGGCAGCGGCCAGAGGGGTGGGCGAGCCGGCGGAGGGGGCGGCCGTTGGCTGAGGGCGAAGGCAGGCAGGGACGGAGGGGGCTCCTCCTCGCAGGGGGTCGTGGCGGGTGTGGGCATGGGGGGGGGGGAGGGAGCGAGCGAGCCACTGCAGGGTGATGGGTTAAGAGTGGACACGCTTGGCATTTCGGGCATGCCCGCCAAGAGAGTGGGCCGCGTGGGGCACTGGGAGAAATGGGCATCGTTTTGGGGGGGGAGGGGTGCAGCTGGAGGGAGATAGAAGTGGCCTGAATGACTGGGGGATGCCGGGTTGACTGGAGGCTCCCCCCCACCTAAGGGCTACGCAGGTGATGCTGCCAGTGGGATGTGCCGTTTTCAGTGCCAGGTGTTCCCTGACTCCAGGACTTAAGGCCTTGGAGAAAGGTGAAGGGGGGTGATGAGCAGGAAGTTGCAAGGGGGGGTAAGGTGAGGCTTTGGGGCCAATGAGAAGAGGAGAGAGGTTATAGGAGGACTGTGGAGAGGTTCCCCGCTTTGTCCAGGCGGGCGTTGGGGTTCTCCTCCTCTGCTAACGCAAGGGCATCCGAAGAGGTTGCAGGTGAATCAGGCGCCGGTACTCAGGCCTTGCCAGAGCAGATTGGATGGACTGGCTCCAGAACTTCCCTTGGGCTGAGTTAGGTTTTGCATGAATTGTCTTTCTTTGGGGAGCGTTGTGTTGCGTGTAGGGTTGAAACGGATCTCCAGAAGTTGGCACCGTCAGGAATGTTGCTGCCAGCAAATGAGGAACAGCTATGTACATCCTGTGTTGTGGTTTTTTAAAAAAAAGGATGGTGGGAGGAGGAGATTCTGCTTTGAAATGACAAAATAAATTGTGGCAGGACTTCTGATTCTTGTTGGGTAGGACATCTTTTCCATGGGGTTCGTACCCCACGGCTGTTGGCTGGCGTCTAGAGGAGCAACAGTTAAGAGGTCAAATGTGTGGCTCTGTTAGAGCATGGCTGTTGAGTACATATTTGTGGTTCATTACAAAACCCTAGCATTATTTGACACTCTCGAGCACATAAATTTCCAGTTTCTGGGCTTAGTAGCAAGTATTTAGCAAGTCATTTTTCAAACTGCTTTTATGATCTTGGGAGAGATTATAGTGGTCACGGAAACAAGGGTGTTATATTTGAAACTGAGGAGATCCCAATCCACCTTTCATCTGCTTATATGGGGATGCTGTGTGGCCAGAGGCTAGAATTATTTGATTCAGCCCACTTTCCCCACCTCCTTCCCTTGAATCCTAGTTTCCCCCTCCACCCTTCCTCTCCTTGGCAAAGAAACCCACAGACAACAGTGTTGTGCAACATCAATTTTGCAAGAACAATACAAGTAGCGGTTACCAGAACAATACTCTGTGGGTGACAGCTTGCAGGGTTAATGTCACATCGTCATTTTTAGACAGTAGATCTCCTAAAACTTATTCTTTTCCCTTCTACTTCCACCACTGAGGTTTAGCAATGAAGTCTGAGTGTAAGAGCACAACCCATCACCATAATAGAAAATATTATTAAAGAGTGAATTTGACCAGGCCGTGACAAAATGTAGTTATGTGACATGTTGGAACATTCTTGAGATAACTTCATTGCACTGAAAATTAATTGGGGACAGGGGAGGAAAGAATCATCCTGTAGTGCAGAGGTGGGGAGGCTTTGGCTATCTGGCTATTGCTGAACTACAACTCCTATCTTCCTTGGCCATTGGGTGTTCTTGCTGGGGCTGATGGTAGCTGCGCTTCAGCAACTTCTGGAGGACCATGGGTTCCCCACCCTTGCTGTAGGAAATTCAGCATAGCTTAAAAGACAATATGAATTGGCAAAGGGTAAGTGGAGACACAGGCCTCTTTCCCTGTGTCTTTGCTTGGAGACGGAGGTTCTCTTTGTGTGTGAGATTCTAGATTTGAGGCTGCCTTTGAACACTGTAGCTGGCCCTAGCACCTCTGTAAATAAATATTATGGAAGTGACTATAGTTCGGTGGTTTAGCACGTGATTTGTGTATAGAGCGTCCCAGGTTCAATTGCTAGAATCCTAGTTAAAAACAAATAAGGTAACAGATGATGAGAGAGACTTTCTTTGCCTGAGATTCTACAGAGCTGCTGCCAACCAGAGTATATGATACAGGCTAGATGAACAGTCAGACCTGGTATAAGTAAGGCATCTTCTAGGTTTCTAAGGATCTAAACCTGCAAGATCAGAATTCGAATCTCAGCTTAAGCCTCAGCTTGGGTCTGTTACTGAGGTGACTTAATGCACATTTATGCAGACCCACACACCTAATGTATCACATTGATTATTTGGAGACACCAGTATTTTGTCAGATATTCTCTGAATTAAAACGTGGGAGTGGGTGGTCCATTTCTGGAACTCCTGTTGACACACCTCGTCAGTGCTTATGTCCTAAAAATAGCCAAATTAAATGAGTGGTTCCTCCTGTGCCTTTAATAACTGTGTGCAAGAGGGCATTTTGTCAGGTGCAACATGTCCTGCAGGAATGAGAAAAGCAGCAGCTGCCAAAATTCCCTGGCAAACAACTATTAAAGGTGCAGGAGGCCTGCCCTTTTTGGCAGCCAGCCATTCTAGTCTCAGGAAAGCCCACATCCCTGTTTGTGAAAAGCGAACCCTTATCCTCCATTTCCATCTGTAAAATGGGCAAAGACTGAAGGGGACTGTGACTGAAGGTCATATGAATGAGCGAACCAGGCCAAATCATTTGCAGTTGCAAGCCGCAAACTGTTAACAGAGACATCAGTGTTTAGAAAATGTCAGAGAGGTGTTTCCCGAGGCCTTAGGATGAATATTTTGGGACGGGATGTTGTGTGCAAAATGTTTTGAGTCGCAGGTGTTTCTTTTATTGACATGACAGTAATGGTGTGTTGAGGGTTGGGAGAATTCTAGAGAAGTTTCTGAAAGGAGCAACAGTTCAGGTTTCCTGAGTCTCTCCAGCACCAGCGAAAGAAGGAACAGGCAGCCAGGGAAGCACCAGGGAATGTGTGGGCAGCAGTGCTGCGTCTGAGCCGGAAAGGAGGCTGCATCTCAGCGCCAGTTGATATGTTATGCTTTTGAAGATGTAGGAGTCCTTCCAGCAGTTGCATATGTGGGTGGATGTCATGTGGGAAACATTAATGCAGAGGGTTTGGTGGCCGCAGACCTGTGAAATCTGGAATTCCATAATGGGCTGAGAGTTTGGCCTTGGGAGTGGGACACTGAATCCTGCATCAGTGGGGAAGCTAAGGAGATGTGGACGAGATCAGTGATGGGGGTGGGAGCCTCATGGAGAAGTCTCTGGGCTTGTAAAGCAAGAGCAGGATGCAATAGTTAACACATTTCACAGGTCTGTCGCAAAGACATTCCTGCTTGTTACTGATTTCCTCATATTATACAGTCATGCAGGTATTAATAGTCCTGTGAGTCTTCTATTAGAGGCGATGGATCTTCATGGAAAACCATGTTTGGGAAACCTGTGGCCTTCCCTAAATTGCTGGACTCCAGCTCCCTTCCCACCAGCTAGGAAAGGTGGGAGTTCTGGTCCAGGTCCAACAACATCTGGAAAGCCACCCTAGAGGGGGGGTCATGGGCCCTTATGTTTCAGGTTCTTTCTTTTTGCACCTCTTAAGCATTGTGATGTTGGACCATCCGCTTGGCACTGCTCACACCCTCCTGACAGGGTGTTACTGGGACAAAAGGAGAGAGCAATCCAGACTGTTTAACTGCATGACACTGTCTATTTTTATACATACATATTTTTCAAAAAGACTCCTGGCAATGAAATTGGACTAAGGAACTTAGTTGTTTTTCCTGCTTCATTCACAACAACTGCAAGGAGTTGTGTGTTTACCTGTTTGTGTCAGGTAAAAGAGGTAGCGAACATCTAGTTTGGATTTGTCCCCTGTTCAAGTTAAAACATATGGTGGAGATATAAGGGAACACACTCTTTATAGAGCATCACCCTGCACTGTAGTTTAAATAATAATTTCCAACCAACCAACCACCCTCCAGGGTAGCTCCTCCGGCTTTGTTTTGTTGGGTTAAGAAGCCCATATGTCTTTCGCCCTTCCATTTAATGGTTTCTCCTAGCTTTGAGCTTATCATGTTTCAGTCCTGAGCAAGGAAGGACCAGTGGAGACTATCCTGTTATGGTGAATGGGGCACTCCCCAACCAACCTCTATCTGCCTTCTATCAGTCCACGGGTGGCATCAGCTGGCAGCTTCCTCCTCAGTTTCAGTAGTGCAGAACTCAGCAGGGAAGAGGATGGGATTGCAAAGCTATACATGAGTTGGCTCTGCCCATTGTTGGCTCTGACTCCATGCTCTGCTGGTTTCCCTGCCTTCCAGTCCCAGTGGGTGACCTACTATTGTCATTGGGTGCCTGCCTCCTTCCCCAAAAGGGGTCAATCACTGTGTCCCATATATAAAAAAGCAGCCCCACACCAGAACAAGTTGTATATGCAAGGGATTCATGTGTACTTTCCCCCTCTCCCTGTTTATGGGTTGTTTTGTGCTTCATCTGGCAAATCCTTCTTAGGTCCTAGGTCCTGTCACTAAAAGTGGCTGTTGTGGAAATAAGAGATGGGGTTCCCTTTTCTGAGGGTGGCGCTGTCTTCGATCTGGCTCTCGCTCACTCAGGAGCCAACTGGAAAATGAGTGTTTACTCTTCAGGTGCTCCCGTGTACAGATCTGTTTGCCCTCTCTTGCCAGTTCTAGTATGGGGTTGACTGCTTCACACAGCCACCTCCAAAGCGGTACAAGTTGCCTTTTGTGGGTGACCTCTGTGGGCTTCCCCCCCTCCCTGTAAGGGCCCACAGGTGTGGGAGGTCTGTGGCTGAATCGTCCAATTCCCCCTCCCTTCATTTAAAAGCAGACCCTAAAATTGGATCAGAGCAGTGGTCGGGTATTAATCCTTTCTTCCTATACCACTTCCCGAATCTGGGTGTTTTCTATCAGGGCAAAGAGCAGTAGCTTTATTCAGTGTGTTTGTGTTAGATTTTGGTTGGGTAAATAGCTGTCTGGGGTTAAATCCCACCTTTTCCCTAGGGCTACTGCTCTGATCAAAATCAGAGTTCCCTGGTGGCTTCTAAGGTGTCATTTCTGGGGGGGAAAGTTTGGAGCTCTGATCACAGATCTTGTGGTCTGCATCTCATGTACTTTGGCCCTTAAGTGATGGCAAAGCAGCAAAATGGCTATGACTCTTTCCTTTTGGTGTGTTGCTGGATGATGTTTTGTTCATGAACGTTTCCATTTGCTGGTATTTTTTCCAAGCTCTTTCTCCCCCCCCCCCCTATTATTTCTTTTATCCCTTTCTGTACTGGTAGGCATTTAGTAGTACCAAGCACATATCCAGGTGAGTTGAGTGGGCGTCGTATAGAGAAGGCTGGCTTGTCCCTTGTTTGAATGCCTTTGTCTTTGATTCCAGGTAAGAGCAAAGAGGCTGAAATCAAACGAATCAACAAAGAGTTGGCCAATATCCGGTCCAAATTCAAGGGTAAGTCCTTCCTTGGCTATCTTTCTCTCCTCTCTCCCCCTTCCCCCTTCTTCCAATCTGCAGGATATGCTATTTCACACCATAGATCCCGACAGCAGCTCCATGAGTCAGCCTGACTTACTCACGGTTTCTCATTTTTTCCTTTCTCTCTCTCTCTTTCTTCCTCCACGACTGTGCTTATCTGTAGTCATTGCCCAGGTTGGTTCAGCTCTCGCCGTCCATCTTTTCCTAATACCCTGTCAGCAATGCTCTGCAGAAAGGTGCTTTATGTAGTCCGTCCGCAGGCAACAGATGAGGGATGACCCTGTGCTCAGGGTCGAAATGCTAAACAGCTGGACTGTCCCAGCTGGACTGCCTCCACAAGCTGGACTGTCTCCAGCTGGGACATTGAAATGAACTTGAAAAGGTCTGATTCCCAGGCCCTCTGCTCTAACTGGTAGCCCTCCTTACTCTTCCTCGAGAATCCGGGAGTTGCTTGCGCCAGCACCGTGCACAGTCCTGTTTGAAGCCAGTCTCGCTCAATGTGGCCCAGGAATTCATTTCTCCTGACAACCTTTTGCTTCTGATCCACTGAACTCCCTCCCCACCCAAACCTGGATCCAGATATTGATCTTTGCATATTTGAAGCTTCTGGAACATGCTGGGGTGGGTGGGTGTTGCAGGGCTATTTGTGCTGCTGGAGAAGGGCAATTTTCTCTGCTTCCGCTGCAAAACAAAAGAGGGGAGGCTTGGAACAGAAACCCAAACTGTGTTCCTGGTCGGATTAGCAGAATTTAACAAGCTCAGTTCCTCAACAGTCTTTGTGGTCAGGGCATTCAACAAGGAGGGCGGGGTAGGGCAGTTAAAAGTGCACAGTTGTGCAATTTGTGACAAGTTTCTTTTAAAGGAGGAACATGTTTGAGTTAGAAGCATGACAAACCAGCAGTCCTTCAGGTACAATCCACTTATCCTCCCACCCCTGGGAACACAAGAATGTTGTTAAGGACCAGACAACCAACCCCGATTATTATTATTATGTGTCATGTGTCAGGTAGCAGTGACTACCACAAATGTATACACAGCTTAGATCCTCTTTATCCCACCAAACTCCCACTAGGCTACTTCCAGAGAACCTTGTGGTTTCCGGAACCCCATCCCAGAAAATCCAGCTGTTTTGGTTCCTTCCTTACACTGGCTGTCTCTACCAAACCTCCTCCTTCAAGCACAGCATGATCTAGCTGTCTGGGAATCTCTGTGGCTGTTAACTGCATGCTGCAGTTTCGAAACTGCCTGCAGAATCCTTTGAACCCGAGTTTTCGTTTCAATTCGAAGGAGAAAGTTTCTAGCTCTCATTATTTGGCAGCGTGTTGTCTTTTGGCAGAAATGGTTACCTGAGTAGAGTTCCTTTGCTCAGTGTTGCTTTCGATCCCTGTTGCTCCCCATCCCCACGTGTTACGAAACAGTTACGTCTTCCTCGGTTCAGATCAAGAATAGCTCAGATGGTGGGGAGAAGAATGAATGGCACAACCACAATGCAACAGCAGTTTGACCTTCTATTCTCTGAGCAGCTCCTTTGCAATTTCAAATTGAAGACTTTTATAATATATCGTTGTAATTTTCTGCATTAGAGTTGCAGGAGGGGAATGGATCTTCCGTGAGCTCCGTTGCCTTTATAGAATTGACCCCTAGGTTGCGTCACAAATGTGTTTTATGATACTCCTGGGCGCAGTATTTCCCCCCATCTCGCATGTATGTATGCATGCACGCAAACACACTGAGTCATGCCTGCATACATTGGAGGCAAGTCTTTCAAAGTGCCTGCTTTTTGTGCAGAAGGTCCCACGCTTAATCTGCAGCATCTCCAGATGGGGCTGGGCGACAGCGTTACCTGAAATGCTGGAGAGCTCCTGCCAGTCAAAGTAGACAATAGTGAGACAAATGGACCAATGGCCTGACTCTGTATAATAATAATAATAATAAAATTTTATTTATACCTTGCCCTTCCCAGCCAGAGCCGGGCTCAGGGCGGCTAACACCAGTAAAATTACAGTAAAATCATAATGGGGGGGGACCCAATTTAAAATACAGGTTAAAATGCAGGGCCCTAGTCTCTTGCGACAGAGCGTTCCACCAAGTCGGGGCCAGTACTGAAAAGGCCTTGGCCCTAGTTGCGACCAATCTAACCACCTTGCGACCTGGGACCTCCAAAATGTTGTCATTTGTGGACCTTAAGGTCCTCCGCGGGGCATACCAGGAGCTTCCTAAGCAATTCCTTCTTTGTTGGAAAGACTGGAGAAAAAAAGAAGAGAGTTCTCCTCTTCTCTGCAGTGCTGGTTAGAGTAGCCTGGAAAGGGATGCAATCTTCCTTCCCTTACCTGAAAAGGGATGTTTAGTATAGCACTTGCCAGAGGCCAAAGTGGAATCTAATCCAGAGATTTTGTGGACAGAACTTCTGGCACTTTTGAGCCCACTTGCACCAGTGGGAAGAATCTGCTGAGATGGAACAGAATCTAAGCCTGAGAAACTCTATCCTTGAGATGGGAACGGGATCAAGTTTGTAGTCATTTACTTATTTAACAAAATCCATATGCCATTTTATTATTGCTTTTTAAAATTTGTTTTTATTAAATATTGTGTTACAAAACAAACAGGAAACAGAGATTCCACTTTTGAGTCATAGTGTCTTTTTCACAGTTTATTTACATTCGGTATGAGACACAATTGTCATAGACTTTGTGCGGTTTTGGGGAGGGGGAAATACCGCTAGTGTTAAAAAAACCAACCAACCTCTAAGCGGTTTGCAAAAATACAAAATAAAACATTCAAATTGTTTATTAAAAACCAGTTAAAACCACTATTTTAAGCATTTAAAATATTATTAAAGTCAGCAGTAGCTAAAAAAGAGATGAAAGGTATACAACGTCTACATAGAATCATAGAATTGTGGAGTTGGAAGAGACCCCAAAGGCCATCTAGTCCAACCCCCTGCAATGCAAGAATCTCAGCTAAAGCATCCATGACAGATGGCACTGAAAAAGAATACAGTGGAACCTTGACTTACATCCGCCTCTTCTCACGGATGTTCCAGGTTGCGACTGCGGCAAACCTGGAAGTAAACACCAGGTTTGCTGCAATTCACATTCGTGAAAGCAGCTTCTGCCATCTGCACGTGCGCACAAGCGGCTGCCACCTCTACGCATGCAGAGAAGTGGGGTGCCGCCGAATGCGCACACGCACAACGGCACCTCTACTAGTGTCCGGTTTTGCCCAGGGGATGGGCCTCCGGAACGGATTATGATCGTAAGTAGAGGTTGTACTGTACAGTGAAGGCTCCTTCACTGGTATCGATGAGGAAGGACATCCAAAGTGTAGGTGCTGCCACACTAAAAATATAGATTACATACAAGTGTGGAGTGGGCATTATTTGGCCTCTGTAACAGTGCATATATGGAGTAAGGGGATCCCATAAATAAACTTGCTATGCCCATTTAGCAGGTCAGGCATCTCTGTTAGGCAGAGTGAGGTGGCCACCTCAGGCAGCAGATTTTGGGTGCTATGGAAGAGCAGCAAATGGCTGGCGATTTTAATTTATTGGTATTGTACTTTTAGCTGGAGAAAGGGACTTGTGGGATTGGCTGCGTCAACTAAAATAACACGGCTGGCCATGAGTAATCTGTACCTTACCTTAAGGAGGGGGCGGGCATTTGCTTCTGCACCTCAGGCAGCAAAAGGGTCTGCTCTGGCCCAAAGTGAATTTGCAGGGACCATGTAAAATGAGAGTGGGGGGGGCCAGTGGTCATCCAGATATTGCTGGAAACCCCTCCCCTATCATGCCTGACTATTTCCCATCCTGGCTAGGGCTGATGGGAGTTTGAGTCCAACAGCACGTCGACACCCCTGTTGAGATGATCATTTCTCTGATCTCCTGACGCGAATCTCCTACTTTTATTGTTGTTTTAATTGTCATGCTCTTTTAACGGGTTTGTTTATCAATTATGAATGTTGTAACGAGGCTGTTTTCCTATGTGTTTCAATTAGTGGCAGCTGCATTTTTATTATTGGCCTTGTTGACATTATTTTGAGAATAGGCTTTCATTTGTTTGTGGACCTCCTTGGTAGCACATAAATTCTTTTAATAACAATAACATGGTGTGTGGGTGTGGGTGTGGGTGTGGTGTTTCACAGGTTTCCCTTCTCTTTCTCTGCGACAGTTAGAAGAAATTTTCTGAGAACGCCTGCCTCCTTTTCAAGCCCACCCTGGGCAGCTCAAAATAGGAAAGCATTCCGAAGGCTTGATAGTACTAGGCTGGAAAGCTTTTGCCACTGCTTCCCTCCCTTCCCACGCTCCTGGCTTGCCAGACACCTCTCTCCTTCCAGCAGTGCCAGTGACCTCCCCCTCCCCTCTCCCTCTTGCTCTTTCCCCTCTCAGGAGATAAAGCCTTGGATGGCTACAGCAAGAAAAAATATGTTTGCAAGCTGCTGTTCATATTCCTGCTGGGCCATGACATCGACTTTGGTCACATGGAGGCTGTCAACCTGCTCAGCTCCAACAAGTACACAGAGAAGCAAATTGTGAGTAGGCTTGAGGGGCCTGGGGTGGGAGGCTGGGGGTCTCCCCCCTTCCCCCCCCCCCTGTTAAACTGGCTCCAGCTCTCCCTTGGTCTCAGTTCCCCATCTGTATAAATAGATATAAAGGAGCAACAGGCAGCTACCTCCCAATGTTATCATCAGAAGTCAGAGTGCCAAGTCTGTAAGGAATTTATTAGGGAAGGCTGTGCTAGTTATTTTCACTACATTGTTGTTATTCACTCCAAGGGGGTCAGGATATTATATCTCACATATAGTCCTCCCCCCCTCCCCCGGGACATCTAGGGATTTTTTTAAAATAAAAAAAATATGGACAAGTATTCTTCTGTTGTGCAACATACATACACATACCTCTGTGTTGGTGTTATCCAGGAACAAGTTTTCCACCTTTTCTGGTGTTTTTTGTGAACAATGCCTGGTTGGAGGTTTCAGTCTAGGCCTCTGTATCCCAGATGTGGGGAAACTTTCGCTCTCTGAATGTTGCTGAACTACAACTCCCATCAGTCCTAGCAAACATGGCAAGGGATGATGGGAGTTGAAGTTCAGCAGCTTTGGCCTCTGGGCCAATGGGTATCCACACCCACGACATTCCAATTCTCCCCACTCTTTCACTTTCCTCACATGGTTTTGTTCTTCTTTGTATTTTGAGCTATTTGCATCAATGAGGAAGTATCATGCCTGTTAAATAAAGGAGTGACCCATGGCACTGGCAATCAACTCTAAAATGCTTTGGATGGAAACAGTTTGGCTGCCAGGGTGTGTTGCTGCAGGAACTGTAGTACAGAAAGGAGCTCCTGTTTGCTGAACTGTGCAGCATATTATATGGCTGCATACACACCGTACACTTGCCGCACATTTACAGCCCACCCCTCCTGCAGATAATCCTGGGAACTGTAGTTTGTGCTGGGAATTGTAGTTCTCCGTGTGGTGAACTACGGTTCCCATGATTCTTTGGGGCAAGCCATGTGCTTTTAATGTACGGTGTGCACACGATCTTTGTCTGCCTCAGGAGTGCCAGCCAACTTTGTTCTGGCCCCTTTTCTGCTGTGGGACAGAGTGGAAAAAAACCTCTATGATTTTGTGGCTTGTGTGTCCATGCCTCTCCCCTAGCTCAGAATGTGCCTGCATGTGTATTTATCTGCCACTTCTCTGCCCTAGGGTTACCTGTTCATTTCGGTGCTGGTGAACTGCAACAGCGAGCTGATCCGCCTCATCAACAACGCCATCAAGAATGACTTGGCGAGCCGCAACCCCACCTTCATGTGCCTGGCCCTGCACTGCATTGCCAATGTGGGCAGCCGTGAGATGGCCGAGGCCTTTGCCTCTGAGATCCCCCGCATCCTGGTGGCCGGGTAAGCCAGTCCCACTAGAGAAAGCCATTTGCTCAGAGGGAGTCTATCTGCAAGAGGCAAGGAACATACAGTGGTACCTCTGGTTACGTACGTAATTCGTTCCGGAGGTCCGTTCTTAACCTGAAACTGTTCTTAACCTGAAGCACCACTTTAGCTAATGGGGCCTGCTGTGCTACTGCCGCACGATTTCTGTTCTTATCCTGAAGCAAAGTTCTTAACCCGAGATACTATTTCTGGGTTAACGGAGTCTGTAATCTGAAGCGTATGTAACCTGAAGCTTATGTAACCCACGGTACCACTGTATACAGGTCTGGTTTGTGTCTCCAGGCATCCTTTTACAGTGGTACCTCAGGTTAAGTACTCAATTTGTTCCGGAGGTCCGTTCTTAACCTGAAACTGTTCTTAACTTGAAGCACCACTTTAGCTAATGGGGCCTCCTGCCGCCGCCAGGCCGCCGGAGCACGATTTCTGTTGTCATCCTGAAGCAAAGTTCTTAACCCAAGGTACTATTTCTGGGTTAGCGGAGTCTGTAACCTGAAGCGTATGTAACCCGAGGTACCACTGTATTGTGATCTGATGTGATGCCATCTGTGCGGTTATGCACAATCTCACTTCCAGTGCTCTTTGTGCCTCCAAAGGTTTTGTGGCAGCCATCCTGCTTTATTCCCAGTTGGTGCCTGTCCTGTAGTTTCCTCCCAAAACCCTGGAACCTTTTATGCCGCAAATGTTCAGGGTGGTGTTTTTGGTTGCCCATGTTTTGCACTCTAGCTAGACAGCAGTAACACAGGGAAAGTATCGCAGAACAGCTAACAAAGTGGAACAGTGTGGACGGTCCCAATATCAACCCACTGCTAACGCACTGTTATTTCATCAACTTTTCTGTTTTACAATTTAAAACACTCATTTTACATGCTTAAGATATCAGTAACTTCCCTTCTTCTCTTTCCATGGTTCACTTTACATATTTTAATTCCCTTCATATTTTACAAAAACTATACCATTCAGTATTCCGTTACTGCATCCATCAAAACTTATTTACACTGCTGAGTTTTTCTTACTGCTGCCAGCGTTTTCAGCTGAACACAATTATTTCCCGTATAGTCAATAAACATTTTCCAATCTTCTTTAAACATATGTTCTTCTTGTTTTCTTCTTCTATATGTTAAGTCTGCAAGTTGTGCATATTCTGTCAACTTAAGTTGCCATTCTTCTTTGGTTGGGACCTCGCTCATTTTCCATTTTGAGGCGAACGAAACACAGGCCGTAGTACTAGCATACGTAAATAACCTTTTTTTGACCCCTGGGAATTTTCATCTGAATTATCCCTAACAGAAAGGACTCGGATTTTTTGGGAAAGTACTTTTAAACATTTTTTTCAGTTCATTATGGATCATCAGTTGCTCTGCTATTGACCTGTTCTCCTTCCTTCACCCGTCTTGACCCACCTATTTGTCTGCAACTGCCCCTCAGTGACACCATGGATAGCGTGAAGCAGAGTGCTGCCCTCTGCCTCCTGCGCCTCTACAAGACCTCACCCGACCTGGTGCCCATGGGAGAGTGGACGTCGCGGGTGGTGCACCTTCTGAATGATCAGCACATGGTACGTAACCCCCCCCCCCCGCACCTCTGCTTCCTAGGGGCCGACGTATGGAACCACCCCCACAATAATACACATATGGTACGTCCTCCACACCCACTCAGACATTATCACATGGCCCATCGCTCGTGGAACACTGAGCTATTTGTACCCAGAGCTCAAAATAAGATTAGTTGGATATTTATGCTGCCGAGAGTAAAGGTTCTTCATAACCAAGAGGTTTTATTGGTCTGTATATGGTGATTCTGGGGTGCACGAATGAGGGGCAGCGTACAAAGCTTTGGCCACCAACAGACCCCTGTTCATAGCTGTCAACTTTCAGATTTGAAAATAAGGGATCAGCAGCCTCATCTGTCCTGGGGGACAGTCTATGGGATATCTAACAATCTGGGATAGCAATGGGAAATGGCGCTGGAATAAGGGAATTTCCTCCAAAAAAAGGGAAGGTTGACAGCTATGCCCCTGTTTGACTAAAGCATGCTGTTTGCTCCAAAATGCTCCTATTTAGTAGCGATGCACACCGGACGCAGCACATCCTTTACTTCTCCTTCTGTCATATGGCCAGTGGGAGCCAGAAAGTGGTGCATTTGTGCCTCCTTTAGCCCCCGCTGAAGTGGTCTCACTTGGCACGCCATCTCTCTCTCTCCCCCAAAAATAAAAACACAGGGCGTGGTCACAGCTGCCGTCAGCCTCATTGCCTGCCTCTGCAAGAAGAATCCCGATGACTTCAAGACGTGCGTTTCGTTGGCTGTATCCAGGCTCAGCAGGGTGAGGTCTGGGTTTGGGTGTGTGTCTGTGTGTGCAGAAGAGAGCAGGGCACCAATTATTTTGCCTTTTAGTTGGTTGTACTTGTGCGAGTTGGTTGTACTTGTGCGAGTTTTTTGGGGGGGAACCAGGATTCCCCTAAACTAGGTGGGTGCTTCTCTGCCAGGGCTGAGAACAGGCACAGAGTGATTTTCATCAGGATTATAGCGGGGAGAGAAAGGGTTAACCCCCCCCCAAAAAAAAATCCCTCTGTTTGCTGCAGCCCCAGTGAAAATAGTGGCTCCTCTGCACCTGCTTCCAGTTGTTTAAGGAAAGAAACATGGAGCAGGAAGTGATGCATTAAGTGCATCAGTTCCTCAGCGTCTGTCCACAAAGGCTATGGCTCTCTTGTTGTTTTGCTGTATTTTGTACAGATTTGGGCTGTGGCACTTAAATTGGGAAAACGGCATGGGGGGAATGAACCCCATTGTCTGGCAAAGTGACTCTGATTCCCATCTGATCACTACATCTGATTCCCGCTTCTCCCCATGACTGTTTCTAAGCACATCTAGTTCCCCTGCCGGGGCTTTGTGGTAATGGGTTTACGTAGGTGTGGGGAACTTCAGGCCTAAAGGACAAATGCGGCCCTCTGAGCCTCTATGTCTGGCCCTTGGAAGCCCATACTCCTCACTGGCCCCGCTTCTCACTCCCAGATGTTTTTGCCTGGCTGGAACGTATCCTTGAACTCTTCCTGGATGGAGTCCACCCGCTTGCTCCAACCACTTTTGCCACTGACCCCACACACCACTGCCATGTGGCCCCCCAGAAGATTGCCCAGAAGTGACAGTGGCCCCTGGACTAATGAATTACGAGAATGTTCCAATATAGCTGACTCACTGGTGGTTTCTGCTGCTGTGTTTTTGCATCCCACCCCCTGCGCCTCTGGCAGATTGTGTCGTCGGCCTCCACAGACCTCCAGGACTACACCTATTACTTTGTGCCAGCCCCCTGGCTCTCGGTCAAGCTCCTGCGGCTGCTGCAGTGTTATCCTCCCCCAGGTAAGAGGTGGCCTGGAATTGGGGGGGGCAGCCACTTTGGGTGGCACCCAAGCCCTTCTACGCAAGAAGGCCTTCTCGGTAGTGGAACACCCTCCCACCAGATGTCAAGGAAATAAACAACGACCTGACTTTTAGAAGACAAATGAAGGCAGCCCTGTTTAGGGAAGATTTTAATGTTTGATGTTTTACCGTGTTTTTAATGGTCTGTTGGGAGCTGCCCAGGGTGGCTGGGGAAACCTAGCCAGATGGGTGGGGTATAAATAATAAATTATTATTATACCTTATTGGCCTGAATATAAGATGCACCCACAAATAAGACGCACATTTAACATTCAAGGCTTACTTGAGGGTGCGGCACTACCACTCTGAATGGGGGGCAGATGGCGCTCAGCGCCCCCCTCCCCAAGCCGTCGCCAGTGCTTGATTACGAATGTGCTGCGCGCTCACCTCCTGGCACTACCGACTCCTGGCATTACCTCCTGAAGCTGGCGCCAGCCACCCCCTGTTCAGGGTGATAGTGCTGAGAGGCGGTGCACAGCGCTCAGTTCTGATTACAAGCTGAACTTCAACTTTTCACAGTCAGAATTTGGGGGGGAAAGGTGCGACTTATATTCAGGCCAATACAGTATATGGATTGTGTGCAAGGCTATGTCCAGTAGCTCTCTCTGGGCAATTATTGCAGGCTGCCTGTAGGCTCTGTTTAGTTAACAGAAAGCTGGGGATTCTGGATTCTCTGGCAGGCAGAGGCTAGCGGATTAATGGGATCTGGCAGCCAGGTATATCCAGATCTCTCTGCTAATATAATGAAGTTCATTGCCAAGGTTATCAGATGTCGCTGTTCTGAAGTGCTGGACGCTGCTCATACTTCCCAGCAGTCCCGCTTTCCTCCCATCTCATTCTAAATCCCAGAAATCAAATTAAGTGGTTTTCATGTTGGTCTTCAAATCACAAGAAGCGCCCTTCAGACCGAATGCCCATCCGGTCCAGCATCCTCTTCTTCCATTGGCCAACCTGATGGACCTCAGTTGGTCCAGCTTAGCTGATGAAATGCTGGCCTTGAACTGACCCAGTAAAAGAGGTCACTTTATCTGTTTCTCATCTCTTCTTTCTCAGAGGCCTGGCTCAGATGTAACAGGAAACCCCAGTTCCTTGCTGTGCAAATGAGTCTCCCGCAAATTTATGCTACTCCCCTTTCCCCTCCCCATCTCCTTTTCTGCATGTCAGAGGAGGGGCTGAGACCTAACATTTATATAGCATCACAAAATGTCACAGCTTTTGTTCAAACATCTTTATTGGAGGCCTTCAGCACACTTGGAGGCTGTCTGGGAGCCAAGAACCAGCCTAATTCCCACCTCCCAGACTAGTACACGGATCAGAACATCATTAACCTTCGGATTTTCAATACTCTTCTCAAAAAATCTTCCCCAAATGCATGTTTAGGATGAAAAGCACTTAGAAATCCATACAGTGGTACCTCGGGCTACATACGCTTCAGGTTACATACACTTCAGGTTACATACGCTTCAGGTTACAGACTCCGTTAACCCAGAAATAGTACCTTGGGTTAAGAACTTTGCTTCAGGATGAGAACAGAAATCGTGCTGTGGCGGCGCGGCAGCAGCAGGAGGCCCCATTAGCTAAAGTGGTGCTTCAAGTTAAGAACGGACCTCTGGAACGAATTAAGTACTTAACCCGAGATACCACTGTACACTGAGATGAAATATGTATTTAAAGACGTATTTTGTGGTATGTATTCAAGGACAATTTTTTGTACAGATTTTAAAAAGCAGCCCAGATTATTGCAGAAATGGGAGGGAAATGATTTTTGAATGAACACGTGTGAAATTAACACAGGCTGGAGTTAGATTGGTCTATCCGTAGGGAAGGTCTAAGGAGATGTGAATGGTCATTGGGAGCCGTGAACCCTGCGTTCTCCTCTTGCTGGGACCTGCTCTAAGGTGCTGCTTCCTGGCCTTTGCACCCTCTGCTTTTCCCCGCAGAAGATGCAGCAGTGAAAGGACGTCTGGTTGAGTGCCTGGAGACTATACTCAACAAGGCCCAGGAGCCACCCAAGTCCAAGAAGGTCCAGCACTCCAATGCCAAGAATGCTATCCTCTTTGAAGCCATCAGTCTCATCATCCACTACGACAGGTGAGCACCTCACCCTTGTTTGTTCCTCCTTAGCACGGAGACCCTTTAAATGAGATGGTGGGGGGAAATGGCTAGTGCTTTTCCAAAGATATCTCACTGTGCAAGTGTCTCAGTGGTCCTTGGCAGCCTTTAGATGGCAGCACCAGGGCAAAACCAGAGAGGGGAAGGGGCAGGTATGTGAAAAGCTACATTTTACCATATGCGGTGGACGTGTAGAGCGGCTAAGGGATTTTGGGAGATGATTTATAATGAGATAAAGAAAATATTTAAGGCAACTCTCCCAAAAAGACCAGAAACTTTTCTTTTCGGGTTGTGCCAAAAAAATCAGGCAAATTTATTTTAATATGCAACAACTGCAGCAAGAATGCTAGATGCGTAAAACTGGTGAAACGAGGCTGTATCTAACTAAAGAACATAGGCAACTGAAATTGATGGAATATGCAGAATTAGCTACTAGTAAAATTTGAGATCAAGATGAGGCAGTGTTTAAGGAGGATTGGAAAATGTATGTAGATTAATTTAAAAATCAATGTAAACATGTTAAAACTCAAGTAGGTTTTGCATAAGAACAGCAGTAAAATATATATCTGAGAACGTCATGGAGGAGTTAAGGCATAGAATAATTATGATATGCAGCTATGGCTTTTCCCCAAACTGGGGGACATTGGATGACAATCTGGTTGATTTGAGAGGTGTGCAGTCAGCCGCTGAGCTCCGCTGGGATGTCCCTCCTGCCATGCTCAGATGGGGCTTAACTTTGTTGACCCACAGCGAACCCAACCTGTTGGTGCGGGCATGTAATCAACTCGGCCAGTTCCTACAGCATCGGGAAACCAACCTCCGATACCTGGCCCTCGAGAGCATGTGCACCCTGGCCAGCTCTGAATTCTCCCACGAGGCCGTCAAGACCCACATTGAGACCGTCATCAACGCCCTCAAGGTCAGAACCCATTGAAGGCACGGGCAGAGCAGATGGGCGAGGTAGCTTGCATGCAGAATGAGATTGAAGGGCTGAGAGAGTGTGGTCTCCCCAAATCCTCTCCCCGTGTGCTGGTGGTGAAATTTGGAGCGGGGGGAGCATTTCACTGGGTGTTCCCCATTGGGAGATGGAGTCTGCCAACATCTCAAGGGCCACAGCCTCCCATCCCTGGACTGAGGAGCGTAGCAGGGAATGAGCCGCTGGAAAGCAATGGAGCATCACTTCAGCCTGGTACCACCTGCATGCTCTTCTTGCTCATCTCATCCTATCCAACTGCTGGTTGTTGTAGTGGGCTTGCAGAAGATGCTCTATTTGTAAGTGTGCAAGCCAACCGGGGCAAGACTGGGGTTATGCCACAGGCAAGAACTTGCCGGTCTCACACTCCCGGCCTCCTTTTCCCAGACGGAGAGGGACGTGAGCGTGCGCCAGCGGGCTGCCGATCTCCTCTACGCCATGTGCGACCGCACCAACGCCAAGCAGATCGTCTCGGAGATGCTCAGCTACCTGGAAACGGCAGATTACTCTATCCGCGAGGAGATTGTGAGTGGGTTTTTCAGCTCGTGGGAAAGAGAGCTGCTTCTTCATCTAGGTAGATTTCTGTGAAACAGCAAGGGGGGAAGGGAGGCCAGGAGTTTCCAAATCCTCTTAGAGGGATTTGGCATGCAGGGTGGCCCTACTGTTGGGCAGAGCAGGGCAGCTGCCTCAGTTGGCATATGATGGAAATTTGGAGGGAGGCGACAGTGGCAGCCTTCTGGCTGTTTGCACTGAGATCCCCCAACCACTAGCCATTCCCTTTGATTGGAGAACAGAGATGTGTACGCTTGACTGCATAGGAAGATGTTTTCCCTTTGCCAGTGTTGAAGTTATGTTCAGCTGCCATTCTAATCGGCTTCTGTATGTGGAATGGTGGGGAGGAGAGGGGGCACAGCACCATCAGCATCAAGGTGTCGGGTCAGCCTTGCTGGTACTGAAGAGTGGCCCCTAGTGGCTTAAAGCCTGATAGGAACTGGCAGGGCAGGGCAATATTTCATTTTCCATATCTCCCAGGTGCTGAAGGTGGCTATCCTTGCTGAGAAATACGCAGTGGACTACAGCTGGTATGTGGACACCATCCTCAATCTGATCCGTATCGCCGGGGACTATGTGAGCGAGGAGGTCTGGTACCGCGTCATCCAGATCGTCATCAACCGAGACGACGTCCAAGGCTATGCTGCCAAGACGGTCTTTGAGGTGGGTGGGGTTGGTCAGAGTCATTGACCGTTTCTTCTTTGCCTTCCCTGTCGCTCTGGGGAGAAGCCTTCTCTTCCCTCTATATTGTTGGACTACAACTCCCATCAGCCACAGCCAGCATATGGTCAGCCGTCAGGCATGATGGGGGTTGGAGTCCAACAGCATCCGCAGGGCCACAGTTTCCCCAATGCTGCTTGCTCTGTGGGCGAGATGCGTGTCCAGCTGCCTCACTAGAGGGCTGCTAATTGATACAAAACAGCCCAAGAGGAATTCTGCAAATCTCGGTGAGTTGATTTTGCAATATTAATAAAGTGTCTGTCACAAGGGCTACATCTAGATGTATCTGTCAACAAGAGCGGGGGGCAGGGGGCAGTTCCAAGACCTATAAACACAAGGAACAGCCAATCAGCTCTGTGCAAACCAGTCTTTGTCACAAACTGCAGAGGAGGGAGAGAAGTTTGCCCTAAGCTCAGTCCTGGGGAGATGGCAGTCCATGTCTCACAAGCTGTGATGAATGCGCTTCTACAGCAGGCTCATCACTGAATTTATGTACAGGCAGTGACCGTTTTTAGCATGTCCACTATGTGCGCAACCGCGCCTCAAACCTGGAAGTGACCCAAAAATGTCACAGAAGGGGGCAATAACCTGTAACTGTAATAACCTGCAATTTCATAAGAGTATGTATTTAAAGTAGATGAGTAAATGAACAAATTCAATTAATTTGGATATGCAGAAGATACTGAGAATAAATTTAAGGAACTGCAGAAAAAGGGGGAAGGAAGCCAGGTTTTGAAATGTTAAAATGACTGTAAATTTTTTGAAATGTATAAATCTGAAAATCATAAATATTAAAAGGGGGGCAGGGGCTGAACGGGGTGCTTGCAGCCTTTTTCAATGGTGTTCCAAGTATGCACAGTTTCACTTAAACGCATGGCGCCTTGGAATGCAACCCCCACATAAATTGGGAGTTGCCTGCGCATCTCGATTCAGCCACAGTTCTTTCTGGGTTAGAGACCCAGAATGAACCTAAAAGAGCCTGAGGCAATTGCGGTGTTAGTCCTTTTGAGACACGCCAGGAAAAGGGCTAAATCATGGCCTGATGGTTGCATGGGAGCCTGAATGGGGGCTTATTTTTTCTCCCTGCCTCCCTACAGCACATTACAGATCTCCTTTATTTTCCATAGGCCCTACAGGCTCCCGCCTGCCACGAGAACATGGTCAAAGTTGGCGGCTACATCCTAGGGGAGTTTGGGAACCTCATCGCTGGAGATCCTCGCTCAAGGTTGGGAACTGTGGGAGGAAGGGATGTGGGCAGCGCCTAGGAGAGGGACCCACTAGCCCACCTTATCGGTGACAGATTCTCTCCGTCCACCGATCCTCAAAACAGCTCTTAAGTGAGATGCCTCCTCAAGGCCATTCAGTGGGGTGGTTCTGTCCAGTCCCTGTGGCAGCAACCTGGGAGTTCTCAACCCTGGAAGCCCTTGTTTTACCATTCCAGTGGGCGCTAGGCCAAGCATGTAAGGGAGATGGCAAGGCTAGGACTCTGGCTTGTAGATTCTTTTGGGAGGTGGGATTTATATTTAATTTTTTTGGTATGATCCTTCGAACACGTGAGCCTCCACCTGCAGTCTGAAATGAATGGTACAGCCCAGGGACAGCTTAGCAGCCTCACAGAGAACTAGGGCTTAGTTCTGTTTGCAGAGGCTCGTCCCCTTCTTTTCTTAGCTTGGTGAGGCATGTTTGCTTTCCTGTCTTCAGGTCCTCTTCCCTCTGCTATGCTGACTTGAGTGGGGCAGCTAAAAATGGTGCCCCCCTCAACCCTTGCCTCCTTCCTGTATACCTGAAGGAGCATCTCCACCCACATCATTTAGCCCAGACACTGAGGTCCAGCACCGAGGGCCTTCTGGTGGTTCCCTCACTGCACAAAGTGAAACTACAGGGAACCAGACAGAAAGCCTTTTTGGTAGTCACACCTGCCCTGCAGAATGCCCTCCTGGCAGACGTTAAAAACTATATAATTTTTCTTAGACATCTGAAGGCCAGCCCTATTTCAGAGTGCTTTTAACGTTTGATTTTGTCATTGTTTTGTTGTTATTTTTCCTGTATTTTTGTTGGAAGCCGCCCAGTGTGGCTGGGGCCCAGTCAGATGGGCAGGGTATTAGAAAGAAAGTATAATACAGTGGTACCTTGGTTCTCAAACTTAATCCATTCCGGGAGTCTGTTCAACTCCCAAAATGGTTCGAAAAACAAGGTGCAGCTTCTGATTGGCTGCAGGAGCTTCCTGCACTCAATTGGAAGCTGCGTCGGACGTTCGGCTTCCGAGAAACGTTCGCAAACTGCAACACTCACTTCTGGGTTTGTGACATTCGGGAGCCGATTTGTTTGGGAGCCAAGCTGTTTGAGAAACCAAGCTACCATCATCCTTCCTTCCTTCCTTCCTTCCTTCCTTCCTTCCTTCCTTCCTTCCTTCCTTCCTTCCTTCCTTCCCCTCTTCCAGCCCTCTGGTGCAGTTCAACCTCCTGCACTCCAAGTTCCACCTCTGCAGCGTCTCCACCCGGGCTTTGCTCCTCTCCACCTACATCAAGTTCATCAACCTCTTCCCTGAGACCAAGGGCACCATCCAGGAAGTGCTGCGCTCCGACAGCCAGATCCGCAACGCCGACGTGGAGCTGCAGCAGCGGGCGGTTGAGTACCTCAAGCTCAGCTCCATCGCCAGCACCGATGTCTTGGTGAGGGGGAAACTGGGAATGTTGCGAGAGGCGGGTGGGCTGGTAGCTAAGTGAGCCATTCATCTCGAGGAGACTGGGTGGGGGGAGAGAGTTGGCTGATCTGAAAGAGAAACTGGTTGCAGCTGCATCAAAGAAGGGGATATGTAAGGCTTTGATCTGTGAATTGAAATCAGCTCTTGGGAATTTTTTTGTGTTGCACCAGAAGCCCATTTCTGCCCCTTCACCATAGGCCACAATGGGGAGCCAGGAATAGGAACCTGCCTTATATACCAGGGTCAGACCTCTGTTTCCCCTGCCTACGCTGGCTATACTGGTTGGCGGCAGCTTTCCAGGGTTTCAGCAGGTTTCAGCAACCGGGAGGTGGTAGGGATTGAACCTGGACCTTCTGCACACAAAGCGGAGGCTTTGCTGCTGAGCCACAGCTCCCTTTCCAAATCCCATCGGCCCCAGGCAGTGTGACCCAATGATCAGGGTGTATGGGAGTTGTAGTCCAACAACATTGGGTGGGCCGTACATCCGCCGCACATGAAGGAATCTGACCCTTGAGCCCAAAAGGGCTCTGGAGCCTTTGAGAATTCCAGCATTTTGCCTCTCTGATGTTTTTTGTAAGATCTGCCTTTTCCAAGAGGAATTGTATGGGCTTTTTAAATTTTATCTCTGCTGTTTGCTTGTTTTGGGCACTGGGCTGGTATTTTATTGTTTCTGCTGCATTTAAAAACAAAACGGGTGCTGGCAAGAGAACTGTGGTTATGGGGAAGAATAGAAGTGTCATGAATGGAAAAGTTGTTGGCATCCGTCCGTCTCGGGGACAATGCGCCTTTGGGGGTGAAGTCAAACTATTGGAGAGTTACAGCGCCTGCTGTGGCTGTTTTTTTGCGGCTGGGGCAGATGAAGGCGTCCAGTTGTGCTGCTGCAGATGCACCACAGCGTGTCGTTTCTCCTCTGATCACTGCTGACTGTCTTGCCTCCAGGCACTGTGGTTGTCTGTAAGGGATTCCCACATAGTGGGGTTGGTGTTGCCAGCCTTCATATCACATTTGCAGACATCCTTTGTAGCACAGAGCTGGTCTGCCAATGGGCCTGGTGCCTGAAGCCAGCTCCCCCTAGAGCACATCCTTGGGAATCCTGCCACCTTTCCATTCTGCAGACATAACCAAGCCGTAAATGGAAAGCAGACGAATAACTCGTCATTCGAACCCTTCTCCGCCTCCCCAACTTCGCCCCTTAGGCAACGGTGCTGGAGGAGATGCCTCCATTCCCTGAGCGCGAGTCCTCCATCCTGGCTAAGCTCAAGAAGAAGAAGGGCCCCGGAGCTGGCAGCGAGCTGGACGACGGCAAGAAGGACCCCAACTCCGAAATCAATGGGGGCATGGAACCCTCAGCCAGCACTGCCGTGAGTGCCAAAGAGAGGGAGGGTCTGGGGCTTGGAGACTTGGGGTGTCCCCTGGCAAGAAAATGGTGCCTTGTGTGTGGGTTGACCTGGGCTCTTTGGAGAAGGGAGGTCTCCGGAGTCCAAGCCCAGGGCGAGAACCATTTACCAGAAAGCCTGTGGTGCTGTAAAGTGGGAAGGGAAGTGGGTGGGTGGATTCTGCGATGGCTGACAAATTCCGTTAAGAATTTCTCGGCTTGTTGCCAGGTCTGCCAACCAGGAGAAATGCAGTTGTGATGTCTCAAGCTGGTTGGTGCCCTGGCGCTGCCATACACACAGTGCACCCCTCTTCCTTCCCCTTGGGCCCTGCCCAAAAGATAAAATACAAATCTGAGAGGTGGGCAGCAGGGATGGATACTGGATAGAGTTATATAGATCTAGAGATTAGAATTAGTAAAGAAATGCAGATCTGTAAATTATAAATGGTAAAGAAATAATAGGTATAGAAAATGGAATTCGTAAAAGGCAGCACCGAGAGGCTTGTCCCTTCCCCGCAGAAATGAGGAGGTGTTAATGAATCTGATGTACGAATGTGTCCAATTTGCACAATTATTCCAATTGCAGAATTTGTTTTTTTCTGGACACATTTTAGTGCAGGAGTAGAGAGAAAGCATGCTCCCACAGCGCAGGGCCCGGTGCCTTTTCCTCTGCCCCCAAGGTAGGTACCAGGGTTCATGGGTTCAGTTCTCAAGGCAGGTGCATGGAAGGACCTTTACCTTGGCTTCTCCCTCCCTCCCGCTTCCCCGCAGTCGACGCCATCCCCCTCTGCCGACCTCCTCGGCCTCCGGGCAACCCCAGCAGCTGCCTCCGGCGTCCCATCCAGTGCCGGCAACCTTTTAGTGGACGTCTTCTCGGACAGCCCCTCATCCGCAACCGGCCTTGTGTCTGGCGCAGAAGATAACTTCCTGAGGTGAGGGGACCCTGGTGGGATGTGGGCACGGGCTTTTCTGGCCCTCTGCTTTCCCAGGGGAACTGGGCAGTGGTGCTGCGGCGAGTAATGGCGGACTCCTGTAGACACAAGGCCCACCGAATGCTCTCTCCGTCAAAAGGGTGCAAGCCATTTTTTTTCCGGAGGAAAGTCACTCACAGAACGGGGATATAGGGGCCTTTCCCGTTGCCAGGAATAGTAACTCTGATCCACAGCTAGCTCAGAAAGTTGAGAAGAAGCCTGGCCTGGTATCTGGCCCTGTGTTTCAGAAGGGATGGTGTGGATTTTCCCCGCGTTCATGTTTGCTTTGGGCAGGCTAGATGGGTTTCGAGGGTGCTTGTTTCCAAGATGGTGGGGACCTTATGGGCTTTCTCTGTCCTTTGGGAGAGGGGCATGTGTTAGTCCTCGTGGCCTTGTCTTGCTCTCTGTTTCTTTGCCCTCTTTTGTGTGTGTGTGTATATCTCTCTCTCTTTTTCTGTCTGCTGCCTCTTGGGAATGGTTCTCTCTCTCTCTTTCTTTCTCTCTCTCTCTTGCTCTGCCTTGGACGAAGCAGTGACTTGGAGGCTCCTCCCGAGAGTCCTTCATCCCTCTTGGTGGAGGCTGGCCTGCCTGCAGAGTAAGGGGCTGAAACTCTCTCTCTGCCAATACTGCCCACCCTGCTATTTACCCCCGCCTCCCCAACCTCCTCAGGGGCACCTCTCAATGAGTCCTGATTCTCTGTTAGGACTCCCATCAGCTGAAAGAAGGAGAGGGCATCTAGCAATTAAAAAAAACACACCTTTGTGTTTGATTACACTTCAGCTCTCTGTGAAAGGAGAAGGATGATGGAAGTTGAAATGATGTTCTGTGACAGGGATGGAGAAGCTTGGGTCTTTCAGGACCCCTACTTCCATCAGCCCACGTGTCATGGCCAATGGGAGCTGAAGCCCAGCTGCTGGGAATGACAGGCAGGAAGAGCACTGCTTATGGGCTTCCCTGTAGCATCTGGTTGACCTCTGAGAGAACAGGATGCCGGACTGGGATGGGCTTTTGGTCTGAGCAGGGCTCTTATTCCTTGTCCGGTGCTGTGTCAGCAAAAGAGCCTTAGTTCAGCTCAAGCTCCTTGTCCTTGCCTTCAAAGCCACCCCCTCCCGACCTTGTTGTCCCGCCCGCAATCTCTCTCCGCCCCCCATATCATGATACATCTCGGCCATTGATCTTCGGTCTTCCGGCTCCACCACCCTCCATCATCTGAACATCAGTGCCTCCGTCCTTTCTCGCCTCCAACGGCGTCCCAGAACACCTGCCTGACACCACCTTTCTTGCCTGCTATGAAACCTGCACCACCCCCTCGTCCCACACATCACACTGTAACTAAGTCTACGCACATGCAGCCGAAACAACTGCATACTGCCTCCCAGTCCTCTTCTTTCTCCTCTGGGTGGAATTTTGAGATTGGATGATCCTTGGGGCAGGGACCCTCTGCTCTTGTGTTCCAAAGTGCCATGGACACAGATAGCTCCAAGCAAGCAGATAGGTGGAGGTGGTTGTGGAACAGAAGCAAACAGCCCAAAGGGAATTTCTCTTTCCTGACATGATTGTCTCCTCTTGGGCCTCTAGACTGCAAAGGCCAGAGAGGCCATTGCATCCCGGGGCTGTTGAGGAATTGGGAGTTACTTTTAACTGCCTTAAGCCTTTCACATCCTTCATGTGAGCGAGGCCCACAGGGTCTAGGGGGTGGAGGCCCATGGCTAGAATATCATGCTTCTTTGAGAAAGCAGATGGGTTCAAGCCACTGGTGGCCAGATCTCCTGGACTATCAGTGGCAGCAGTGTGGGAAGTTGGTGCAGATGTAGGTCCTACCACAAAGGAGTCCTGGGTTCCTTTGGGGTGGCAGGTGTCTCTGAGTCAAGGAATTCAGAGTTGGGTTTCTTGGGCTTTGAAGGAAAGGCGAGCTTCTTAGCAGGTCAGGGGACCTAAATTGCTTGCAGACATGATTTTTGGAGGAAGAAGAGTCTGCCTATGCGTAAAGTCACTCACTTGGATGGCTTTAAAAGAGGATTAAGCAAAATCATGGAGGATAAGGCCAGCAGTGGCTGCTAACCCTGATGGATGTGCTGTCACTCCACTGTCAGAGGCAGCGTGCTTTTGGAAACCAGCTGCTAGGAATCACAGGTAGGGAAAGTGCTGCCGTATTGGGCCCTGCTGCTTGCAGGTTCCCGTAGGAACCTGCTTGGCCACTGGGGAACCAGGATGCAAGACTGTGATGGTCTCATCTGGTGGGCTCTCCATAATGTCTATCTTAGCAAAGGTGGTAAGGTAAAGGGACCCCTGACCATTAGGTCCAGTCGTGACCGACTCTGGGGTTGTGGCGCTCATCTCGCTTTATTGGCTGACGGAGCCGGCGTACAGCTTCCAGGTCATGTGGCCAGCATGACTAAGTTGCTTCTGGCAAACCAGAGCAGCGCACGAAAACGCCGTTTACCTTCCCACCGGAGCGGTACCTATTTATCTACTTGCACTTTGACATGCTTTTGAACTGCTAGGTTGGCAGGATCAAGGACCGAGCAACGGGAACTCACCCCGTCGCGGGGATTCAAACGGCCGACCTTCTGATTGGCAAGTCCTAGCCTCTGTGGTTTAACCCACAGCGCCACCCGTGTCCCTAGCAAAGGTGATAACGATGCAAATACATTTTGCTCTTGTCCTTTTAGCGCAGGTGTGTGTGTGGGAAAACTTTGCCCCCTGCCTCAGTTGTTGCTAAACCACCCCCAGCAGGCATAGCCAATGGGATGATGGACATAGCAGTTCAGCCACAACTGGAGAGTTAAGGTTCCCAACCTTTTCTTTTAGAAGCTGCTTAGGAACAGTGCCTGGTCCTTCCGCTGCCTCCTCACCTGCTATGTTGCATGCTGGCTTGGTGTCTATATATTTGTGTTTGCGTGTGTTTGTTCTCTGCCTCCTTCTGGTACTAACCTGGTGCTGCGCCCTGGTGACTCAACTTTTCTGCTCTCTCTTTCTCTCTCTCTTCCCCACCCCTGCCAACCGCTGGTCCCCTTTGCTATGGCCTTTGCCACCACCTTCAGCTCAGGGGCTGCCGCATCTGTCTCTGAGGACCCCGCTTTGCCTATTGCTGAGGCCGATGAACTGCTTCACAAGTAAGATCCTGCAGTGGGGCTGTGGCTCCCAGAGGCTGGGGCTGTGGGTGGCGGCAGCGGCGGACTAGAAGTCTCTTCCCCCTTGGCGCAAGAAGCTTCCTCTGGTTCACCAGCCTGATCCCATCTGTGCTATTAGCTCAGGGGGTTGGGAAGCATTTTCAGCCCAGGGGGCTGCATTTCCTTATGAGCAACCTCCCAGGGTCCATGTGGGTGGAGGTGAAAGTGAGCGGGACAACAGATGCAGCTCTTAACCTTTGTACAGTGAAGCTTTCCACATACCTTCATCTAGGCAAGCAAGTGAGATCATCACAGTTTAGGACAGGGGTCAGCAAACTTTTTCAGCAGGGGGCTGGTCCACTATCCCTCAGACCTTGGGGGGGCTATATTTTTGGGGGGGATTTCTGTACCCCACAAATAACCCAGAGATGCATTTTAAATAAAAGCACACATTCTACTCATGTAAAAACATGCTGATTCCCGGACTGTCCGCAGGCCGGATTTAGAAAGCGATAGGGCTGGATCCGGCCCCCAGGCCTTAGTTTGCCTACCCATGCTATAGTCCTCCCCTTCCGCGGCTTTGAACTTTGGAAGGGGAAAGTGTCCTTTGGCCCTCAGCGCCACCTGATGGCTTGATGTGGAGTTGCAAGTCCTTATGAAGAGGTGGACTTTGGGCAATGGTCCCCAACTGTTTTAGACCTGTGGGCACATTAGCAAACCAGAGAAACCACTGTGGGCACCACACGCATCCCTGCACTACCCGCCACCCTCCCCAGCTGTAATCTCCATGAAATGCCCAAGCTGTGATTCGACAGAGGCAAGGGATACATTTCAGCCAGGAAAAAGCAGCAAAGGAGGGTGCAGGGCCAGGCCGTTAAGCGGCGTGTGTCCTGAACCTCAAGTCCAAAGGAGGGTTTGTGGGAATGGTTCGGTGCAGGGATATCAAAGAAAGGATGTCCAACCACACCAGAGTGATCAGTTCTAGTGCTTTATTAAAAGAAAAGTGCAGACTTACAGCAAAGCAGCTTGCCAGGTCTCCCAGCCTTTTCTGATGTGGGACGGACACCGCAGCAAGGAGATGGCTTGTTTGCGCCCAAGCAAACGTTCATGCATTCTTTACGCACAAAGCAGCATACGTCTCTTTGGGCAGACCTTCCTATTGTTTCACCAACCTGACAAGATGAGGGCCTAGGTGGCAAATACCCAAACCTTACAGATAGCTCCCCTTTCTGGGCTCAGAAATTCATAGATAAGGATAACACCAAAGTAAGCCAGTTAACCTATATATCAAAGCAAGGGAATATGTAGAAGCTCATTGCTACAACACAATACCAATTACTGGTGGGGTTATCTTGACTACCAAGACTGTATTAAGCACAGCTTTCAGAACAGTTCACCTTTGGTTCAACACAGCGTGGCCTGGGGAGACTCTCCGAGAGCCAGATAGATAGGCCTGGAGGGAAACACCGCCCTGGGCCTGAGGTTTCCAGCGTTGTCTTAGCTTCACCTGACACCACTCTCTGCTATGTGCTGAAGTTCCTCTGCTTCCCAGGCATGGCAGTTGGGAAGAAAAGAGTCTCCTCTGAACAAGGGTTTTTTCCCGATTCACTGACTCGCTCTCAGCTGAGCCTTGAGCCCTTAGATACCAGGAGGTAGGCTAGGGTTGACCGGCTGCATGTCAAAAGAGATCAGCACCAGCGGAAAGGGTGGTGTGGGGAAGCCCTGGGTGCTGCAAGCCAAAAAAGGAGGAAGACCTTGGATACCTACCTGCCTCTAACCAACCCTCCGTGGTCCATTGCAGGTTCGTGTGCAAGAACAACGGAGTGCTCTTTGAGAACCAGCTGCTGCAGATCGGGGTGAAATCGGAGTTCCGGCAGAACCTGGGTGAGTGGGATTTGGGACAGTGGGCAGGATGGTGACCAGCTCCCCCAACCTGCATATTAGGAAGCTGGTCTTTGCATTTCATTGACCTCACTTCAAGGAGATGCTCCTCACATCAGCTTCCTTGGTGGGCTCCCCACCTCTCTAAACTAATTTTTAATCCTTTCCCTTCAAGTCCTTTTGCATGTTGACACTTACTAGATTTTTGCCTGTGGGGCAGGGAGCAGTAGGTGCCCAAGTCTCTGACAAATTGCGGTACTTGGATTTTGGGAATCCTGTAATCTAAGCATTTGCTTGGATTGATTGATTGATTGATTGATTGATTGATTGTAATGTAAGTGTTGCCTTTTGCTGGAGACAAAGGGAGGCACACAGTTTCTCCTGTTGGTTCTAGTGAGACTTGCTTCCAGGGGACAGTCTGTGAATGTTTTTTTATGTGAAGCTGCCCTGTGCTCTGTTTTGGAGGAAGAAGCCAGGGTGTAAAGATATTTATCAGTTATAAAAGTTAATAAATAAATCTCCTCCTGCCAAAATCAGAGAGGGATGCATGCTGTTGTGTCAGCACAAGTGTCTCTTGAGGAGAAGATTGGAAGAGACAGTTTGTGCTGGTTATTGACCTTTTGGCTAAACTTGTTGGTGTGGGGCAGAGACAGGAAGCCTGTGGCTCTCCAGGTGTCATTGGACTCCAACTCCCATCAGCCCCTGCTAGCATGGATGGTAGGCAGGAACGATGGGATCTGCAGTCCAGCAACATCTAAAGGGCCACAGATTCTCCATGCCTGATGTCGAGGGGCCCTGAGCTGGTGTTGTGAGCAGCCAAGGTGAGATGCTGAGCAGCTCCACTTTTTTTTTTAAATGTCTTCTCTCCAGGCCGGATGTATCTCTTCTACGGGAACAAAACGTCCATCCAGTTCCAGAGCTTTACCCCTACAGTCAGCTACCCAGGAGACCTGCAGAGCCATATCCTTTTGTAAACATCTACTGGGGGTGGGGGGATGCGGGTGGCGCTGTGGGTTAAACCACAGAGCCTAGGACTTGCCGATCAGAAGGTCGGCGGTTCAAATCCCTGCGACGGGGTGAGCTCCTGTTGCTCAGTCCCTGCTCCTGCCAACCTAGCAGTTTGAAAGCACGTCAAAGTGCAAGTAGATAAATAGGTACCGCTCCGGCAGGAAGGTAAGCGTCGTTTCCGTGCGCTGCTCTGGTTCACCAGAAGCGGCCTAGTCATGCTGGCCAGAAGCTGTCTGCAGACAAACGCCAGCTCCCTCAGCCTGAAAGCGAGATGAGCGCAGCAACCCCAGAGTCGGCCACGACTGGACCTAATGGTCAGGGGTCCCTTTACCTTTACCTTTACCTTTACTGGGGGCAGGGGCATCTCAGAGTAGACTTGCGGCACTAGAGGCTTTCTTTCCCTTTGCTCCTCGGGGAGGATAACACTTCGTTTCCTTAGCACCGCTCACAGCTCAACATCCAGACAAAAGCGGTGGAGCCTCTGGTGGAGGGAGGCGCTCAAGTGCAGCAGGTCCTGAACATCGAGTGCCTGAGCGACTTCACAGAGGCGCCCCTCATCAACATAAAATTCCGGTACTGTAGTCCACAGCATCCCTCTGGGGGCTGAATGCCAGCTTGTTGGCATGGCTTCCACTTTCTCTTGCTCTCTCTTGCACACACAAGGTGCAAGCCAGCAGGCTTCCCTCTTCACTCGTCAAAATTGATTGATCTGTTGAACAGGGGCGTTTGCTTTCCTATCCGTCCCCTGCCCTGGATAGAGAGGTTTAAGCTTTTCAGTCCTCTCCAGCATTATGGCTCATCTCAATTCCCTCCCCGCTTCCCCTTTTTGTCACCAACTTGAGGGGATCTTGGGGCGCCATGGGTACCCGGAAGAGAGGGGCTGTTGCAATGGGATGAATGGAGAATTGGCTGCGGCTGGGGCAGCCTGCCTGACCAGCCACGTCTCTGCACCGGAGCAGGGAATGATGATGCAAAACGGTTCCGTAATGGTTTGAAAAGCGCACGAAATGTTTCTAGCCCTCAGTGTTGCGGAGAAATTCTGTACATGGGCAGAGCTGAGTGAGATCCATGTCATAGTTCCGGTAGTTGCCGTTTGCAGGGTTAGTCCTTACCCTGTTATTCCCTCTGTTTGTAAGAGTGTAAGAAGAACCTGCTGAATGAGGCCAATAGCCCTTCTGTTCCATCTTCCTGTTCTTACAGTGGCCAACCAGATGCTTGGGGGGGGGGGCGCAAGCAGGAGCTAAACATAAGAGCAGTTGCTCCTCCTGCAGTCTCCTGCAGCTGGCATTCAGAAGGATATTGCCTCTAACAGTGAAGACAGAGCATAGCCATCATGACCAGTAGCCACTGACAAACCTTATCCCTCCCCAGTTTCCCCATGAACGTCGGACCTGCAGCAATTGCTTTGTTTCATAACTGGCAGTTAGGAGATCCTGTGCTCAGTGGACTTGGGGAATCGGCCATGTTCCAGCCGCTCCTCTTGAAGTGCAGGGACAGCTGTGCTATGGGGAGTTCAATGTCTCTTCCCGCCCCCCCATGCCCCCTTTCATGCGTCTCTCTCCTCCATGTTTCTGCCAGGTACGGTGGGACGCTGCAGAACCTCACACTCAAACTGCCCGTAACGGTCAACAAATTTTTCCAGGCAACAGAGATGCAATCACAAGATTTCTTCCAGCGCTGGAAACAGCTCAGCCTGTAAGTGGGGGAATATATAGTACGAGTTTTGAGAAATGTTATCGGTGGAGCTGATTTTAATATCAGAAGTTGGGTTTACCAACTCAGAAGACTTCCTTAGTAACATTTCCCATATTTCCCATCATTTGTGCTTTCTCACCCTCCTTATCTGAAGAAGTGTGGATGCACATGAAAGCTCATACCAATAACAAACTTAGTTGATCTCTAAGGTGCTACTGGAAAGAAATTTTTTATTTTGTTTCACCCTCCCTATGTTTGCTTACTCCATCCCAGGAACCCTCTCCTTTCTTGAGCCTCTTGGTATAGCCTTACAGTCTCTTTAGGTGGCTGTTGGTGTGCAGCAGTCGTCATCTTTACCAAAATTTATGTTCAGGAGAGACTAGCCCAGTGGAACAGCACCTGCCTTGCGTGCAGAAGGTCCTAGCTTCAATCCTGGGTGCCTCAAGATAGGGCTGGAGAATAATGCCTGCCTGAATCCTTGGAAAGGCACTGCCCGCCAGAGTAGACAATATTGAGCTAGCTGGACCAGTGGTCTGATTCAGTATAAGACAGTTTCTTGTGTCCATAAATGGCACAAGATTTTTACTTCCAGATGAACTACTATTAGGGGGTGGTGGCACCCCAGACATTCTGCCACCACCACCACAAGTGCTTGGAGGAGTGAAAATTTGTGCCTTTCCCTACCCCTGCAATGGGATCAGTTAATCAGCTAATGTGTACTTGGCCAAGATTTATCAGGTGGGCATGACCTGTGAGCTGGACTGTTTTGTGCTGACTTGCTCAGTAGAAGTGCTGGCCCTCCTTCAAGAACCTATAGCAAAAACTGCCCTTTAGATTAAGAGCAGCAGCGTTGCAAGCAGATGCTGAGGTTTTTAGCAAGCTAGTCAAAAGCCGTGTGAATTGGATTGTTTTAACTATGTCTTCTGTTCATAGCATTGCATGCTGCTGCCTATGCAATTTCTCTCCCCAGCAATCACGTGTGTGTGTGTGTGAGAGAGAGAGAGAGAGAGAGAGAGATAAGGAAATAGAGATTTTATGGTATTAGTGTAGAGCTTTTTGGAGTGACTGTTGGTTAGATCCTGCTTGTGGCACCTTCCTTTCCTTCCACATCACCTGAAATTAGGCAGTCTCGAAAGAATGGAGCAGTTTGAGAGATCTACCCCACTTCTCCTGGCCTGCTTGAGAGATCAGTGTTTGAAATTCCCTTTGCCAACCTGGTGCTACCTTCCAGCTGTGTTGGATTGCAACCCCTCATTAACCCCAGCCAGCACAACTAATTGCCTGGCCTGATGGGAGTTGTAGTCCAGCAACTTCTGGAGTGCTCCATAGGCTTCCCAAGCCATGTTTCGAGGAAGGTGCATCTTTTGGGACCCGAGCAAGGATTATGAGCACCAAAACAACTCAACCGTACTTGATGGCAAAAGGTGGCTTAGAACATCTCTAGTACTGCATAATATGCCCTAGATACTGCTGCACCATGAACATTTCTATTGGTTATCAAACAACCTGCCTAGAAGAGGTGCCCAGAACTCTCCTGCAAGGCCCAAGGGCTTTTGCTTGTACCTGAGGACTTATTTTTGCCTTGCTCGGGGGTGCATATTTTTAAATTGCCACAGTGACTCAGCAGATGCAACATCCGGTGAATGGCTGAGGCGCAACTAGGTTGTGTGGCAGGTTGATGAGGAAGAGAAAGGTTTGCGCTGTCACTGATCTGATGCTAACCCATCCCAAATCCTTCTGCAGGCCACAGCAGGAAGCCCAGAAGATATTCAAGGCAAACCACCCCATGGATTCCGAAGTCACCAAGGCCAAGGTGAGCACGCTCACATGTGTTTCCGTTCACCGTGGGAAGTGTGGAAAATTAAGGTTTGGGCAAATAAACATGAAACGCAAATGTTCTTTGGAATAGTGAGATAAGTAGGCATGGAGATCAGGGTCAGTAGACGGGGTATAAAACATCCAGGCTTTCCCATTCCTTTGTGTCCAACAAAGAGTGCTTTTGCACCTGTGTTACCGGGACTGAAATCTGGCAGGTGGATGTAGAGCTAGAGACCACATGAGCTGTACTGCCGGCTAGGATGCCAGCACCTTCCTACCCCATTTTGTTCCCCCGCCTTGTCCATCTTTCCCCTCGACTGCCTTCCCCACGGCAGCCAAGCAGAGAAGCCCAACTAAGCTCCATTCCCTTCTTCCCACAGCTGCTAGGTTTCGGCAGCGCGCTCTTGGAGAAGGTGGATCCAAACCCCGATAACTACGTAGGAGCTGGGATCATCCAGACGAAGGCGCTGCAGGTGGGATGCTTGCTGCGGCTGGAGCCCAACGCCCAGGCACAGGTGAGGAGGCAAGAGCTGCGGGATGCTTGAGCTCTGGGAGCAGAGAGAAAGGAGGATGCTGCAGTGGGAGAGAATTGGCAGTTGGGACTCCTGGGTTGTCCAAAGAGGGAAGGAGGGAGCGGGGAGAAGCTGAAAGCTCTGCTGCCCCAAGAGTGCTTTCTGAAGCCAGACTTAAAGGCTGAATTGACTCTACGTTTCCCTGCAGATGTACCGGCTGACCCTGCGCACCAGCAAGGAGTCCGTTTCGAAGCACCTTTGCGAGCTGCTCTCTCAGCAGTTCTGAGACATTGGTTCTCTGACACCAGAGGAGGCGGGGAGGGCGGGCTGCACCGGGGAGAGGGGAGGCTGTTCCTGCGCACTTGGCTGCCTACACCTGCCCCCTCCCACCTCCCTCCAAACCAGGGGCCTCCGGAAAGACTGTACTGCTCCCTTGCCTGTTGTTGTGATGACCTCTGTGTTCTCATTGCCTAGCCCGGGCCAGCACCAAGGAATGAAAAGCAAGGTGGGCGGGGTGGGGAGCAGAAATGGGGTCCCTGGCGTGGAGAAAGTAGAATTGGGACGGTGGGGAGGGGGGGGATGATTTGTGTGGGGGTTGGGCATCCTTCTGGGAGTCATCTTCCCCTTGCCCGGAGGGTGTCCCCCTAGAAGAAAGCCAAGACCTCTCCCATCCATCCCATCTGCCTGTCCCTTCCAACTCGGGGTGAGGCTGAGATTTGTGGTCTTAATCCCCACCCCTACCCCCACGATATCGGCCGGCATTTTTGGGTTTTGTTTACAATCCTCGCCCCCTTCTCCCCCCCAGACAAGGCCTTTCTGTGGGGGAGGTTAACTCCCCCCGCTTTCCCCTGAGCTGGCTGTTGGGGGGGTTGGGGGAGAGGAATGGGGTGCGTGTGGGTTTTTTGTGGGGAGGGAACTGCTCGTAGGGGGTTGTTTTTTGTGTTTTCTTTGCCTTGTGTATTTCCCTGGGGTGGGGTGGGCGTGGGCGTTCTTCCTTTCCTTTGTCATGGACCATTCCAGTGTTACAGTTGCGTGTGTTTTTGTGGGGAAGTACCCATAAGTCGAGAGCCTCCCCCCTTCCCTCGCCTCCTAGAAGGAAAAACTGCACGAAGGTGGGGAGGGCTGTGAGGAAGGGATGCCTAATCGACTCCTCTCCCGACTCGCCTCAACCCCACCCTTCCCTCCTGGAGACTCTGGAATGCTGCCCTCCGTGCATTTTGGAAAAGCGGGGAGGGAAGGTTCAGTTCATGCTCTTCTGGGGGTGTCCCAGCTTCCATGCCGGCCCGGGCTCCATGTTACTCTGCTGTGTAGGTGTTATCTAGCGCATCTTAGTTTTATCTGGGTTTTGAATGCCTGTATCTATCTCCATGTGACTCTTAATAAAGCCGTGAGGGCGGGGGAGAGCCAGGATCAAGCCAGGCTGGGTCACCCCCACACCGCTGACTGACTCCTTGTGTGCTGCTTTTTAATATGTGGATAAATGGCAGGGCGGGAGGGTGTCCCCAACCCCCTGGAGCAGAGGTAGCCATGACTGTGTGAGACAGAATCTGGTATTTCTTCCATGTGGGCTTCTAGCTGTGGTGACGTGAGGGCAGATTTGTCTTCACAGTTGGAACCCACTATGTTTCCGGTGGGGGTGGTTTGCCCCGACACCCGCAGAAGAGGGGGTTCAGCTGTATGGAATTGGTAGGCCGAGAAGCACTTTGCGGCCGAAGTGCAACAATTCCGTTACGTCAATGGCACAAAGACACAAAGAGTGTGCTTTTTGCTGGGGCTAGAATGCAGGGATGCTTTCTAGGGTACCCCAGCCGTGGGACTGAAGGCAAGACTTTTTAAAAAGAGGGAGGAGGCCCACTTCTTCCTCAGAAGCACAATGCATTTACCTTTGTAATCTCTCACCTTCCTGCAAAGCCTAAAAGCAGTGGGGAATGGAGGGGGCTAATTAAAGATTAGGAGACCATGTTCGCTTCCCTAAGATATACCATTTCTGGTGGGTGTTGAAATCTGTAACAAGCCCCTCCCTTAATTCTGTGGTGTGAATAAATTATGCAGATCACCTGCATAAACGTATTTGATGTGCAAGCCTCTTATTTTGGTTACCAATTTAGAGTATTCGTGGGACTAGGGAAAATGCTAGAGTTGGAGGAAAGACATTGCAAACTAAGTGAAGAGCCTCATCATTTGTCCAAGGGTGTTTTAGAGGGATTGGCCATCAAAGGTCTGCAAGCCAAGACTAGAAACCTGCATTTAAAATATTGGAATAGATTAAAAATAAATAAATCCTGAGCAAAATACTAATTTAATTCTGCTTCTACTGAATTAAAAATGCATACAAACCATCTGGATCGGAGAAAGAGCTTTTCCCCAGCAAGCATTCTTGAAATTCAACTCCTCTGAATTTCAGCCACCATTTTGTTACCCACAACTGAATTCCAAGAAATTACAGCTGAAAGGCAGCAATTTTATGGGCCATAGAAGTGACAAATGCAGATCAGTGGATGTCAACTGGACAGCTCTGTTCCCAAGATACATTTTTCCACTAGAGCTGTCTGTCTCTATCTTAACTACCTATTTACCAAAGTAACACAGATTTGTGTGGCTCAATTCATAGATTTTCAGAGTGCCTTCTTAATGACTTAAGAAAAAACAAGGAGCCTAGTCTTCATACAAACCCAAATTATATTGCAAGGTGGCTCATTAACAGCCTGATCAATGAAGCCCTGCCTAGAATTTAATATTTATGTATTACTTTAGAGGCAAATGTTGTTTGACTCCAATTCCCACCATCTCTGATTATTTGCCTGGAGCTGATGTCCAAGATTTGGAGGCGCACAGATTAGCCTGCCCTGCTTTTACGGTGTTCAAAGTGCCTCATAGCCATCATTTCACTAATACGCACAGTAGACTTGTAATAGAGGTCAAGCAGTTAATGGTGATTGAGGCTAAAGAATCAGTACTTGCTTAATGACAGGCAAGATTTGGGGATTTCCAGTTCAGCCTTGGCCACCAGCACATCAACAGAGAGAGAGAGTGTAAGTTTCAGAAGATGCTACACTGCTGCAGAAGGAAAGAGCTATTCCTACTGGAAAGGGTGAAATCATGAAGGAAAAGTATGGGAAATAAATAGAAGCAAAGAAATTACAGCAGCAGCAAAAGCACAGTGCTATAAATACCACACTGGCAAGCTGGCAACACCAATTTCAGTCATTATCAAACATCCCATGGTGCTGTAATACTCAGAATGCGACAGACCAGACATAGTGGCTGTCCTGAGGTGTACTTAATTGGAAAGAAAGCACCATTTCAGCACCCTACCTCTGCCACAGGTTAAGTTCAAAAAAACCAATCTCAACTCTCCCCAGAATCAGATACAAACAAATTTTATGGATGCAGCATTTGAACTGATATGCCTTCCAGCAGAGACTGGTTTATTAAGGCACTGCCCCACCTGTCTGCCCTCTTACGTCAACCATTCGAGGGTGAAGCATTTGCTATCAGCTTCCTCCTCAGTTTCACTGTTGCCCTTGTGGAACTCAGTGAGGAGAATGGGAGACACAACTAGAATTTACTTGGCTGCCCCTGATACTGGTCTTCCTGCCAGCCCCGCCAGCCACCACTGATGCCTTAATACAAACATGTCTAGACAATGGTGGCTTATCCATTTTTTCCTCCCAAGAGTGAGGAACAGATAATGCAAGATCTAAACTGGTACTCATCGCCATTGCTAGCCCAGCGACCTCTCACTTCCATAAAGAGTGGATTAACTCTTGTCTGCAGAATCTCTCCTGCTTTCCCCCCCACAAATCCAGGCTGGTCCAATACAGGGTAATCACAGCTTGCATGGGAGGTCCAAGGGCTCTGTCTCAGTGTCCACATCTCATCTTGGGAGTCCAGTAGGGAACATCCCCTCAGAAGGCCGAGTCCTAAGCTGTGAGGGTCTGGAGGGTGCTGGTTGCCAGAGACCGCAGAGCAAAGGTAGGCACATCTGGCTTCACAATCAGGAACAGCTGGTGTCGCTTCCCATGGATAGCATAGGCTTTGTACGTAGAGTAGACCAGGTAACAGTGCTGAGGACAGTGGGAGAAACCAGCCTGGAACTCCTCCTGCAGAGGGACTGAGGAAAGGACAACGGATATCAAGCTCCACAGGCTACAACAGAGGCTGGAGGGCAAGTTTGGCCCCACACGCAGAATAGTAATTTTTAATAATAATTTATTATTTATACCCCGCCCATGTGGCTGGGTTTCCCCAGCCACTCTGGGCGGTTCCCAACAGAATATTAAAAACACCACAAAACACCAAACATTAAAAACTTCCCTAAACAGGGCTGCCTTCAGATGTCTTCTGAAAATAAGATAGTTGTTTATTTCCTTGACATCTGACAGGAGGGCGTTCCACAGGGCGGGCACCACTACAGAGAAGGCCCTCTGCCTGGTTCCCTGTAACTTCACTTCTCGCAGTGAGGGAACCACCAGAAGGCCCTCAGCGCTGGACCTCAGTGTCCGGGCTGAACGATGGAGGTGGAGATGCTCCTTCAGATATACTGGACCGAGGCTGTTTAGGGCTTTAAAGGTCAGCACCAACACTCTGAATTGTGCTCGGAAGTGTACTGGGAGCCAATGTAGGTCTTTGAGGACTGGTGTTTTATGGTCTCGGTGGCCACTTCCAGTCACCAGTCTAGCTGCCGCATTCTGGATTAGTTGTAGCTTCCTGGTCATCTTCAAAGGTAGCCCCACATAGAGCACATTGCAGTAGTCCAAGCGGGAGATAACTAGAGCATGCACCACTCTGGCGAGACAGTCTGCGGGCAGGTAGGGTCTCAGCCTGCGTACCAGATGGAGCTGGTAGACAGCTGCCCTGGACACACAGCTGTCCATGAAGATGCAGGTCAGTTTGAGTCCAAAATGTCTCCCAGGCTGTGCATCTGCCACCAGGGAATGTCGGCTTTGGTTACGGAAAAAAAGGAGGGGAACTAACTTTAAGCCTTTGAAGTTACAGTAAAAAAAAAATTACTTGGAAAAGGCCCCTATGGCCACTGCCTCACTCAGTCACCAGGAAGTTCCACCTGTCACAAGAACCTGAATTTTGCATAATAATAAAATGTTCCAACTTGCCACAACTTGAGATGTCACAGAAGAACTTTTTGATTCACAGGACAAAAGGGATCAAGAATCAAGAACTCACCTGCACTCTCTTCGAACTTCTCACAGGGGAAGTACAAGGAGACAGTGAGGGAATAGAAGGAGCGGAGGGCAGAGAGGCGATTTTTCAGGGGCATCTCAGATCCTGTAAAAGTGGGGAAAGATACAGATTTAAATGCTCTGTTGAGAGAAAGGGCTGGGCTCTCTCCAGCCTTCCCCAGTGCAATGCAGCTAGAGCCATACCTTCAGCTGAAGTGCCCTGAGGCTGCACCGTGAAGAGGCTTTTCCTCTGATCTTGGTTGATCAGCAGCAGCCTGTAGGAGATGAGATTGTGAACAACAGTTGGGTTATAATGGGGCCAGGGGAAACGCTGGCAAGGCTGGCAGTATGATTTTCAAAAGGGTGGAACAAACATACAGGGGTTCAGATCCTCAAAAGCGCTCTCTTCTCCCAGAAGACTCACCCCAGGATCCCAGGGGCAAGAGCGATGCCAGGAGGCAGGCACCGAGGAGGGGCTCTGGCACTTGCCTTCAGAAGATCCAGCAGCGGCTGCCAAAATCGCTTCACTAACTATAGGAAGAAAGAGAAAGGGCTTGGTAGCGCCACTCGGGTCCAGTTCTCTGGAGGGACAGAGAGCATGCCCTAAGCAAGGAAAACCCCAAAGCCTCCCTTCTTCTTTGAATAATAGTAATAATAGTAATAATAATTATTTATACCCCAGCCAAGGGACGCGGGTGGCGCTGTGGGTAAAAGCCTCAGCTCCTAGGGCTTGCCAATTGAAAGGTCGGCGGTTCGAATCCCCGCGGCGGGGTGCGCTCCCGTTGCTCGGTCCCAGCGCCTGCCAACCTAGCAGTTCGAAAGCACCCCCGGGTGCAAGTAGATAAATAGGGACCGCTTTCTAGCGGGAAGGTAAACGGCGTTTCCGTGTGCGGCTCTGGCTCGCCAGAGCAGCGATGTCACGCTGGCCACGTGACCCGGAAGTGTCTCCGGACAGCGCTGGCCCCCGGCCTATAGAGTGAGATGGGCGCACCAACCCCAGAGTCTGTCAAGACTGGCCCGTACGGGCAGGGGTACCTTTACCTTTACCCCCCAGCCAAAACATCAACTATATGACACATTACCATAAAATCAAGCAATCAATTAAAAAACATCCTACATCCTAAAATCAACTCAGAATTAAAGTGAAATCCAATCAGATGGCAGCCCGCAAAATAGGGATGGGGGCCTTAAATGCTCAACAGGCCTAACTGTTTATACTGATCTTATATGAGCCTGTGAGAAAGGTTGGGGGGCCACTTTCATGCAAGTTCTTATAAGGAGGAGTCAGACGGGCCCCCGGCCAAAGGCCTGGCAGAATAGTTCCATCTTGCAGGCCCTGCGGAAAGATGTTAAATCCCCCAGGGCCCTGGTCTCATGTAACAGAGCATTTCACTAGGCTGGGGCCAAAGCCGAAAAGGCCTTGACCCTGGTTGAGGCCAGTCTAATTTCCTTGAGGCCCAGGACCTCCAAGATGTTATTATTTGCGGGCCGTAAGGTCCTCCGTGGGGCATACCAGGAGATGCTGCCCCATGCAGACCAGCAGAAGTGAGAGGATGAGGACGGCAACCAATGGGTGGGTCAGCCCTTTGCAAGGGGAGGGGCAAAAAACTGAATTTCTCGTTCTTGCCTAAAGGGAATGGCCAGGAAACGGATAGCACAGTCCGTAGAGCTATATGGCACTCTTAATCTCAGGGTTGTGGGTTCGAGCCTCATGTTGGGCAAAAGACCCCTGCATTGCAGGGGGTTGGACTAGATGACCCTCGTGGACCCGCCCAACTCTACCATTCTATGATCCTATGAGTCCAAGTTGCTTCACTTCCAAGGTCTCTCTCTCTCACCTCATCAGCCAAGAACTGTAAGGAGGGCTTAGGCCCACACAGCAGCAGCACCTCCAAACCAGGCACGAGCTGGAGGGTCAAGAAGCGGTGGGGGACCTGTTGGGAGCGAGGGACACGGAGAATCAGAAAGATACACTCCTCCACTGGCCCCTCCCTGAATCGCCAGCCAGCTCACCGTGGGGCTGCCATGAGGAAGGTAAATGGGCAGATCGCGGGAGGTGTGAGGGGGAAGCGAGCGCACCAGCCACACCAGCAGCATGGCCTCCGAGGCTGCCAGTTGCCACCACTGCTCTGTTGCACACAGCACCTGACCGCCCACAAGCAGGCTGCCAAACCGCGACTCTGCTGCAGAGGCAAAGATTTCCAGGCACTCCTGAATCGGGAAAGAGCAAGGCAACACAGAGAATGAAAGAACAGCCCCGATGGATTAGACCAAAGTTCCATCTGATCTGATTCAGCATCCTGTTCTCATCTAGGGGAAACCCACAAGTGCACAACAGCACAACAGGACTCTTCCCATGAGCGATTCCCAGCAACTCTTATTGAGAGACATACAGCATTTGATATATACAACTAATCCAGAATGCAGCAGCTAGACTGGTGATTGGAAGTGGCTTCCAAGACCATCTAACACCAGTCCTGAAAGACCTACATTGGCTCCCAGTACACTTCCAAGCACAATTCAAAGTGCTGGTGCTGACCTTTAAAGCCCTAAACAGCCTCAGCCCAGTATAGCTGAAGGAGCAGCTCCACCCCCAACGTCCAGCCCAAGAACAAGCCAGTCTCACCTGCAGTATTGCCCTGGAGGGCACCACTGTGCATTCCACACACTGGGTCAGGTCAGCACTGCATTTGCCAGGCTCCAGGAAACTGTCAATCAATTTGTAACATGCCTAAATTGGGGGAGGAGGAGGGAGAGAGATTTCATATTTAAGCTACCAGGGATAAAAACTGACTTCCAAACACATGGAATAGGTAATAAAATCAATTTTTAAAATATATGAGTGATAAAAGTGTAACATGTGAAATAAAAAGAAATCTGCAGCTAAGAATTCAGGCTTTGCCTATTTTTTTCCAAGAACACTATTAGAGGCAGGGCAAGACAGCTTAAGTACGAGGGAAGAAGCAGGGTCCCTTGGAGCATATGCTAAACCCAGGAATCTGCAACCAGAACAAGAACCAAGTTGTTCCATGAAAAAATCCACTACTGGTTCCACCCATTCTGCAATATTTTTCAGCAACATCATTCGGAGGGAAGAGCTTTTTAGTTGTTTCAACTGATAGAGCAACCTCCAAGTCGCTAGCCATCCTCAGGTCAGGTGTTACCTTCAGGTCTTTTTTGAGACGTTCAATGTTGCGTGCATTCACCAGCTCCTCCAAGCCCAACACCAGCACCTGTAGTAAAACACACAATTGCCTCCTAAAGATCCTCTGGTTATTCCTTCTGCTTAAAGATTCTTAGAAAAAGATCCTCTGGTTATCCCTTCTGCCAAAGAGGGTATGTACCACCTTGCCACAGAGAAGCACAGCACCCAGTTCCTGCATAAGTCAAGCAGGTTTCTAGACACAGTTTGGTATGCATGTGCTCAAGTGGATCACAAGAGGTGGCGACAGAACACCCATGTATTTTAGGAGCCAAAACTCTTGACTTCTCTGGCCTCATATGTACACTTTATGCCTTCAGATTAGCTTATCTAGAAATAACCCCCTGCAAGTCTCCTCTCCACACCTAAGGGTGCCCTGAAAGTGGTACCCACCCTCCATGTTCCAAATTTGCATTCTCTGCCATTCTTTCTACAAATGCGAAAGGATGGTTAAGGTGTGCTATGGTTAACTAATGCACAATTAGCAATCAAACTGCACGAAAGGCTTAGCAGGTAGGACAGGTAAGCAGCTGGGAAATGAGAGTTCTTGGGAAGATTTTAGGGGAGACAAACTTTCCTTTTCCGTATCTTACTGAAATAGACCATTTCCTGTAAGACACCAGACTGGGCCTGTGGGTTTTTTTGCTATTCCGCATCAGCCTTCATCAACCTGGGGCCCTCCAGATGTTTTGTACTACAATCAGCCCCAGCCAGCACAAAGAGCTATAGCCTAAAATATCTGGAAGAAGCCAGTTTACTGAAGTTTTCTCTAAATCAGCAGCAGTAGCTCTAGGCACACATCACAACTAAGATACCTTGGCTGAAGAGGATCAGTACCCTATGAAGTTTATATAACTATTTAACAAACACAGAGGAACACTAGAAAGCACAGTTGCTTAAACCTGAATGCCACTCAACTGAGACAGCTGCTCCCTTTGGAATTATGTACCATTCCAATGCACTGGCTTGCCTCCCACTTTCCTGTTACATACTAAGGCCGAAATGACATTCCACCACCTTTTGACTGCTCACCATGGCACTGAAGACATTTTCAAGGAGTCTTCCAAGGCTGAAGTCACTGGCACCTTCATCTGAGGACAGGACAATGAGGGTGATGCTGAGAACACCAAACACAAAAAAGTTAAGGGTATAAATATAGACAGGAAATCTACAGGAACTCTTCACCTTAAATGCCACCATGTTCAACAGAGATGCAGCCTACAAACAGCTGTCTACAACCATGATGGCTAGCAACTTGATTTGGATTGCCATCACAAAAAAAGATGTGAAAAACTTGAGTGAACCCTATAAAGCAATATTGTGTTTATGTGGCAGCCTGCTAGCCATGGATGGCAAGGCACTATGTGCAGGAAAGTGAAAAGGCTGCTAGAGGGAAGAGGACAAGCATACAGTGGTGCCTCGCTAGACGAAAAGAATCCGTTCCGCGATTCTCTTCGTCTAGCGGTTTTTTCGTCTTGCGAAGCAAGCCCATTGACAGCTTAGCGGATTAGCGCTACAGCTGTCAAGCGGCTTTTCGGGATCAGCTGTTAAGCGGCTTATCAGTGGAACAGCTGATAAGCGGCTTAGCGGCTTAGGAAAAGGGCGGAAAAAGCGGAAAAAAACCGTGGGGGGACGCAAGATTTTTTCGTCTTGCGAAGCAACCCCATAGGGAAATTCGTTTTGCGAAGCGCCTCCAAAACGGAAAACCCTTTCGTCTAGCGGGTTTTCCGTCCTGCGAGGCGTTCGTTTTGCGGGGCACCACTGTAGTACCGCAGCCCACTATCCTTTCTATCACAGCAGCAACTGGCTAGTAAAAAATTATGTAAGTTAGCAACTGTTGTCCCTTATGTACTAGGTATCTGCTGCTACATTTTAAAAAATTATCATTAGGGTTGAAAAGCCTAATGAAAAGAAGCTTGTGTGTGTTTCTGTTCAGCTCTTTAGTATTTTTGTGTTACATTTTAGAACAGAGTTTTGCAACCATGAAAGCAAGAATGAAATACAGTTGTTAGGGTTTGAAGAAGGTCCCCTTGGATTGAATAAAATATATAAGAAGGCTGCACGGGGCTTATGAGACATTACAAATGAGAGGGATTTGTCCCTCTGCCCCCACTGCTCCTGCTAGATTGAAGTTCCTGCCCTCTGCTGGAAGCAAAATGCACCCTTCTTACCACAACGAACCCTGAGGAAGGCATGGAACCTCACCTGTTATGAAACACTTTCCACACCACTCGAGTATTCTCTGTACAGGCAGCAGTCAGTAGGACATCCAGGTTGGAGCCAAACATATGAACCCCATTCAGGGAGCCAATCACAGAGAATGGCAGCTGTGGGATAAAGGTAAGCTTTAGTATTCTATATATTAATATGCAAAGCTGTTATATACTGAGTCAGACTCCTAATTTTCCCCATTCAGACTGACAGTAGCAATTCAAAGTCAGTGTGGAGGCTTATTTTTTTGCACTGCTAATGGAAGGGGTTTTAAATCAGCTTTTGCTAACCTGGTGCCCTGCAGCTGTTTTGGACTCCAACTTCTGTTACCTCCACCAGCCAGTGGTAGCCAGGGCTGATGGGAATTGTAGTCCAAGGCAGCTGCAGGGCTGTAGTTTGGTGAAAGCTGCTTTAACTTTACCGTGTTTTTAATCTGTTATGTAATCTTTGTATTTGAATTGCTCCTCTCTGATTTTAAGTTGCTTTGATACTTTTTTTGTAGAAGGCAATGAGAAAAAAATCCCATATCAGATCATTCAGTATTGACTAACTGATAATGACCCCTGCAAGATATCAGGCAGAGAGAGACAGAGAGGTCTTTCCCAGGCCAGCCAACTGAAATTAGCTGCAGATTGTCAAGGGTTGTAGCAGGAACCACCTTCAAAGCATGTTGCTATACTGCTGAAAAATGGATCTTCCGTACAAACCTATGAAGTCGCTATGTCATACCACTGGGCCACATACCCCAAGGCTCTCTACTTTGACTGACAGCATCTTTGCAGGCGTTGCTCTTCCCCAAAGGTAATTCCATAAACAAAGTATATGCTGTACCCACAAAGAATTGTAGAACTGTAGAGTGGGAAGGGACCATGAGGGTCAGCTGGTCACCTTGCAATGCAGGAATCTTTCACCCCAAAGGGGTCTTGAACCCATGACTTTGAAATTAAGAGTTTCCTGCACTACTGACTGAGCTCTCTTTGATGAACTGCCCTGAGATCTTGCGATGAAGGGTGGCATAAAAATCTAATACAGTGGTACCTCGGGTTAAGTACTTAATTCGTTCCGGAGGTCCGTTCTTAACCTGAAACTGTTCTTAACCTGAAGCACCACTTTAGCTAATGGGGCCTCCTGCTGCCGCTGCGCCGCCGGAGCACGATTTCTGTTCTCATCCTGAAGCAAAGTTCTTAACCTGAAGCACTATTTCTGGGTTAGCGGAGTCTGTAACCTGAAGCGTCTGTAACCTGAAGCGTCTGTAACCCGAGGTACCACTGTATATAAATCTAATAAATAAAAGCAAGGGCGCAGCGGGGTGGGACCAGAGGCCGCAACCCCCCACCTGCTGCTTGGAAGAGCCACCTCGGCTCCTGCAATACAAAGGCACTCCGCTGCTGGCCGTGAGGCACAGCAAAATCACGGAACCTCCTGCTTCGTCCCACATCTTGGGGGCTCCTCCGCTCGCTCTTCTCCGTCAGCGGCTCTGCGCAAAGGAAGAAGCAGCCCCCCGATCACCGCCGACGCCCCGTCAGGTCTCCCCGCCGCTCTTCCCGCTCCTCCACCACCACGACCACATCGGCCGCCATCTTGGGGAGCCCGCTGCACGCTGGGGCGCGAGCGACGCCGTCGCCGTGGCAACAGGCGCCTCTCAGTGATTGGCTCGTTCGTTCCCCCTTCCCTTCCCACGCCACGCCCCCTCTCCATTTCCATTCGGTCCTCCTGGGACCCGGGGGCGGGAGGCGGTGCTGTCAATCGGGAGCGGAGGGCGCCTACGCGTTGCGTCCTCGGCGTGCGCCGGGGAGCGGACCAGAAGGAAAGCGCTTCCGGTGCGGTTCAGAGGGAGAGCGAGGAAGAGAAGCCGGATGTCTGCGTTGGGTATGGGAATTGGAAGGGGGGTGGGGCTGGAGGTGGGGAGGGGACCGTTGCTTAGGACAGGTGGGGTTTTTTTTGGGGGGGGGGGTCCGAGGAGAGCACAGAGGCTGAGGCTACAATTCCCCTCCCTGCTTTTCTTAGTAGGCGCACCTCCCCCCCTCCATCGTCCCTCCCTCGCCCCCAAACTCTCCTCTTCTACAGCAAAGCCAAAATGTTCCTTTCTAATTTATTTAGGAGGCCACTGTAAGCAGGTGAAAACATTAGCAGGATTTTCATAACACTTGTAAAGTAGCAATTATCATGGACAATATGGAGAGATAAAAAAAAAACATGGATTATGGAATCATATGCGGTTGAAAAGGTTGACAAAAGGACCCATGGAGGGGATGGTGGGAAGCTTGGAGATTCAGGGAAATCTCTAAATATGGATATGTATTTGGTATTGTTACAGCTTTATATTTGTAAAATCAAATAAAAATTATTTCCAAATATATATATGTTGCACGTTGGGGAGAAAGTGTGGGGGGGTGTCCTCCTCCCTCCCACCCCAGAACTCGAGGCCAAGCAGCGAAACTTTTGGGCTGCAGATTCACGGCCGACGGGCGAGAAGACTTTGTTTTGCCCAGTGCAGTGTTTAAGGAACTCACTGAAACAAGATGGAAGAGGGGGAAAGGTTACACTAGTGCAGTTTCATTTAAACAGAAATAGATGGCTTCATGTGGTTTTTTAAAAGGCGTGAGAAAGGGTACTGTCAGCTGGTGCCAAGCATGACAGCTAAGTGACTACTGCTGCCCCACCCCCTAAACGAAGGCTGTTTCTGAAAACCGGTTTTGGGCGGGATTGTTATTAGGTTTCTCATCTGCCTAGCGCCGTGAGGTTACAGCAATATAAAAAGGCAATGCTGAAATCAGTTTAAAAGCAAGCTAGAAGAATAGGGTGGGTCCTAAAATATATATTTCTGGTGTCAGAGGCCCATGGGAAGTATCCAGCCAGCCAGTGTGGGAAGTGGGATGTTGGACTAGAATCACTTTCTCACCACATGGCAACCTCCTTTGTTACTGCTGAGCTGTCACTTTCCCTCCCTGTAATTGTCTTCTCTCTTCGCCACCTTATTTGGATTACAGCCCAGGAAAGGGGGAAAGGCAATGGAGGGCTGGGGTTGGGGTTAAGGAGAAGCCCTTAGGTTGCATCTGACACATGTGCTGGAATTTCCCCACCCTTGAACTAGATGGAATTTTGCTGTGATTGAGCTTTTGCATCTACTACCCACCTGCCTGACCCTACCTTACCTTCAGATCCACTTCCATTTGACTTGCTTCTCTCTCTTTTATCCATTTCTCATTTTCTTCCTTCTTCTCTTCTGCCCTGCTTATTTAATGAAAAGACAGTGACCCCTTAAAGAGACCACAAGCTTCTGTGTTTTATACAGCATGTGTGCCTTTGCTATGGAATAAATGTTAAATAGCCATTGATTTCAACCTTGCCTCTGTTATTAATGTTTTTACCACATTACCCCACCACGGGTAGCTGGAGGAGATGGTGGTGCCAACCCTGGACATGCCTGCTCAGCCCATGGGGATGGTTGCTGATGTGGTTTTCGTCATCGAGGGCACTGCCAATCTTGGGCCCTACTTCGAGTCCTTGCGCAAGCATTACCTTCTTCCTGCCATTGAGTGAGTGTTTTGCATGGCCCCAGGACGCAACTGCAGTAGTAGCTTTGTTGCAAGAAAGGAGAAGCTCTTGGGAGACCCTCATAGGGAAGGAAATGTTGGGGGAATACTCCTTTCATGGGAAGGACTGCAATCATTCACTTTGCATCCTATTTTGAAATGAGCTTCACTGAAATCAGTGAGATTTGATGCTTAGTAAGAGGCATTGGAACAGAGAGTGCAGGAATAAAATATAGTCCAAACAGGGTTTTTCGTCAGCTGAAGAAACAACTGTAATTAGAAATATTTCTTAACTTTCCTGATCCCAAATGACATAATTTTGGGGCATGGGGAGGAATCTAAATTAAAAGAAAAACACATTTGCAGAACTATCATAAATAATTTTATTTATGTTTGCCCCAGCAACCAGGCAAGTAGAGCATGGCAAGTCACTAAACTGGGAATAGTGATAATAGAAAAAATAATCCTGTGATTTCACGTCCTCAAGTGGATTCCAGTTTCTCTAATGTGAGCCAACCCTTCTGTATTTTTGTCAAATCTTCTCTTTTATTTCCAGGTACTTTAACGGTGGTCCCCCTGCTGAAACAGACTTTGGAGGAGACGTAAGTGTGTGGATGCACTTTTGAATTTGTTAATGAATTCAAGGAATTTTGTGGGTTCTGAAGATCCTTTCTTTAAGTATACCTACATTACTTACCTAGTTGCTTGCTTACTTAAAGCATTTTTACACTACTCTTCAACTGAAAAGATTAAATGATAGTTCCAACCCTAAAGCTCACAAAGACGCAATGTCAAAGGAAAAGGGATATTGGGGGAAGGGGAGGAGCAAGTAATTGAATAAGTCATTAATCTGTGCATGTCAAAGGGTAAGTAGATAGCACATGAACACAGCAGTGATTTCCAAACCTGTGGAGACTCATCCAAATGCAGCCAGTGAGCTGGTATTAGTTTAGTTTTTCCTGTTTTCAAAAATATATATATTTGGGGGTTAAAATTAAAAATGTGTGACGTAACTAATGACAATTTCTTCTATACAAACAACCCCACAAATTTGTGCACACACCTCAATGGCATAGGCACACACTTCCGCAACTTTGTAAAAGTTAATTTTCAAATGCCAGAATTCTTGCATGTCCAAAGTAGATTCCTGCAGCCTGTGTGTTGATCCACATTCAGTCATCAGCCTATCACTTTTTGTCATGAGGGGACAGGAGCTGTAACAAGCAATGGAGTCTCTTTCCCTGGCTGCCCAAATCTTTAATCATACATTTTTTGGTAATGTTGTCATTGTTTAAAATGGCCTTTTCAGTAATGAGAACGGACAGCTTCCCTTCTCATGAAGATTGATCAAAGCACTGAGGGATAGTCAACATGGTGCCCTCCGGATTTAATAGACTACAAACCCCATCACCCCTGACCATTGGCCAAACTGGTGGGGGATGATGGGAGCTGTACCCTCCATATCATCTAGAGGGCACATGTTGGTTACTTTAATGGAAGTCAAAGCTCCTAATTAGTGACACAGCCAAGCAGAAGACCAATATCCCTGCTTATGATAGTCAGGGTACTGAAAATTCATTTGGCCCAGAGCTACCCTATCTAACCAGCTTCTGCCTCCCATCCTCATCTACAGTATGGTGGTACCCAGTACAGCCTGGTGGTGTTCAATACAGTGGACTGCGCCCCTGAGTCGTATGTGCAGTGCCATGCACCAACTAGCAGCGCTTTCGAGTTTGTCACGTGGCTTGATAGCATTCAGTGAGTCTGGGACAGTACATTATGTTCTTTTTATTGGCTGCATTGTGCTACACTAGGGTTGCATTTTTGTGTGTAAGGGCTTAGTACTGAAGAGGAATCTGATGTCTTGTGACTTTTTGCAACCAGGAAATACGTCTCAGCAAAACAGCACAGCAAATGTTATGGGGGAATAATGTTCAGTTGCCCTTAGTTTGGGTCCATGGCCTGCCTCACAATTATCTTTCTCCTCTGCTTCTGTATCATGCTGAGGTCTAGGTTCATCTGTGATCGTATCTTTGGGACAGCGAGTTGTATAGAATAGCCTGGTTGGGAGAGGGGTGGGTCATCCAATTCTGGATGATGGAATGGAAGGAAAAGCTTCTGGGATTTCTAGGATTGGTAGCCAAGATCTTCCAAGATTCCTGGGAAACATTTGAAGTACAGTATATGAATCTTGAAGACTCCATGGCTTCACAAATATTTTATTAGCTCTTTCAAGTTAATCAAGTTTAAAGGATTTGGGTGGTAGACCTGGGAAAGAATCTCTGCACAAAACCTTGGGAGATCCACTGCCAACTGGAGTGCCCTCCAAGCTGGTGCCCACCAGATGTTTTGAGCTACAACTCCTCAGCCCTAGCAAGCGATACAAAAGGTTGGGGATAATGGGAGTTGCGCTTCAAAACATTTGGAAGTGATCAGGGTCATGTTGAGGAATGGCCAATACTGGATTAGCTGGACCAAAAGCTTGATGGTATTTAGCATTTTTGTCTATGCCTGGGCTCTGGGGTTTGAGAAGGAGACCTTTGGTTCCCTGCACTGTTCCTCTTTATCATTTTGGTTCCCCTAATTTCAGATTTGTGGGTGGTGGCGGCGAGAGCTGCAGTCTCATCTCAGAAGGGCTCAGCACTGCTCTGCAGCTCTTTGATGACTTCAAAAAGATGAGAGAGCAAATGTAAGTGGTTTTTTTGTGTGAAGGGAGGGCAAAAAGGATACAATGGGCATGCATCTGAGTTTAATATTTACAGAACATTAGATGTTTAAAATTGCGAAACCTTTTTGCTTTGCTTTGTGGTTTTCCCAAATCTGGAGTTGTTTTGCAGAAAAAGGGCAAAAACATCAGTCCAGGTTGCATGCCATATTGAAAACAAACTACTTCTGTTTAATGTGATCGAGCAGTGTGCTGGTGCTCTCTACTGCAATGTTGTTGCTCGGCTACTCCCTTCCTCCCGCTGCTGGGATACAAATGTTAGTCCGGCTTGTGATGATGTCTGAACTCCAAACAGACCCCAAGCAGTAAGCCAAGAGCAAACCTTGACCACTACAGTCGTACCTTGGTTCTCGAATTTAATCCGCTCCGGGAATCTGTTCGACTCCCAAAATGGTTTGAAAACCAACGTGTGGCTTCCGCTTGGCTGCAGGAGCTTCCTGCAGCCAATCGGAAGCCGCTCCAGACGTTCCAAAAAACGTTCGCAAACCGGAACATTCACTTTCGAGTTTGCGACGTTCGGGAGCTGATTTGTTCAACGACTAAGGCGTTCGACTACCAAGGTGTGACTACCTTGTGTTTCTTGTCATGGTGTTTTTCAGAACCATTTGCAATTTCTTTTGGAAAGTCATAAGATACCTAGAAATGAAAGGTCTCATGGGTGGGGGTGGTGCTTGAGCTTCTGTGCCAACTATGGAAGCTTTCCCATGCCCTTGTTTGTTTGTTTTTTTTAAATTATGTGCTTCCCGTCTCCCCAAGTGGCTCAGAGTTCCTTTAGCAGCTACACCGGATGTTGTTGTTTTTAGATGATTTACAAATTGCTTACATTTTAGGGGGGAAATATAAGCAGTTTACAACATATCTTAACATCCTCAATAAAGTTCAAATACAAACAATGATATAAAAGTACCTGTATTATAAAACATCACCGTTAAGTAGGGCATCCTCTTAAACATCAGAATAAATATTAGACATGAAAGTTGACTACAAAAATGCAATGGAAATCCCACATTTTAGAATAAGTTAACTGAACAAAGCATCTTCTAAACTTCAGTATAAAAAATTACAAGTGGAAATTAACTACAGAACGATATATTCCGTATTTTGAATTAACCTAATCGTTATTTTGGGGGAGAGCACAGGAGATACATTCAAATACAGTGATACTTTCTATCTCGAATGCCTTGGCTCCTGAACAAATTGGCTCCCGAATGATCGAAGCCTGGAAGTGAGTGTTCCGGTTTTCGAATGTTCTTTTGGAAGCCGACCGTCCGACAGAGCTCCTGCAGCCAATCAGAAGCCATGCTTTGGTTTCCAAACATTTTGGAAGTTGAACAGACTTCCGGTACCGATTCTGTTCGACTTCCAAGCTACGACTATACTTGCTTTACTTGAAAATATCGAAGCAGAGTTGAAGGCAATTGCATCCCTGAAAGCTGAAGGAAAGGCAATTGTTTTCCTGAAAGCTAGGATTGGGGAATCTCCAGGTGGGACGCTCGAGGCTGAGGTCAGCAGGACGTTGCAAATGGGCTGATGTGCACCTCCTCACAATCCCTTCTCACTTTATTCCCCCATGGGTTCTTTGAGCATCTAAGTAGTGCCATCAGAACGCTACATTGCTTTTGAAAACCTAACTGTATGAAAGCACTGCACGCTTGGACCTTTTGGTCCCCAAGACTCACCTGTTTCTCCCCCCCCCCCACTCCCCATGTTCTCCCCCAAACAGAGGTCCCACACATAAAGTCTGCATCCTAATCTGCAACTCCCCGCCCTACCTGCTTCCAGCTGTGGAGAGTACCACATACTCTGGCTACACAACAGAGAATTTGGTGCAGAAGATTGGTGATGTGAGTAGAAGAAGCTTGGTTGAAACTAGACTCCACGTTTCTGCAGATTCATTCATTCATTCATTCATTCTCACTTTTGTGTACCACCTTTTCTTCTAAGGAGATCAAGGTGGTGTTTATTGTTCTTCCTCTTCCCCAGTTCATCCTCACAACCAGACCAAGATAGGCTTAGTTCAGGGATATTTTAAAAATAATAATTTTATAAGTCATACGTCCTTGTTTCTCAATTTGATCCTTTTACGTGGTTTTGCACGTTTTGTGTTACTTGTAGCTTTGTAAGATTTTGTGGTGTTTTATGCATTGTGACTTTTTAATTATCATTATAGTTTAGTCTTTGTCGTAACTGTTAAGTGTAAACCATTTGATTGTTATTTGCCGATATTCAGTTTTACCATTTGCTGTTGAACGTTAATGGATTATTGAATTTTCCTTTATTTGATCTAAGTTGTTTATTTTAAAATTACATTTTTATTGTGGCTTTTTTTAGTGTCAGATCAGATTTGCTATGAGGCGTGTGATGATCTTTGCTGTCTATTCTGTTGCTTATTCAGCTTGTAAACCGCCTTGCGTGTAGCAATATAGAAAGGCGGCATATAAATTAAACGTGACATGAAATTGAAATGAAAGGTGGGCTGCACCATGCGCCCTCGTCTGATCACACCTGCCAAGGATTGCTTCCCACATACCAGTCAGAGTTAGACAGTTCGGGGGATTTGGGGAGCTTTTAGGGGTCTCCTGTCAACATGGGAATGTGGGAGTTGATGTTTCCTCTTCTCACCTGCTCCGCCTCTATTCCGCAGCGTGGGATCCACTTTTCCATTATCTCCCCCCGGAAGCTTCCTGCGCTGCGCATTCTCTTTGAAAAGGCCGTGACGGGGGGCATGATGGAAGGCCAGCTCAAGGACTACAGCCAGGACCCCCGGCATATGATCCTCATACGCGGCATGGCTCTTCCAGGTAAGATCTGGCCTGGGAACAAGCTGTGGGCAGGCTCCAAGAAGTGTCACACGCACCCTTTGAGTCAATAATGGGTCTTGGACATCTGTTTACTGCAGGGTGATAGCCGTGCATCAGGCGCTAGGACCGTGCACAACAGAGAACTGTTTTTGGACTACAATTCCCATCATCCCTGACCACCAGCTAGCTAGGGACGATGGGAGTTTTAGTCCAAAAACAACTGGAAGACCCCAAGTTTGCTAAACCCTGTTTGGTAAACCTTCCAGTGTGAGAGCCAGTGTGGTGTAGTGGTTAAGAGCTGTAGTCTTGCAATCTGGGGAACCGGGTTCGCGTCTCCGCTCCTCCACATGCAGCTGCTGGGTGACCTTGGGCCAGTCACACTTCTCTGAAGTCTCTCAGCCCCACTCACCTCACAGAGTGTTTGTTGTGGGGGAGGAAGGGAAAGGAGAATGTTAGCCGCTTTGAGACTCCTTCGGGTAGTGATAAAGCGGGATATCAAATCCAAACAACAACAACTCCTCCTCCTCCTCCTCCTTCTTCTTCTTCTTCTTCTTCTTCTTCTTCTTCTTCTTCTTCTTCTGTTTACTGATATATTTTGCCTTTCCGCTAGTCTGCTCAAGGAGGACAGATCAGTCTCCTTCCAGCCTGTGCTGGTTTCACACCTGTTAATTCAGAACTGTGTTCTTACTCATTTCTGCAGTGGTCAGCCACAAACTGTCTAATAGGCATCAAAATGCGTATTTAAACGCAGGTTTTGAACATACTTTACCCTACGACAGCCATTCTAGTATGCATTTTGGTACGTTTCTTGAGCCGAGAACTGCATTGCAACATTTGGAGAAGTGGGAAATATGAAAGATAACTGTGTTCTGATCCGCACACAGGCCTGGGACGTGTGTGTCTGCTCTGTCCCTATCAGAAGGAACAAAGGACTCAAACATCCCCTGCACTCGGGGTGTTGAGCAGCACTTGGACTAGAGAAGTTGGGCTAAACGAAGATCAAACTAATTTTAATAGTAGAAAATGGGGCAGGGAATTAAAGGGACAGAAATACCTAAATTGTATAGAAATTTATTTATGTATGCTACTACAGCAGCAAGATGGCTACTTGCCCAAAAGTGGAAGAAGCAGGGGTCCCATTAAGGAAGAATGGATACAAATACTTATGGAATATGCAGAAATGGTGAAACTTACAGGAAGAATGAGAAATCAAGATAACAAACTTTTTATTTAAAAAAATGGAAATGGTTTATTGAATGTTTACAGATAAATTGTAAACAGATGAAAACATTAGCAGGATAATGTAAATATCTACAGTAGAAAATTAAATGAGCAAGCTAAAGGAATTTGGATATGCAGAAGATATTAAAAAATAAATTTAAGAAACTGCAGAAAGAGGGGTGAGGAAGTCTAATTTTGAAATGTTAAATTGACTGTAAAACTAATGAAATGTATTAATTTGAAAAGTATAAATAAAAACTTTTTTAAAAAAAGGAATTCAAAAAAAGAAAATGGGGCGGGGGGATGTTAGTCCCTCTTCTGTTACCGGCAGCAGGAGGGTTGAGTCAATGCGCACATCCTGGTGTATGGGGGTTGTGGGGAGAGAAGTGTCTGTTGCGCACTTCCTGCTGATGACTAATATCTCCCCTGTCTTTTCCATTTGCAGTAGGCGGAGGAGCAGCCGCCAACACGCTGCAGGCCAAGCAAGCTGTGCCCCAGCCCCAGCTCCCCACGGTTCCACCCCAGCTCCCTCCCACCCCACCTCAGGCCCTGCCGGCAGTTTCTCAGCCATACCAGGTACATCCTTTGCCCCGGTAGGCAGCAGTGGTGGGATGCCGCCTCCCGAAAGCTCATCCCTCTCCAACCTTGCCCATCTCTTCTTTTTAGGTGACGCCATCGGCTACGCTCACTGCGGCCCAGGCTGCAGCTCAGTCTGCTGTGGAGGCGGCCAAGAACCAGAAAGCCAGCTTGAGCAACCGCTGTGAGTCCCCCAGGATTGGGGTTTCTTGGGGAGGGGAGGAGGGTGCAAGCTAAAGAGGGGTGAGGCAGTGGAATTTTTTGTGGTGGAATACAGTGGTACCTCAGGTTACATACGCTTCAGGTTACAGACTCCGCTAACCCAGAAATAGTGCTTCAGGTTAAGAACTTTGCTTCAGGATGAGAACAGAAATCGTGCTCTGGCGGCACGGCAGCAGCAGGAGGCCCCATTAGCTAAAGTGGTGCTTCAGGTTAAGAACAGTTTCAGGTTAAGAACGGACCTCCGGAACGAATGAAGCACCGTATTTTTCGCTCTATAAAATTCACCAGACCATAAGTCGCACCTAGTTTTTGGAGGAGGAAAACAAGAAAAAAAATATTCTGAATCTCAGAAGCCAGAACAGCAAGAGGGATCGCTGCGCAGTGAAAGCAGCGATCCCTCTTGCTGTTCTGGCTTCTGGGATAGCTGCGCAGCCTGCATTCGCTCCCTACGACGCACACACATTTCCCCTTACTTTTTAGGAGGGAAAAAGTGAGTCTTATAGAGCAAAAAATACGGTACTTAACCCGAGGTACCACTGTAGTTAGGGCCAGAGGTGCCAGTTTGCAAGGGCGATTGGGGTAGGGAGAGAAAAATGTCCTGATGTTGGGTTTCATGGGGGCGGGTCCCGTGACTGTATTTCCTTCTGTCTCTTCCATAGTTGCCTCCTTGAACCCCATGCAGCCCGCCTTCAGCCAAGCTCCCGCACAGACCCTCCCCACAGGCTCCGTACCAGCCCTGCCTCCCAAGCTCCCTGCTTCTTCGCAGGCCAGTCTGGTTTCCACGGTAACCACAGGCTCCGGCCTCCTGGTCCCACAACCAGTACAGGCCCCGCCACCGGCTGGGCCCTCAGCCATGGTATGTACGGTAGGCCCCCGGAGGTCTTTGTGTGAGATGCGTGTGGAGGGGAGAGGTGTGCATATCTTTGGGGGGGGGAGGCCACCTTGTCCTTCGAGAAGCGGTTGTGAGATGCATGCTTCGCGCAAAGGGTGATGGCCGAAACACTATCAGAACACTCAGTTTGCAGGGAATGCTTTGGAAAAGGAGTGTGCCAAATTCTCCTCTTGGCTCTCAAACCGGCTGCAAGCAACTGGTTCATTTTGCTGTTGCTTTATTCCACCTCCCCACACTTGCCTTTGCACAGGACACAATGCCAAGAGATCCAATTTCTTTTCTTTATTGATTCTTAATTAAAATGCAAGCTCAAGAATAAAACAAAATCACAAAAAACAGGTATGAAATATTGAAGCTGAGACAAAAGAGGGAGGGGGTCCAAAGGGGGGATTATTGGGTTGTCAATTTTATTCTGATTATCTATTTTGTGGTTTTACATTTTGATTTTATTCTGTGAACCGCCCTGAGACCTCTGGGTATGGGCCAGTATATTAATAAGAATAATAATAAAAAGAATAAAAATAAATAATAATTATAATAATAAAACTTCATTGAGAACAGATATTTACTTACAAGCTGATATACAGATGCTATTTAACCCCAAAGAAGCTACCTCAAATGTACAGAAATGTATCAAACAAGTGTTGGAAATGTAAGGACTGAGAGGGGTCGTTCTGTCATACGCGGCGGACTTGCAGGAAGGCATATATAATGAAATTAAGGACAATCTTAAAGTGACTTTCCCAAGAGGCCAGGATCCTTCCAGCTGGGGATACTAGACAGCGAAATCCCAAAGGAAGCCACGGCAGTATTTATGTCTGTGACTACACCACAAATTCTGTGTGCTCACAAATGGCAGGAAAAGAGAACATCCTCAAAGGAAGAATGTTTGATGAAAATCTTGGAATACACAGAGATGGCAAAATGGATGGCGTTGATAAAAGATACGAATTTAGAATCTTTTAAAGAAGACTGGAAACGCTTTCTAGTCCACATTCGAAGATCATAGCGAGGTTTGAAGTGTTAGAAAACAGCAGAAACCCATATTAAGGAACATGATAAAGAGGGATGAAATGAAATAAGGTGGAACCATAAGACGCAATTGTATGTAATTTGGGTTATAGACATCGATGCTGGGTGAGCGGGAAGTCACTTGTTTTGTTAGAGTACCGTAGTATCTCAGAAGTCAAATGGAATCTGTTCCGAAAGTCCATTTGACTTCCAAAACGTTTGGAAACCAAGGCACGACTTCTGATTGGCTGCAGGAAGCTCCTGCGGCCAATCAGAAGCAGCGTCAGACGTTCAGGTTCCAAAGAACGTTCGCAAACCGGAACACCCACTTCCGGGTTTGCAGCCAAAACATGCGATTCGCAAAGCGTTTGGGATCCAAGGTACGACTGTATAATCGTTGGGTAATGAATGGAAACAAGATAAAAGATCATTATAAAAAGAGAACAAAGGTTTACAGATGTGAGAGAAAGCCCTCCGGAAATCAACGGCCTGAGGGCCTGGTTTCTAGAGCGTTGGGCTCCAGACCCTGATAAAACACAGCCTGGGCAACTGAGAAAAAATGGCGTCTGCTACTTGAGAAGGACTCAACTGAGAAAAAATGGCGTCTGCTACTTGAGATGGATTCAGCATAAGCACCAGCGTGTGAGGACATACTGGAAATAAAAGATTTACCAGCCGCAAAAGGGGGGGAAAAAGGGAGAGTCATACAAAGTTCACACAGAAGTATATTATTGCTCACTTCAGCTCGCCTGTGGAAACAACTCAGAGGCTATGAAAGAAAGAAGGATAATAACAAGAAGATTTAAAGAAGGGACTATTGACAATCAAGGCAGTAGAAACATGAGGTGATTGGACCCCACTGAACTCGAAGCATGGGAACCCCCAACAAAAAAATTATAATTTGGCAAAATATTTGGACTTTATGCTATGTATTTGTATAATTTGGAATATTTAATGTGATTTGATTGGTTTGTTAAAAGGGAAAACTTAATAAAAATTATTTTTTTTAAAAAAAGATAAAACAGCCTGGGCTCCCAAACATTATGTCTCTCCCTTCTCTCCCTCTCCCCCCACCCCACAGCCTAGTGGCGTCCCTCCCAACAGCATGAACGTGGCTCAGCCAGCGCAGCCACAAATCGGGGCCACGCAGCAGTCGGTCACGAACAAGGTGATCGCGTGGAGCGGCGTGTTGGAGTGGCAGGAGGTGAGAGCTGACTCGTGGCGCGGGGGGAAGGGTGAGCCGAGAGCACAGAACCGGTTTTGCCTGGCATGTTTTGACAGTCTGCCCCATCCCTCTTCCCCCAGAAGCCCAAGCCGGCTTCAGTGGATTCCAACACCAAGCTGACTCGTTCCCTGCCCTGCCAGGTGTACGTCAATCAAGGAGAGAACCTGTGAGTGCCTGTCTGCGTGTCACCAAAGGAGGGGGAGAGTGCGGTGGTCAATGGCTACGGGGCAAAATATAGCGATATTCTGCCTCCACTGTCAGAGGCACCGAGTTTCTGGGCACCGGAAGTAGGGAGGACGCAGCTGTGATCAGGGGCCGCTTGCGAGGTTTCCCATGGGCATATTGTTTAATTATCTGATGGATCAAGTGGTTGCATTTGTATCCCATCTTCTTCTCTAAGGATCTCCCAGGCCCTAGGTCAGCACTCTAACCACTGCTCCGCACTGCCTCTCAAAGGCGTCAGGATTTGAACCAGGGGCCTCTCGATCTGCGGTCAAACGCTCTGCCCTTCTTTTGGCTGCTGTGAGGAGACCAGATGAGCATTTGGCCCGATCTAGCGCTGTGGGTTAAACCACAGAGCCTAGGACTTGCCGATCAGAAGGTCGGCGGTTCAAATCCCCACGACGGGGTGAGGTCCCGTTGCTCGGTCCCTGCTCCTGCCAACCTAGCAGTTCGAAAGCACATCAAAGTGCAAGTAGCTAAATAGTTACCGCTCCGGCAGGAAGGTAAACGGCGTTTCCGTGTGCTGCTCTGGTTCGCCAGAAGCGGCTTAGTCATGCTGACCACATGACCCGGAAGCTGTACGCCGGCTCCCTCGGCCAATAAAGCGAGATGAGCGCCACAACCCCAGAGTCGGCCACGACTGGACCTAATGTTCAGGGGTCCCTTTACTTTACCTTAGCGGGGCTTTTCCGAATGCTAAGCTTGAGAGGCGTTGTTTGTGGCGAGGCAGCCACGCTGGAGTAAAGACAGACTTAAGATACTGGAGGAATGGCCATGGGGACATGGTTCAGAGTTAGGTAGGTTTTCGGAAAAGCATTCCAGCAATGCAAGTGGGCAAGGAGCTTCTGATCCCATCTCAGCCATGCCCCTGTTTTGTTTTTTAAGGGTGCTTGGGAAGGATCTGGGGGCACGAACGGGTGCACCTGTCTTTAAATTCCAAAAGAATAGCAGCCTCCCTGATCTGTGAAAATTAATGGGGGAAGGATACATTTGTCGTAACCCGAGGTGGAGAGCCTCTAAACCAGGGGTGGCAAGATGTCTCCAGATCCTACCATCCCTGACTATTTGGCCATGCTGTCTGGGGCTGATGGGAGATGGAGTCTTTTTAAAAAAATCTGGAGGTTCCATAAGTTCGCCACTAACGCTGTCAGACTCAGCTGCCGGATAAGGCTCCTTTCCTTTTTTTGAGAAAGTACCGTATTTTTCCATCTATAAGACGCCCCCATGTATAAGATGCCCCCTGTTTTTGAGGACTCCGATTTAAGAAAATGGGGGGGGGGAGATGGCCCCTGTGTATAAGATGCCCCTAAATTTTGGACATTATTTTAAAGGGGGGAAGCATAGTCTTATACACGGAAAAATACGGTAGATCTTATCAGGTTGCTTGGAGCAGGGCCTTCTTGGTGGTTGCAGCTGCCGAGTGGCCTCCTTAGGGAATCCCAATGAGTTTTCCCCTGGCTGATGTTCAACATGTTGTGAAGATCTTCCCCCTCTCTCCCTGGCCCCTGGAGTTTTAAGCTGAATTTGTTGGCTGTGTGGATGTGTGATATCTCCCACTGGCGTGTTTCCTCGCTGGATTTTGATCATTGCTAATTACTTTTAAAATGTGTGAGATATTTTGTGGCTGCGCGTAGCCTTATTTTAAGGGGCAATTAGTACACCAGGTTAATACACTGTGGCATTGCTTTGGGGGTGGGCATGCTGCTGACTTGCCTGTTTTTTGCTTCATTCCAGGAAGGCGGAACAGTGGCCCCAAAAGCTCATCATGCAGCTGATCCCCCAGCAGCTTCTGGTAAGAGGCGAGATCGAGGTGGTTGTAGGCAGAGCCTGTCATAGTGTTAGGCTATAACCCAGGGGTGGAGGGCTTTTTCCAGCTCAAGGGCCACATTGCTTTCTGTGCAGCCTTCCAGGGGTCGCATGCCAGAGGTGGGCGAGGTCACAGGCAAAAAATAAGTAAATAGCCAGTGCAACTACTAAACCTTGCCATTGTACAGGATGCTGGTTTCAACACACAGTTGCACATCCCTCCCTGTCACGGCTAAAAATTGGCCGCTGTTTCTTTGATGCTAAAAGAACTAAGTCAGCATGAGTCAGTGGCCTGCAATGACTCAAGCAACCTTTAACCAAATTGTACCTGTATATATAGAGTGGTCAATGTTAGTGTTGAGTGTGGGTTGGTTGGATGGTAGAAAGCTGGTTGCGTTTGGTGTGTGTAAAAGCTGTTGGTCGTGGTTGGAGAAGAAGACTTTTTAAGATTAAAAGCAGCAATACCCTGCAAGAATACTCCTTCTCAAAAACTCTTTTGTGCCAACTAAGGTCCAAGGAGTTAAAAAGGAGGTCAGAACCTTTTCTTTTTCAAACACTGTCACTCTCTACTATTCATTTGTGCAAGAGAAAGGCCCTCATCCAGCTCAACAGTGCATCCAAGCACCAGTTTAAGACAGTTACAGCCTCCTCTCCTGATTCAAATCACACACAGAGAGAGACAGAGAGCTTGGCGCCATGAGCACACAGATGACATCACGCCCCCAATCTCCTAATGGCCGCTCCTGAACAGCATCCGTGTTTTTAACGTATCATTTTTGTTTGTTCAGTTTGGTCAGCGATATCTTTAAGCTACTGAGAGATCAAATAGGAGCAACATAAGTTGCACCTATGCTGCATCAGGTGCGGCGCTCGATTGGAAACTCCCTTGTGCAGCCAATCCCTGCAGAAAACAGCCAGTCCAGCCCTCTTGCTTGGCGATTCCCAGGTCTCTTGTGTTAGTTTCTGTTTTGTGCCACTGTGTAGCAGCTTGGAGTCACAGGACTCTGTTTACATTCCAGAGACCTTCCAGGCTGTTGGAAGTCTCACGGAGACGGGAGACGGATGTGACGTACTGGTTTCCTGTTCCTTTGTTCCTTTGTTTCAGTTGCTCTCTGCTTTCATAGAGAGAGGATGTATTTTTTGAGAGCCAGTGTGGTGTAGTGGTTAGGAGCGGTAGACTCGTAATCTGGTGAACCGGGTTCGTGTCTCCGCTCCTCCACCTGCAGCTGCTGGGTGACCTTGGGCTAGTCACACTTCTCTGAAGTCTCTCAGCCCCACTCACCACACAGAGTGTTTGTTGTGGGGGAGGAAGGGAAAGGAGAATGTTAGCCGCTTTGAGACTCCTTTGGGTAGTGATAAAGCGGGATATCAAATCCAAACTCATCTTCTTCTTTTCTGTCTGCGTAGCTTAGAAATAAAACTCTTTGCAACGTAGCCATAAATCTCATCACTTCCGCATGCTGCTGGAAACTCTGCTTAATGGGAACGTGCCTTCGGCCTCATCAAAGGCTCAGGTCGTTAATTATTCTTCGGAGGCGATTCCAAAGGCTCGGCCAGAGGAAAATGAGGCTTTATCAGCTTGGCCGAGCAGAGGTGGCAACATCTTGCACTGCAGTTCCCAGACACCCAGCAACCAGCTGGCTGCCGAGTGCTTAGGAAGCACCGTGTAAGAGACTTGCAGCCCACCTGCCAGTTATCCTGCGATGCAGTGGTGTCAGGCGATGGGATGCAGGTGGGTTGTCAAAGCGGAGTTACAGATAGCAGATGGGCTCACCGAGCCAAAAAATGATTGGTTTGCTGTGCGCAAGCTCAGGCTCAGGAGCCAGTGTGGTGTAGTGGTTATGAGCGGTAGTCTCATAATCTGGTGAACCGGGTTCGTGTCTCTGCTCCTCCACATGCAGCTGCTGGGTGACCTTGGGCCAGTCACACTTCTCTGAAGTCTCTCAGCCCCACTCACCTCACAGAGTGTTTGTTGTGGGGGAGGAAGGGAAAGGAGAATGTTAGCCGCTTTGAGACTCCTTCGGGTAGTGATAAAGCGGGATATCAAATCCAAACTCCTCCTCTTCTTCTTCCTCCTCCTAACTGTCCTTTTCCTCTTTCCCTGCAGACAACTCTGGGCCATCTCTTCCGCAACTCGCGCATGGTGCAATTCCACTTCACCAACAAGGACCTGGAATCGCTCAAGGGCCTCTACCGCATTATGGGCAACGGATTTGTAAGGCACTATAGGGGATGGGGGGGGCGTAACTCAGGTGATTCAGGTGGCATCTCCTCAGGGTGGGTTGGGCAGGTCAGGCCAGTCAACATGATTATACAAGCCTCCCATATCTCACTGCAAACCGACCAAACAATCGGTGCGTTTAACCAGAAGGTTGGTGGTACGAACCCACCCAGGGACAGCTGCGGGCAGGATTCCTCCATGGCAGGGGGTTGGACTAGATGACCCTTGGGGTCCCTTCCCATTCTGTGGTTCTGTGACCAAACTTTGAGGATATGCAGAACACAAGGCAAATGGAGGATTGATTCCCAGTTGCCCCCACCACACTACTTTCTTGCCAGAGTGGCTGTTCAGTTTTGAACATCCCTGATGGTAGGAGGTGGGTTTTTCACCCGGAGGGTGGCTTCCCTTGGGAATTCAGTTTCTTCCCAAGGGGACACAGTCGTGTAACAGACAAACCTTGGCCGTAGAGGGCAGAACCTCCCATTTATAGGCGGAGTTTCTTGGTTATGGGGACGGAACCATCAACTTCTGAATCGGGCAGCAATAATAATCGGGCAGCAGTAATTATTATTATTATTATTTATTATTTGGACCCTGCCCATCAGACTGGGTAGCCCCAGCCACTCTGGGCGACTTCCAGCATATTTAAAACATAACAAAACATTAAATGTTTAAAACATCCCTATACGTGGCTGCCTTCAGATGCCTTCTAAAGGTTGCATGGTTACTTATTTCCTTGACATCTGACAGGAGGCCGTTCCACAGGGTGGGTGCCACCACCGAGAAGGCCCTCTCCCTGGTTCCCTGTAACTTCACTTCTCGCAGTGAGGGAGCCACCAGAAGACCCTCGGAGCTGGATTTCAGCGTCCAGGCTGAACGATGGGGGTGGAGAGGAGGAGATTGGGGGCAGATAATTTTCTCTGTGGGCCAGATTCTGTAGCACAGGGGTGGCTAACCTGCGGCTTCTCAGCAGGCGTTGCTGAGCTCCATCTCCCATCGCCCCGACGATTGGCCTTGCTGGCCCCAGGGGCTGCTGGGAGTTGGCGCCTCAGCTGCGCCCAGAGGGCCGCAGGTTAGCCACCCCTGCTTTAGCAGATGCATCCTTCTCGTCGTCACATGAGCAGGCGGGCTGCGTCCACTTCCCTCACACGACGCCCTGCGAGGTGCGGGTGCTGATGCTGCTCTACTCCTCCAAGAAGAAGATCTTCATGGGCCTCATCCCCTACGACCAGAGTGGCTTTGTCAATGGCATTCGGCAGGTCATCACGAACCACAAGCAAGTCCAGCAGCAAAAGGTTCGGGCAGCTGTTTCCCCTGAAGGCACAGCTCTGTTCTCTTCGGCTGCATGCGCACGATACGTTCAGAGCGCATTTTTTCCCTCAGAGAATTCTGGGTGCTGCAATTGGTTCAGAAGGGTTTCTGGAAACCGTAGCGATGTGAGGAAACCGCAAGGCCCAGAATTCTTTGAGAGGAAAAAACATGCTTCAAATTTGCTTTTTAATAGTTAGTTCAAAGGTATACAGAAATGCATACCCACTGCCAAAGTATCTTTTTTATAATACACAGAAATAAAACAGCTGATTAATATAAAGAAAGAACGAGGGCAGAAAGGGGAAAAGAAAAAGAATAACCTAAAGAGATACAGTGGTACCTTGTGTTACGGACAGGATCTGTTCCAGAGGCCCGCCCATAATGTGAAATGCCAAAAACTCAAAGCGCTGTGTCTGCGCAGGCACGCGGCGCGATTTGGCGCTTCTGTGCATGTGCGAAGCGCGATTTAGCGCTTCTGCACAAGCGGCAAAACCCGGAAGTAACCCGTTCCGGTACTTCCGGGTTGCTGTGGGACATAACGCGAAAAGACAAACATGAAGTGGACGCAACACGAGGTATGACTGTACAGAGACAGTAGGGCTGGGTGACTGCCGGTTTTCAACATTGCAATACAGTGTATCACCAGCTAACCATTGCGATATACTGATCCATCACTATGTCTGAAATAAGGATGGAGCTATGCAGAGGCGTTGGCTGGCTTCACGGTTTTCCCCACATTGTGATTTTTGCAAAGCACATGCACACATAATAATTTGCAATATATTGCCAGGTCAAAAACTATCAAACCGATATCATGGTTTGTATTTCAGACTGGTTTTGGATGAAATATCACCCAGCCCTAAGCGAGAGAAGAAAAAGAGAAAAGCTTAGAGAAAGATAAAAGTACTTCCCCCGGCTCTCTGTCCTGCAGCCAGATATAGTATTCACTCATTAAGATCCAACCATTCTATTGTCTATAAACCAGTATTTTTTCGATCTTCAGATCCAGATATTACAAGTTCATGTTCTCTTTTGTGCAAAAAGTCCACAAGTTCAAATGGACTTTAAAGAGTGTGTATTACAGCCTCCATCTCCTTGTCTCTCTCTTTTCCCCCACCCAAAGGCACATTGGCTCGTCACATGTTGAAATCTCTATGACTCTCTCTAACCGCGTCGTGCACTGTCTCCCAGCTGAAGTTGGGTGCCACACACACCCCCCAAAAGCCCCAACGTCACAGGCCATTTCTAGTCATGTTTCCACATCTGCCTCTGACCTGTAAGCCTGGGGAGAAGACCCTCCAACATTGAGCTATTTGGCCATGGAAATGACTTGTGGGCACATCAACTGGAGTTTCTAGCCTCCCTCCAACTATTTGTTGCACGGCTTTTATGTTTGCTAGCGAACTGCGTACTTCCTTGTGCAGAGGTGGAGATTCATGCCTCTCTGCATGGACATTTGCTCAAACGCCCGCTTCAGTCTCCATAAGCGTTTAGTGACAGAAAGATACAGGCTATTATTTTATTTCTTTATTTTGGCTTAGGTGGTGCCTGGCCAACTTAGATGGTCTTCTCTCCTGGCTTTGGAATCTCCCCCGTCTCTTCGTTCCCATCGCATATGTCCCACCCCACCTCCTCAAGTGCTCATCCTTCTCCTGTCTCTTCCTCTCTTTGCAGCAAATGGGGGGGTCCCAGCCCCTGGGATCCACGGCCGGCGCACAGCCATTCCTGGCAAAGCAGCCTGGTGCTTTGCCGGTGACACAGGGGGTCCAGCAGCAGGTAAGAAGGGGAATGAGAAAGGGAGAGAGAGAGTGTGTAGAAGAGACATGAATGGAAGAATGTAGTATTATTCAATATGGAGCAATGGTGGTGGGAAGTTAAAGTTAAAAGGAAAAAAATATATGATTAACATTTAATAATAATAATAATAATAATAAATAATTAGGGAACCTATCTTGGACTTTTCGTAGGAAAAAGAAATGAATGGTTATGCAACACCTTGGCTTAAAAGAAATACTGTTTAACAGAAAGTGGATGTTTGTATGGATCGAAAGTTTTAAGTAATCATTTTCTGGTTTTTTTATGTAACCAGCAGATGGAAAACCGTTCTTTTGTTAATGTTTTCTTCTTCTTCTTCTTTCCCCCTCTCTTTCTTTTCTTTATTTCTATTCTCCCTTTTCTGTTTTTACTTATTCGATTTGTATCCTCTGCAGTTGGGATTTGACTGTGTTATGGGATAATCTTAATAAAAAATCTTAAAGGGAGGGAAAAAGGCAAAAGAGAGTTTGCTCTAGTTGTTTGCCCGGCGAGGGCGGGAAGCAGCCGTAATGAGGAGCAATGGGGGAAGGCTATCCGTTGACAACCTTGGCATCACACTGCCTGCGCTCCTTTCTCATTGGCCACCTCCCTGCGTAATGCCCCCCTTTTTTATTGCAGATGGGTGGGCAGCAGGTGAGCCCTGGCATGCCTCAGGTGGGGATTATGGAAGAGCAGCAACGGCAGCAGGGCCTGGTGAGTCACTTTGCAGAAGTGTCTTGAGAGGGTGGCTCGTGCCGCCCTCGGAACCCCCATCTTTCATGCAGCTCACCCCTCACCGACCCCATGGGGCTGAGTCCTAAAACCCAAAGGGAGATGTATAGGGTAAGGGGGATACCTCTGGGGATTAACCTGGCTGCCTAATATCCTGATGTTTCCGAGTACAATTCAAAGTGTTGGTGTTGACCTTTAAAGCCCTAAACAGCCTCAGCCCAGTATACCTGAAGGAGTGTCTCCACCCCCACCCAGACACTGAGGTCCAGCGCCAAGGGCCTTCTGGGAGGTTCCCTCCCTGCGAGAAGTGAGGTAACAGGGAACCAGGCAGAGGGCCTTCTCGGTGGTGGCGCCCTCCCTGTGGAATGCCCTCCCTTCAGATGTCAAGGAAATAAACAACTACCTGACATTTAGAAGACATCTGAAGGCAGCCCTGTTCAGGGAAGTTTTTAATGTGTGGGATTTTAATGTATTTTTAATCTTTGTTGGAAGCCGCCCAGAGTGGCTGGGGAAACTCAGCCAGATAGGCGGGTACAAATAATAAATTACTATTACTATTACTACTAACTGATGTGGCGCAACAGGCCTAAATTTTATCTCTGCCACACTTGTTTTCCTCTTGCTGTCTCAAGCTGGCAGAAGCAGGCTAAGCGTGAGGCAATATGACAGTTCTTTTACCCATGAGTACTTTTTTGCCAGAAAAAAAACCCTGCTTTCTCACAACAGCCTGTCTTCCCGTCAGGCAAACCTCTGTGGTCTAAACCATGGAGCCTCTTAGGCTTACAAATCGGGAGGTTGGCGGTTCAAATCTCCATGACAGGGTGAGCTCCCGTTGCTCTGTCCCAGCTCCTGCCAAACGAGCAGTTCAAAAGCATGCAAGTGCAAGTAGATAAAAAGGTACCACTCTGGCGGGAAGGTAAACAGCATTTCCGTGAGCTCTGGTTTCCGTCATGATGTTCCGTTGTGCCAGAAGTGGTTTAGTCCTGCTGGCCACAAGACCTGGAAAGCTGTCTATGGACAAACACCAACTCCCTCGGCCTGAAAGTGAGATAAGCGCCGCAACTCCATAGTTGCCTTTGACTGGACTTAACCATCCAGGGGTCCTTTAAAGGTAAAGGTAAAGGGACCCCTGACCATTAGGTCCAGTCGTGACCGACTCTGGGGTTGCGGCGCTCATCTCGCTTTATTGGCCGAGGGAGCTGGCGTACAGCTTCCAGGTCATGTGGCCAGTATGACTAAGCCGCTTCTGGCGAACCAGAGCAGCGCACGGAAACGCCGTTTACCTTCCTGCCGGAGCGGTACCTATTTATCTACTTGCACTTTGACATGCTTTCGAACTGCTAGGTTGGCAGAAGCAGGGACCGAGCAACAGGAGTTCACCCCACTGCGGGGATTCGAACCGCCGACCTTCTGATCGGCAAGTCCTAGGCTCTGGTTTAACCCACAGCGCCACCCGCATCCCTAGGGGTCCTTTACCTTTACCTATAATACCCTTTTGCAATCTGGCTGCTGCAGAAGCATTGCAAATAATATGCGTACCTGCTCTGGGTGGCTGCCGATCTTTGTACCTATCGACTGAATCACTCACAGTGTGCCTCTGTTGGTCCCGGATGGTGTTTTATTAGCTGCCCCCCTCCATTTCGGCAAAGGGGTTTGGGTGGCAGCCCATCTTGTGGGTCAATATCTGCATTGCCCTTTCACGTGTCTCTCGTTTGCCAGGCACTGCTAGATTTTATGTGGAGGATGCAGGCCCAACCTAACCCTGAGCTGGGGTGAAGCCAGCAGCACCACTTCACTGGGTGGGAACGGCAGGGCAAGGCAGCAGGGTCTGTTTCACCTCAAGCGCCGAAAGGGGATTCTCCACCCCTGGGAAGCCAGAATGGCAAGCTTGACCATGTTTCCTTTTCTCCCCCCCCCCCCCCCCCCCCCCCCAGTTGCAGCTCCGAGTGCAGCAGCCTCAGCCAGCAGCTCCAGCCGCCAACCAGCCTCCGCAGGCACAAGGGCCCCCCCAGGCCGGGCCCCAGGCCACACAAGCGGGCGCCATGCTTAGACCCCAGAACCCTGGAGCCAATCCTCAGCTCCGCAGCCTCCTCCTCAGCCAGCAGCCGGTAAGGGCGATCTCCCTCCTGCTTTTAAAAAAAAAACCCATTCATTTACTTAGAACCATAGAACTTTCGAATTGGTCATTAGCGCCAGGTGAAAACGTTCCTCTTTAACCAGGCCTTTGGCTGATTAACATCCTTTTAAAATGTGTTGGGGGGGGGGGCGATTATTGGGTTGCTCTTGTTTTTGTTTTTATTATGTATTTTTATGTTTTTATCTTGTGAACTGCCGAGACCCGCAGGTGCAGGGCGGTATATAAATTTAATAAATAACAATGATAGCAATGAATGTGTTGTGGGAGCAAGGATTATTGGCTTGCTTGTGTTCTTATTTTTATCACCGTATTTTCCGCTCTATAAGACGCACCAGACCACAAGACGCACCTAGTTTTGGGAGGAGGAAAACAAGAAAAAACATATTCTGAATCTCAGAAGCCAGAACAGCAAGCGGGATCGCTGCGCGGTGAAAGCAGCAATCCCTCCTGCTGTTCTGGCTTCTGGGATAGCTGCGCAGCCTGCTTTCGCTTCATAAGACGCACACACTTTTCCTCTTACTTTTTAGGAGGGAAAAAGTGAGTCTCATAGAGCAAAAAATACAGTATGTATTTTTAATATATATATATATTGTTCATTTTATGTTGTGAACTGCCTTGGGATCTACAGATGAAGGGCTGCCTACAAATTGAATAAATAATAATAATAGCCCAGCCCTGCTCAGTTCAAGTCCTGTTATTTTGGCGCAAGAGAATGAGTCGGTTCAATCTTCTGCATAACAGCGTTTGAGCTGTTTCAAGGCAATTTCACCAAGGATCTGGATTGATCTGGAACCGTGCAAGAGCTGGATCCTTCTGTTTTGGGAATGACAAGATTCCCCCATTTAGCTCTGCCGATAGGAGGGTCCACCGTGATTCTCTTGGACATAGAATCATAGAGTTGGAAGGGACCCTGAGGATCATCTAGTTCAACCCCCTGCAATGCAAGAATAGACAGCTGTCCCATATGGGGATCGAACCTGCAACCTTGGTGTTATCAGCACCGTATTCTAACCAACCGTTCTCTCTCAGTGGAGGAAGCCTGCTGGAGAGGGCGACACCTCCAAAGCAGGGCCAAGTAAACTGCTATACTCCTCTCCAGTAGAGGTCAGTCCACCGCCATCTCCCTGTCGGGTTCTGTCCTGCCTTCACTGGCAGAAGAAACGGAGAGCTTTTGTATAATCTCCAGGGCCATCGGCCACGAAGCTTTTCCTCTTAACCTAGATGTATATTCAGTCCTTCGCCGGAGTCCCACCCCACCCCTACTTCTTTTAGAGCAGGGATGTCCAACAGGTCGCTCGTGATCTACTGGTAGATCCCTGGGAGGTTTTGGTAGATTGCTGCCGATCGCTGGGTCCCTTTCCTTAGCGTTGGTAAAATAGAATCCTGCCCCGCCAACTCGCCCTGCCCTCCATTGTTGCACGATCTGGGAAGACAGAATTTACTCAGTGAGGCTGTTTGTTTGTTTCCCCAGCGATCTGTTGGCGAGTGGCTGATCCCCTTTCTCCCACGAGCTGTGACCTGAACCCCTAAAAAATGGGGCTAGCTCCTCCCTAAAAGCTCAACAACTTTGACCTGAACCCCCAAAAGGGGGTAGATCTCTGCCAGTTTTTAATTCTGTCAGTAGATTGCAGTCTCTTGGGAGTTGGCCCCCTCCCCTGTTTTAGAGGAACCAGGGTCCAAAGCCTATGCTGGCCAGGTGGATGAAGGGAATGGAATCACCTTCTGGTGGAGGCAGAAAATAGCCCCACAGCCTCTCATATGTGGAGAGATAGCCTTGTTTTACCCACTCAGGGCAGACCCTGGTACCTAGGAGAAAGGTGGCGGCAGCAATATTTGAGAGAGGGAGGGATGGAGACTTCTAAAGATGGAAGTAGTTGCATTCGGAAGGTGGGATGCTGAGGGCGAGACGGAAAGGAGCAATCGCTTTGCACTGTCCGCTCTGCAGTGTTGCTCAGAAGGTGTACCTGTTTGAAGACTCGTCTCCTCTTCCCACTGTGAACGAATCATCTCTTGCCCTCTGATCTTCTCTACCTTCCCTCCTGCACAGCCCCAGGCGGGAGTTCCTCAATCCCAGCAGCCGCTCCACCACCTCCAGCAAGGTTCTCCGGGAATGTTGCCCCACCAGCCCATGGGATCGGCTCTGGGGCATCAGCCTCCTGGACAGCAGCAGCTCCAGCTCGCCGGACCGACCCTCATGCACCAAGCTCCAGGGCAAGCGTGGCCAGGCCAGATGGGACCGCGGGCGGCACTGCCAGGTAGGATGCATGAAATCTGCCTAGAACCAAACAACCTTTCCCACTCTGGAAGCAGCTGTATCTAAGAGCTGGGGGAAGGGTCTTTGTTTTTAAAGGCTTTGGCCCAGAGAGGGGTGGGGGAGAGACGGGGAGATCATCAGCATCTTGATGACACCTCACCCCAACTTCCCCGATGTTAGCACTCAGCGACTTCTTATAGGATAAGGAGCTGATCTTTGCAGAACTCCACAACACAGTTGCCATGGGATGGAGTCTGCTCCCATGAGCAGAGGCAGTGCCCCCCCCCCCAACTTACAGAGCCAGTTCTGGAAGATAAAAAGGACCCCTGACCATTAGGTCCAGTCGTGGCCAACTCTGGGGTTGCAGCGCTCATCTCGCTTTATTGGCTGAGGGAGCCGGCATACAGCTTCCGGGTCATGTGGCCAGCATGACTAAGCTGCTTCTGGTGAACCAGAGCAGTGCACGGAAACGCTGTTTACCTTCCCACCGGAGCAGTACCTATTTATCTATTTGCACTTTGACACGCTTTTGAACTGCTAGGTGGGCAGGAGCAGGGACTGAGCAACGGGAGCTTACCCCATTGCAGGGATTCGAACCGCCAACCTTCTGATCGGCAAGTCCTAGGCTCTGTGGTTTAACCCACAGCGCCACCCGCGAAGATACCCCACAGTTGATCAGAAAGAATCTGCAAGAGTTACGCTCCCCTCGTTCCTCTCAAGTCAGGGCAACCAAAGTTTTTTTCAGTGGCAAAACCAGGCTGAAACAGGTCTAGATAATCTGCTTCCACCCTCCTCCTTGTCTATAATGGTCTTCCCTGCTGTATCTCCCCCTCCCAGGTCAAATGCTGATGAACGCTGGTCCCCGGGGCCCAGTCTCCCAGCCAGGTTTGCAGCAGGTTCCTGCCCCCAGCATCATGGAGGACGACATCCTCCGAGACCTCATCTGATGGCGGACGGTCCTGCTCCGACACCACCCGGGGTGGAGATTGTTTCTGCGTTGTGGACAGTGCTGCTCTTCCGGAAAACATTGCCATCTTCCTTTCTTTGTGTGTAATATTCCCCCCACCTCCCGTTTGTTAATAAATGTTATCCTCTTCCCTTTGTGTCTTGGTCTTTCCTGAGACAGGTTCGTGCCCACAGCATCTCTGCCTGTCCCTCCCTCCCTCCTCCAACCAGGCTCAGAGCTGAGGAGTGGACCCAGGGACCCTGAGCATTAACTCAGCTTCAGAAGTTCAAATGCAGCCGGCCCTTCACAAAATTTGGGAGGGTGAAGATGGATGGGGGCGGATAAGAAGCAGTCCCCATGCCAGCTTTGGTGAGGGTCTGCGCCGCGGAATTGTGAGGCTCTCAGAGGGAGATGTGGGATTGAATGAGTAAGAGCAGGGGTGATAAATCGGGATCTGTAGGTGATACAGTAGATCAGTAAGGGTTCCTGACTCTCGGTAGATTGACAACAACCACTACTACAAAATAATAATTCTGTGCCACAGCTAGACTTGTGATGATCATTTATCTCTCAGCCTCAGTGTTCCTTACCTGTAAAATATAGAGTATTAAATGTTTGCTGTAGTTCAATTCTGCTGGCTGGTTTTAGTGTTTTATACAGTGGTACCTCTGGTTACGTACTTAATTTGTTCTGGAGGTCCGTTCTTAACCTGAAACTGTTCTTAACCTAAAGCACCACTTTAGTTAATGGGGCCTCCCGCTGCTGCCGCACCACTGCCACGCGATTTCTGTTCTCATCCTGAAGCAAAGTTCTTAACCCGAGGTATTATTTCTGGGTTAGCGGAGTCTGTAACCTGAAGCGTATGTAACCCGAAGTGTATGTAACCCGACGTACCATGACCTGAAGTTACTCAGAGATTTCTTAATTTGAATACATGCATGAAATAGATGGGAGTTTACACTATAATAATTCTGCTAGTCTTTAAGGTGCTGCAATATTTCTTGTTTTTCCTTCAAGTTACTAGCCTGAATATCCCTCCGAAAACAGAACTATCCTGTGTCCCTAACTTTCATTCTCCACTATCACTGCACAAAACATCCCAGTACACATTCAAGCCAGTTTTCAGACTGCCTAACTGGCTTGTGTTACCCATTTTCTGAAATGTTAAGGTTTCTTAGTGCAGAAATCTAGTTCTGTGGATAACAGTGGCTTGAGGAAGGAGGTTAAGAACCACAATTTTTTTAGGAGTTAATGTTGTTTCATTGTGGGTGAAAACTAAGAGAGAGGCGGAGACTGAAGAGTTCTTTAGGAAAGCTAAGGTGTGCCCTGTTAGAGAGGAGTGGAAAGGGAAACAGAATGGGCAGAGAACAAGCGAAACAGACTAGAAGCCAGGACTCCTGAGTTCTTTGTACCTATCGACTGAATCACTCACTGTTGCGTTCGCAAAGTAAAGGAAGGATTGAACTCTGATTAATAAGAATACACACAGAGGCTTGAAGCAGCAAGACTCTGGGAAGGGTGCGTATAATCGTGTCTCTCTCTGCTTGTCCGAGTGCAGCCCCCTTACCCAGGTAGTTTTTATTCACAAAAAAACAGAGTATTCGTAAGAACCAATCAGATTTCTTCTGAGCATTTCCACAAACCCGCGTGGGGACAAAGTTAGATCAAAAGAAATTCTTTTAACTACAAAGACTACTACTCTGAGCATGCATACATAATCTGAGAGTAAATAAAAGAAGATTAAACTCCGGAGATCACAAACAGGAGTAAACAAGAGAGGATGGAAGGATGGCAAGGAGACAGGCATCTTTATCACCTTCCTGTGAAACTATTTCCAGGCCCTAAGATTAATATATATGGAAACTACATCAAAGAAACTTGCCCACTATCTTTATGGCCCAGAATGCCTGCCTGGCTAAGCAACTGGGCTGCATACGTGACATGTGAGGAAGAGAGGAATGGGCAGTAGAGGCAAAAGGGCATCAAAAGGGCATGAATGTAGAATCTTATGGGATTTAATCAGAAATTATCGTCAATATATCAAACCCAGTCAACACAATGCATTCATTGTGGACACGATGGCTTGATGTATATTTTATAATTCTTCATGGTAATCCCATCTGACCCCTACACTCACAGAGATGCATGTGCTGCTGTTGGTTCCGGATGGCGTTTATTAGCTGCCCCCTTCCATTTAGATAAAGGGGTTTGGGTTGCTACAGGAGTTTGGCCCAGTGCCCTGAACAGTGCAGTCGCTGGAGGCCACTTTGCAGAGGTCGCAGTGGCAGCTGACAGCCACAGGGTACGTGAAGATCGGATCGACACCTGCTGGGCATCCGCGCAGCAGCATGGTCTCGTAGCGGACCTCCCTGTAGGTGCAGACTCTCTGGTTGAAGACGATTCGCTCGTCCTTCAGCAACATCTCCTGTAAAGGAAGTCGCCGGGCAGGGAGGACAATAAAGGGAAGTTATAGACATGTCTGACTCGCCCTTGCTAACATAGGAAAAGCAGGGCAGCAACCAAAAGGAAAACCTGACAGGGATTTACTGTCCTATTTCCTCGCAAACATTGCAAACAAAAACACAATGTGCAGTCACCCACACCCGCACACAAATTGCTTTCAATAATAATGAAAGTAAATAATTTTTTCCCCTTTTATCTTCCAAAATCTTTTCTTCAACCTTGACTTCCTGTCAAGACGGTAAATAACAAATAACAAACTAAATATTGATGTATGTAATTTTTATTTCTTAATTATATTTAGTGGTAGTATGGCTGTAATGGGAGGCGGGTGGCGCTGTGGGTAAAACCTCAGTGCCTCCTCAAGTGGCTTAGGGTTCTCGTATTTACAGGAGCGCCCCTCCTGGTATGCCCTGCAGAGGACCTTAAGGTCCATGAATAACCATAGTTTAGAGGTCCCGGGCCCTAAGGAAGTCAGACTATCCTGCACCAGGGCCAGGGCCTTTTCAGTGATGGCTCCGACCTGGTGGAATGCTCTGTCCCATGAGACTAGGGCCCTACAGGATTTAACTCCTTCCGTCGGGCCTGTAAGACAGAGCTATTCCGCCTGGCCTTTAATTTGAATTCGGCCTGATTTTTCATTTCCCTTCTCTTCCCTCCCCCTCCCCTTTTATGAAGATTACCCGCTCTGAGACCCCACAGCTAATTCTCCCCTGGCCTCCTCGCTGGCCCAAGTAGGACTAATTCAGCCAGCTAGCCCTGGTGACTAATGCTTATCAGATGGATTTCCCCCATATTGATTTCTGAACTTTGAGTTTTATTGTTATTCATGTTTTTATACTGTGTTTTATGCTGCTTCTACAATTAAGTGTTTTAAATTTGTTGTTAGCTGCCCTGAGCCCGGTTTTCTGAACAATTATATAATATAATAAATAATTTCTGAATAATTATTATTTAGGTGCCTTCAGGTGTTAAAATGTCCACCACAGAGCTGGCAGGCGAGTTTTTCTCTCAGCTTGCCCAATCGGATGCACTTGATGCCAGGACTGATGGGAGCTGGAGTGCCAGCGCCATCTGGTGGGCTGCCTTGATTTAGCAACACGTACTCCGCGCAGGTCAATATTGCATACCGTATTTTTTCGCCCTATAGGACGCACTTTCCCCCCTCCAAAAATGAAGGGGAAATGTGTGTGCGTCCTATGGGGTGAATGCAGGCTTCAGGAAGCTATCCGCAAGCCTTGGGAGCCCGCGGGAGTTCCCGCCGGGCTCCCACGCCTTGCGGAGAGCTGCCTGCATCCCGAAGCCTGGGGAGTGCAGCGGAGCGCACCCTGGGCTTCGGGCAGCGCCAGGCTCTCTAGGCTTGCGGATAGCAGCCTGTTCTCAGGCTTCCCCCGCCCCAGCCCCGGCCCTGGGGGGGGGGGAAATAATTTTTTTCTTTATTCCCCCCCCCCCAAAAAAAATACCTAGGTGCGCCCTATGGGGCAAAAAATATGGTAATTCTGAGCTTCAAATGAGTGCCTGGCTTTCTAGGATGGCATTCCCCATTCCCCCGCTTCACAATGCCCCACATATGCACACAAGTGCGCACATACACACCCTGGTCTCGCAGTAGCCACTGCAGATGGTGGTGGTGATGGGCATGCAGACGAGGCAGTCTTCTTTCTCGGCCGCGATGGTGACATTGATGGGGCGGCAGGCGGGGGTGTTGCTGGCGATGCCCACGTTGCTCCTGCGGCTGGCGGTGGGAGTAGCCACCAACAGGAAGAAGGCTGCCAGCAAGAGGATCTTTCCCTGGTTGTAAAAGGAGGTGAGAAGCAGGGATTGAGGAGTCTGAGAGCAAAGCTAGTCTGATGTCTATACCAGGTGTTGGTGAAATTGTTGCCGTGGTGGTTTTAAGGGGTTGGGTGGGTGGGTGGGGGAACCAGAAGGAGGCAAGGTTAGAGCTAATGCGGCAGGAAGACCTTGAGCATCAGGAGAAAAGTCTTGACAGCAGGAGCGACAACACAACTGTTATAAGAATTCTAAGGTCTCAAATATAAAATAAATGTTCATAAATATACAAGGCAAACACATACGTAGTGTCTGAAATACAGTGGACGATCAGGTTGCGAACGTGATCCGTGCGGGATGCACGTTCGCAACCTGCAGCATTCGCAACCCGCGTCTGTGCATGCGCGGGTTGCAATTTAGCGCTTCTGCACATGTGTGACTGCCGAAACCCAGAAGTCTCGCTCGAGGCAAGACATGCCACGGGTGCCCATCCCCAGATCCGAGCTCACACTCCTGCAAGATGGGAGGAGACCAGGATCAATGCAGCCGCTCTGGGCAGAAAACGGGTATTCCACTAGCTGTTACCGCTGTTTTTCGGTTTTCAGCTGCCTCCTTTGGCTTACCCGAAACTGAGTCCGGATTTGTATCTCTCGCCCCCTCGGAGCATGCCTCCTGAAACAGCTCACCTCACACCGACTCAATGGCACGCCAGCCATGCTCTAGGGCACTGAGAATGGGGCAGGGAATTGCCTCCTGAGGGTTTTTCCTCAACAAAAGATTGTAATTCTGTAAACCTTAAGATTCCTTTAGCCCTGCTAGTGTCTTTTTCGCTATATAGCATACCCTCCAATGTTTCTCCAATGAAAATAGGGACGCCGTTATTATTATTATTATTATTATTATTATTATTATTATTATTATTAGTTTATACCCTGCCCAGCCACTCTGAGTGGCTTCCAACACGTATAAAAACATTTTTTTAAAATTAAACATTTTAAAACTTCCCTATACAGGGCTGCCTTCAGATGTCTTCTAAAGGTTGTATAGTTACTTATCTCCTTGCCTGGGGGGGGCGGGTCACGTACCTCCATACTCTACAATATTTATCCAATGAAAATAGGGACGTCCCAAGGAAAAGCGGGACATGCCGGGATCAAATTAGACACCAGGACGGCTTCTGCAAATCTGGGAAATAGGGGCACTTGGAGGGTTTGCCCGTAGCTTGCACGATTCCCTTGCTGCCGTCACACTCCCTGAAATGCTTAACCCATCTTGCATTCGAAAGACCCAAGCAGTAACCATTGCATCGCAACCTCAATAAACAGTTCATGCTATTCTAAAGTTGCTTCCCTCAGCGGTGAATGAGCAAGAACCGCACACTGATCCCATGCTCTGCTTGAGCGGGCACCTTATTCGTTTACACCTACCTGGATCAACTTCATCTTGTCTCCTGGGCTGGCCTGGATCGGAGTACCTACGCCCCCTACCTTACACCTCCTTTTATAAGGTCTTCCCCCTCCCATCACCCAACCCACAGATGCCTCAAGGACAAAGCAAAGGGGGTGTGATGATATCTGGTTGCCAGGCAGGTTGCAGCATCAAACGACGCCAAAAAGGCACTTTCACTGTTCTCTTGGGAAGTGCCGTTTTTCGGCTCTTTCCATTCAGCCAATAACAGCACCCTCCAACATTTATCTGATGAAAATAAGAGAAGTCCGACCGTACCCTCCAACATTTCTCCAATGAAAAATGTGTTGTTGTTGTTGTTGTTGTTTTGTAGTTTAGTCGTGTCCGACCCCATGGACCAGAGCAGGCACTCCTGTCTTCCACTGCCTCCCGCAGTTTGGTCAAACTCATGCTCGTAGCTTTGAGAACACTGTCCAACCATCTCGTCCTCTGACGTCCCCTTCTCCTTGTGCCCTCCATCTTTCCCAACTTCAGGGTCTTTTCCAGGGAGTCTTCTCTTCTCATGAGGTGGCCAAAGAGATGACGGGAAGAAGAAGAAGAAGAAGAGTTTGGATTTGATATCCCGCTTTATCACTACCGAAGTAGTCTCAAAGCGGCTAACATTCTCCTTTCCCTTCCTCCCCCACAACAAACACTCTGTGAGGTGAGTGGGGCTGAGAGACTTCAGAGAAGTGTGACTAGCCCAAGGTCACCCGGCAGCTGCATGTGGAGGAGCGGGGAATCGAACCCGGTTCACCAGATTACGAGTCCTCTCTCAAAAAGCTCAACTTTGGCCAACCCTTCCCTTAAAAAAGCTCAACCACTCCTGGCAATGATGACAATGGGTAGATCACAGCCAGTACAGTGGATGCTCGGGTTGCGAACGTGATCCGTGCGGGAGGCACGTTCACAACCCGCAGCATTCGCAACCCACAACCTGCTCGTCTGCATGCACGCGGGTTGCGATTTGGCACTTCTGCGCATGCGCATAGCGCGATTTAGCACTGATGTGCATGCGCAAGCACAGAAACCCAGAAGTAACCCATTCCGGTACTTCCAGGTTTGGCACAGTGCACAACCCGAAGTGTCTGTAACCTGAGGTATGACTGTATTTTTATACTGTGAGTAGATCGCAGTCTCTTGGGAGTCCAAGTAGATTTCAATGGGGGGCGGGATGTGACAAGAAATTTTCCACACCGGGTACCACCTGACCTTGCTACGCCACTGCTCATGACAGACAAAGGCTCAGCAGGTTGACAGCAGGTTCTAGGCCCAGGGCCCGTTGAAAACATTTAGTTTCCTGAAGCAGTGCCACAAATTCCGCCTGTCCTACAATACATATAGTACCTCAGGCCAGCCACGTTTTATTGGCGCCCGAGGAAGCCAATCCCACAATCCCCCTCTCTGGCAATAAATATACAGTTATAATAATGCTTATTATTTATTATTTTTTGAATTTATATACCGCCCTATACCCAGAGGTCTCGGGGCGGTTCACAGAATTAAATCAAAATATAAAACCACAACTTCCATAAACAACAACACAATAACTCTCCCCACAAAAATCCCCACATTTCCCCTGAAACTTATGTTTGTACAATGCTCTAAATTTGGGGGAAAGTGCTGGATTGTATAATTTTGGCCATCCAGAAAAAGCTGAAATTTTCAGCAGAGAACATTCTTCTGAACTATATACCTATTGTGTGGAAGTTATCAACGGGACAACGAAAATGGATTCTATGCGCTCTAATAGTAGCCAAGAGACTGAAATTGATGAACTGGAAGGATAAATATATGATCCCCTTTAATAAATGGATTGACAACATGATAACACTCACAACTAATGAATAGACTGCTTACAGACGCAGACTTTGTTTGGATAAATATGACAATATATGGAATGAGTTTATGCAAAATGTAGCAGGCTATTAATATTTACATATGTATTAGGATAATAATATCAAATTTATATAAGAATGTATGGGTTAGGGCATTTCTCATATATTGTAAATACAGTGGTACCTTGGTTCTTGAACTTAATCCATTCCGGGAGTCCATTCGACTCCCGAAACCGTTCGAAAATCAAGGCGCAGCTTCCAATTGCCTGCAGAAGCTTCCTGCATTCAAGCGGAAGCTGCATTGGATGTTTGGCTTCCAAAAAAGTTCGCAAACCAGAACACTTCCAGGTTTGTGGCATTTGGGAGCTGATTTGTTTGGGAGCAAAGCCGTTTGAGTACCAAGGTACCACTGTATTAGTATATTGCTGCTTTCTACACATTTTTTAGACCCCCCTTTTTTCCTTTGCATCACTTTATTTCTTCATATTTGAAACCTTCTCAATAAAAATTTAATTTATAAAGTTACAAGAAGTTAAATCGCAAAAAAAAACCCAAAACCTGTTGCCTCTTCAGGGCACCCAAGATCAGCTGCCTGAGGCGGCTACCTCACTCTGCCTATTGGTGGGGCCAGTCCTGTCTAGGCCTGAGATAGAGATCAAATTAATCCTGGGGGTGCTGGCGGATAATTAAAAAAAACTAATTTCATACCCCACAAGTGTTCTGGAAAAAAACAGGACATATTGGAGGTAATGTAATCTCCATTTCAAGATGAAATCAACCAGTTTTCATCTCCTGCTGCCAGCAGTAACCAAAAACAAATGAAGTGGCTAGAGATTTTTTCCTAGGCCGTGGGTTCCTATTTCTTGTCCAAGGCCATTAGCTCTGGGCTACACCAGGTGTGTTGCTAGGTGACAAATCCCTGCTTCCTTTGGCACATCCCTTCTACCTGAGTGGTGTCCCTGAAGTCAATCCCTGCCATGGCGGAAAGTGTAGGAGGACAGCAGCTTGCCTTGAAAAGCAGCCAAGTGCCAACTAGGCTTGAGCTTGGTTTCCTAAGAGACATGAGCCCATTGGGATGCAAGCAGTTTCAATCTTGATCGGTGCTGGGCTGAGACCCCCCTTAACAGAGATGAGCTGATAATGATTGACGATGGGCTTTTTCCACAAAGAGATCACGAATTTTAAGGATAAAATTTATTGAGTGAGTTTACTTATACGCCATAAAAAAGGTAAAGGGGTAAAGGGACCCCTGACCATTAGGTCCAGTCATGGCCGACTCTGGGGTTGCGGCGCTCATCTCTCTTTATTGGCCGAGGGAGCCGGCGTACAGCTTCCGGGTCATGCGGCCAGCATGACTAAGCCGCTTCTGGCGAACCAGAGCAGCGCACGGAAACGCCGTTTACCTTCCTGCCAGAGTGGTACCTATTTATCTACTTGCACTTTGACGTGCTTTCAAACTGCTAGGTTGGCAGGAGCAGGAACTGAGCAACAGGAGCTCACCCCATCGCAGGGATTCAAACCGCTGACCTTCTGATTGGCAAGTCCTAGGCTCTGTGGTTTAACCCACAGCGCCACCCGCATCCCCACTTATACGCCATATCCTCCAACATTTCTATGATGAAAATAGCGATGTCCCATTCCACAAAACCCTACACATCTTATTGGGTTGCCCCAGCTACTCTGGGCAGCTTCCAACATACTGTGGTACCTCGGGTTACAGATGCTTCAGGTTACAGACGCTTCAGGTTACAGACTCTGCTAACCCAGAAATATTACCTCAGGTTAAGAACTTTGCGTCAGGATGAGAAGAGAAATCGTGCGGCGGCGGCGCGGCAGCAGCAGGAGGCCCCATTAGCTAAAGTGGTGCTTCAGGTTAAGAACAGTTTCAGGTTAAGAACGGACCTCCAGAACAAATTAAGTTCTTAATCTGAGGTACCACTGTATTGAGAAGCAAAGTGTCTAGTAAGCCTGGTCTTTATTAAAGGAAATAAACTGTTGTAATAGGGTCCCCACTCACCAGTGGCGTAGCGTGGGGGGTGCAGGGGGGGCCGGCCGCACCGGGCGCAACATCTGGGGTTAGGGCAAATCCATGGGTTAGGGGGCGCAAATCCACAGGTTAGGGGGTGGAAATCCATGGGTTAGGGGGCGCAAATTACTTGCCTTGCCCCGGGTGCTGACAACCCACGCTACGCCACTGCCACTCACCACACGCAGGAGGGAGGAGGAACCCAGAACAATGGCGCGCAAGCCCTTATATAGATTTTTGATCTATACCACTGTATAAAACATTATTAAACTTTTTTTTTTAAAATCCCTATACAGGATTGCCTTCAGACAGCTCAGGGGCAAGATAACTCCATACCCTACCCTCCAACATTTCTCCAATGAAAATAGGGACATCCTAAGGAAAAGTGGGACATTCTGGGATCAAATCAGAAACTGGGACGGCTTCTCTAAATCAAGGACACCCCTGGAAAATAGGGACATGTGGAGGGTCTGATTTGCTGCTTTCCCACCATGAGCTGTGCCCAAATCAGCTTACAGGAAACATTCAAAACATCGAAATACAAATATAAGAAAAATGCAGAGCACGTCAGTAAATTTTTAAAAATGACTGAGATAAATTTAACAAACATAGAATAAATTAATGTTGCAAAAAAGAAGGAAGGATGGATGGATGAAAAGGGGAGGGAGTGAGGGAGGCAGGGAGGGAAAGAAAGAAAGAAAGAAAGAAAGAAAGAAAGAAAGAAAGAAAGAAAGAAAGAAAGAAAGAAAGGCAGTTTTTGAGCTGGTTCAGGGTCAACCTCTGGAACAGGCACCTCTTCAGTGCGCTGTTTATCAGATGTGAAGCTTAGTATATGTCCTTGGAGCAAGCTTCTCTGAAATTGGATTACCCTGCGTATGCTGTTGTGAGTTGTTTTGCCAGATGGGCAGAGTGAAAATAAAACAGGATGGCACAATGATGGGCAAAAAATGACCCTCAAAAAGGGCGCTCAACTCCTGATCAAATGGAAAGGTAGCAAGGCATTGACAATGGAAACTGTTGCTCTCTTATCCTACCAAAGAGTCTTCCTTGTCTTCCTTTTTGGTTTATTATACGGTGGTACCTCAGGTTAAGTACTTAATTCGTTCCGGAGGTCTGTTCTTAACCTGAAACTGTTCTTAACCCTTAAGCACCACTTTAGCTAATGGGGCCTCCTGCTGCCGCCGCACCGCCGGAGCACGATTTCTGTTCCCATCCTGAAGCAAAGTTCTTAACCTGAAGCACTATTTCTGGGTTAGCGGAGGCTGTAACCTGAAGCGTATGTAACCTGAAGCGTATGTAACCCGAGGTACCACTGCATTATAGTAGGTTTCTTACACAGCTACACTCCCAAAGAGCCAAAGTTAACACTGCACCTAGCTAGCTTTGTTAAAACACAGGCTTTAAAAATGCACTGAAATTTGTCTGTATATGTTTGTGTGCACTCAAAACACATTGCTGTGATTAACAAAACAGAGGGAAAACGGTTTCGGAAGAACGCGTCTGACAAAGGCTGAAGCCGAAACATTTTGCCACATAAATAAAACCCCGATTCTGTTAAATCACAGTTACACATATATTATTTTAGTGATTAACTAAATCCCAGTCCCCAAAGGGATATGGATCAAGCTTGTGCAAAGTGCTGTTGGATACCTTTATCTACGCACACGTACCTTTTGAAAGGTCTTTTCAAAACACACCCTGTTGATTAGAGCCGGCGCTACAGCTTGTGTCTGGAAACAGTTAAACTACACAGCAGTATGGAAGAGTTTGTGCTGGGTGCTTTTTAAGAGATCCCCCCTGGGCCACCAGCTGGTACCTGCTGAAGCAGTACTTCGAAAACACACTGAAGCAATGAATGCCAAATTGATGTAGAAGCTAAAATGTATTTATTAACTCACTTCTTTTATAGATATTTTTTAAATTTGGTTTTACATATTTAAGTTTACAGAGGGACGCGGGTGGCGCCGTGGGTAAAACCTCAGCGCCTAGGACTTGCCGATCGCATGGTCGGCGGTTCGAATCCCCATGGCGGGGTGAGCTCCCGTCGTTCGGTCCCAGCTCCTGCCCACCTAGCAGTTCGAAAGCACCCTTAAAGTGCAAGTAGATAAATAGGTACCGCTTTATAGCGGGAAGGTAAACGGCGTTTCTGTGTGCTGCTCTGATGCCGGTTCGCTGGAGCAGCTTCGTCACGCTGGCCACATGACCCGGAAGTGTCTGCGGACAGCGCTGGCTCCCGGCCTCTAGAGTGAGATGAGCGCACAACCCTAGAGTCTGTCAAGACTGGCCCGTACGGGCAGGGGTACCTTTACCTTTACCTTTTATTTAAGTTTACAATCATACCACAACACATCCAAGGTTACAAGGGTCTCCCGAATCGCTGGACTTCTTCCCCTTCTGGGTTCTGTTAATAAACCTTTTCTACTGCACCTTTTTTAAATAATCCAAGTTTTTTATAACTCCATCGTGTCCATAGTTCTCGTTACATTACAAGTGTTATTGCAGTCCTGCTAATGTTTTCAACTGCTTACAGCGGTCTTTAAGGTAAATTGTAATTTTTTCCCATTCCTTATTAAAGTTTTGTTCTTACTAGTTCCTGAGCTTTCTGGTCGGTTTTGCTATTTCGGCATCGCCCGACAGCTTCATTTGCCATTCTTCTCTGGTAGGGACTTTATCTTCTATCCATCTCTGAGCTAACAGCATCTGCGCAGCTGTCATCGCGTACATAAAAAGTATTTTCTGCTTCCTTGGAATTTCGGCACATATAATTCCTAATAGAAAAGCCTCTTTTTTATATAAAGGGTAGTTTAAACATTTTTTCCCCAATTCATTATATATCATTTCCCAGAATTCTTTTATTACCTTGCACGTCCACCACATATGGTAAAAGGTGCCTTCTTTTTCTTTACATTTCCAGCAGGTACAGTGGTACCTCGGGTTAAGAACTTAATTCATTCTGGAGGTCTGTTCTTAACCTGAAATTGTTCTTAACCTGAGGTACCATTTTAGCTAATGGGCCCCCTGCTGCCGCTGCCATGCGATTTCTGTTCTTATCCCGAAGCAAAGTTCTTAACCCGAGGTACTATTTCTGGGTAAGCGGAGTCTGTAACCTGAAGTGTCTGTAACCTGAAGGGTCTGTAACCCGAGGTACCACTGTATTTGTACCTGTCATATATTTTTGCTGACATACTTGGTATTAAATACCAACGGTACATCATTTCCATATAATTTTCTTTCAACGGACAGCATGCCATGAATTTCAAATCAGTTTTCCATAAAATATTTATTAACTCGCTTCTGGTGTTTTGGACTACAACTCCCATCAGCCCCTGCCAGCCGAGGCTGATGGGTATTCTTCCAAGGAGTTCAAGGGAGCAGCATACATAGTTCTTTCTCTCACACTGTCGTCATAACAACCCCGTGAAGAAGGTGGAAGGGTGTGTGGATGCATGTGATTGGATCACTGTCAACCAATCAGATCCAAGATGTAAACATGGATCACACCAGCCCTTATCCAATACTTGCACCCACAACCTCATATCGGCTCTGGAATGATGGACTTGAGCATGATTTGCTCCAGTTTGTCAAATCCATCCCTCCTTCCACGCCCACCTGTGTGAGTTAAAATGGGCAGGTGAGTACGCCAGGACAGCCCTCCTAAAGCTAAAAGTATAAATTACAAAATGGAAAACAACAACAACAACTGAAGATTTCTATCTCAGATCTGTGCCGTTTTCTGAATGCTTCGAAATGCCAGACTGTGAAGTATAATTCTTGAATGAACATTGAAATGGAAAATAACACTATAATGTGTCTGCATGTATACTGTGAAGCATGGCATGAAAATTTCCATTGAAGCGAAAGAAAACTGTGAGGAGAACCTAACAAGTTAATAATTAGTGAGTATATCTACGTGGCTCAGTCACATGGTGTTTTAAACACCTGAAATATGTATATGTTACAAGCACATGCTAATCTGTGGTCTTCTATCTTGGGAGGACTGTATCTTTGTTCTCAAGCTACTGAAGAGAATGGATGTTTTACTCCCTCTCTCTGGTAGAACAGCCTCAGCCTAATGGAGGCTGAAATGGAGAAGAGACAGAGCTTTAATTTTTAGTTCTGGAAGATATTCATAATCTAAGACATCTCACCTATGCCGGCATCAGTATATTATGCAACAAACTGGATGTAAATTTATTGCTTGAAGTCGAATGAAGTTTGAGTTCTGCAAGTAAAGCTTTCCGAACTGTATTTTTGGACTGGATAATTTTTATTTCAAAGAAGAGTTCGCTTTTATTCATCCAAACTGCTGCCCATATGTGCAGCGTTAGCAATATCAATAGAGACTCTGTGGTCATCTCTGCAAAATGGACACAAATGCTAGATAAGATAGATTCTATAGGTTTGCTCTGCCTGATCCTTGCAAAATGCTTGCTGCCCCTGGCCTCTCACACCAGCACAGGCTTGCCACTACCGTAGCATTTATACTCTGTTTCGTACATGCGAGGAACGCACATGATCTCCACCACAGGCACCCGGCAGGAGACCGTGGGAGGCTTCTCCACCGGGCAGAAGCGGTCCCAGGTGCGCTTGTAGTCATGGGGAGGCTGGTAGGATTCTCGGGTCAAGGGAAGTAGACCCCGGTGGGGAACGGCAGGTATGTATGGCCCCAGACGGGGCACTCGGGTTGCTTTGAGGAACACCTTCATGTCCCGCATTGGTTCAGGATCACGGATAACGGGGTATTCGCCACACCGCTGAAGCGAGAGAGCATCCTTTCTGGCATAGCCTTGTCGTTCCTTGCTGCAGGAGAGAGAGGAGGGAGGAGGGATCAAAATGCGTCCATTTTTCTGAAAGTGGGGTTAAACCAAGCAGTTTAAAGGAGAGAACACTGTCTGGAAGGGGCTCCCTGTGTACACACTGCTACTCTTGGCGCCGCAGAATATGATATTGTTTGGGAATAACTTACTGTATTTTTCACTCTATAAGACGCACTTTTCCCCTCCTAAAAAGGGGAAATGTGTGTGCATCTTATGGAGCAAATGCAGGCTGCGCAGTGCTCCCTCTCGCTGTTCTAGCTTCTGGCTTAGCTGTGCGAAGCCTCTGCAGGGCAGCGGGGAGTGGCTCTGTCCCTTCCCCCACCTCCCAGAAAAGCCCCCAAGAGCCGCGCCCGGGAGAGGCTTCGGTGGCTATCCCAGAAGCCAGAACAGCAAGAGGCTATCCCACAAGCCAGATCCCTCTTGCTATTCTGGATTCTGGGATTCAGAATATTTTTTTTATTGTTTTCCTCCTCCAAAAACTAGGTGCGTCTTATCGTCTGGTACGTCTTATAGAGCGAAAAATACGGGACCTTTTTCTTGATCCTGTGATACACCATACTTTCTTTGCATGCCTGCACTCGGGTAGCACATAGACGTTTTATCACTGGTATTTCATTAAAATCAGTAAAAATACTGATACCTACGGGACCGCCTCTCCTGGTATGTCCCACGGAGGACCTTACGGTCTTCAAACAAAAACATCTTGGAGGTCCCGGGCCACAGGGAGGTTAGGCTGGCCTCAACCAGAGCCAGGGCTTTTTTGGCTGTGGCCCCGATCTGGTGGAACGCTCTGTCACAAGAGACTAGGGCCCTGCGGGACTTGACATCTTTCCGCAGGGTCTGCAAGACAGAGCTGTTCCACCAGGCTTTTGGCCAAGGCACAGTCTGACCCCCTCCTTTGGCAATCCTCACAGAACTCTAGCCCAATGGTTGCCATTAATATGATTTTGAATTGATTTTAAAATGAATTGATTTTAGAATGCTGTGTTACTTTTATTGTTGTTAACCGTTCTGAGCCCGGCTTCGGCTGGGGAGGGCGGGATATAAATAAAATTATTATTATTATTATTATTATTATTATTATTATGACAGCAAAAGGGATACAACACCTAAATTGGGCAACAGCCAACATCTGCCATAATCACAGATATCACAGAGTTGGAAGGGGCCCTGAGGACTTTCTAGTCCAACCCCCAGCAATGCAGGAAGATACAAACTGTCCCTTACGGGGATCGAACCTGCAACCCTGCCGTTATCAGCACAATGCTCCAGCCAGCTAAGCTATCCAGCTGTCAAGACATGTTAAGTATGGTTGTCAACCTAAAAAATACAAGTTCTGTGCCATTGTAAACAAGTTGTCCTAGCGGTAGCAAACAAGGGTCAAAGAGTGGAATGTGGGTTCAGAGACGAGACAATAAATAAATGAAATAATATTTATGTCCCACCCATCTGGCTGGGTTTCCCCAGCCACTCATTAAAAACACAATTAAACATCAAACATTCAAAAATTCCCTAAACAGGGTTGCCTTCAGATATCTTGTAAAAGTCAGATAGTTGTTTATTTCCTTGACATCTGATGGTAGGGCGTTCCACAGGGAGGGAGCCACTACCAAGAAGGCCCTCTGCCTGGTTCCCTGTAACCTCACTTCTCGCAGTTGCACCCTAGAGGATTATGGGAAGGGAGTGTAGGCTGTGGCAGAGGTGTCTGGGGTGGGTGAAGGGGTGGGGAGAGAACCTTGGAAGTGCTACTTACTCAGTGAAGGGATGGAAGTCCCGGCTGGTGACAGAGATATAGGGGTCATTCAGGCGCAGAACTGCCTTGTCCCGGATGTAGAAGGGTTTGCCTGCCATCTCTTCATTCCGTGTGCTGGCCACAATGGACTGTGGAGAGCAAAGGAACAAAGCCACTGTTGTGCGTGGAAGTCTTGAACTCCTCAGGCCACCATAGTGGAGAACCCCAACCAAGCCTGGTATTACCACGCAACATTCTTGAGTGCCACCCACAAAAGAGGACTGGTCATTCAAATTAGCTGAATTTACAGAATTGGCGAAATTAACTGCAGCAATGAGATATAAAACAAATCAGAAATTAAGGTCACAATGGGTATGGTTTGAAGAATATATGAGTAAGCACTGCTCTAAAGATAGCATGCTGATATGTTTGAACTAAGCTTGTAAAGCTGATTTAGATAATATATTAGTACAATAAAATAAGTAAGGTATTTATATTATTATATTATATTATATTATATTATATTATATTATATTATATTATATTTATTATATATTTTATTTTATTTTATTTATTTATTATAAGGTATTTATATATTATTTACATGAATTGCAAGGTAAATAAGAACTTTAAAGGAATAAAGATTATGAGCACTGGTGGAGGGAAGTCACAAGGGTGTGTCTCACCATCCACCTATTTTATGCATTTTTTCTTTACCTATAGTCTTTCCTTTTTTCTGTTTGTTTGCTTGTAAGTGTATGTATGTTACTGGTTTGTATGTATGTTAAATAAATAAATAAAATTATTTTTAAAACAAAAACAACATTCTTGAGTGCCTCTCAGGGCCCAGCAATGACTGAGCCGCCATTTTAATTTCCCACAATGCTCCTGGAGCAATGCTGCCTCAAGGGCATTGTAGGGGAAAGGAAAGGGTGTAGCTCCTTGTAGCTGCTGTCACTGCCAAGTAAACCTGTCAGAATCAGGAGGGGACTCCCTCAGATCCTTGACCCCAGCCTTAGTTAGAGCTCTTGGGTCTCAAGCACATGACACCTGCTTTCTTTGATTGGCAGGCCAGCAAAATAAAGAAGGCATGTTGGGATAGGGAAGGCCCAATGTGAGGCCCAATACCAAGATCAGAATCCCACCTCAAACTTGCTGCAGACGCACTGAGGATAACCCAAATTTAATCAGTTAGGCCAGGGATGGAGAAGGAACTGCAGATGTTGTTGAACTACAACAGCTCCCATCACCTCTCACATCATTGACTGCATTGGCAGTGGCTGATGGGAGTTGGGGGTCCCACAATATCTAGAGGGACACAGGTTTTCCTTCCCAGTAAAAGCAGACAGCACCAACCTTCCCCGCACGCCAGGAAATAATGGATACTGATTGGTCCGATTCCATGGGTAGCATGCAAAGATATGCAAGCTTTTGTTGGAATCCATCTGTCTCAAGAGACAAAGGAGTACACCTCTGGGGGTGAAGCCAAATTGACCTCCCTGGGGCTCAAGCCTGGGCAGTGTGTATGGAGGTCCTGGGCTGCCTAGATGACAAGACCCACTCCCCGGCCTCGTTGATGTGGCCCAAGGGACAGCAGAGCAAGACATTTGGCACCAGCTGGGCTGCGAGAGTTGCTGGAAGGAGGTGCACAAGGTATATTAAGGACTCCACTCTGGATTTGTGTAGGGTTTACTTTACTCCTGTTATGTACTGAGCTGAATCCTAGAACAATAGGATCCAGAATGCAGCAGTCTGATTGGTCCGCAGGAGCCACCCAATCCAGCTCCAGGTGGAAGTGAATCAGCGACCTGATTGGCCTGCAGGAGCAGCCAATCAGGCACCTGGATGAAGTGACTCAGCGACCTGATTGGCCTGCAGGAGCAGCCAATCAGGCTTCTGGAGGAGGTGAATCCGCAACCTGATTGGCCTACAGGAGCAGCCCAGAATTAGCCAATCACACGGGGCCCATTGTGTAAATAATGTATATATAGCTACATGTTTTGGGGAAAGATTCATTCATTGCTACTATGAGCTGAATAAAGAGCATGAAATTCACACTCGACTCTGAGTATATTTCAACTCCTTAGCCTTTTCTACTCCTGAAGATATCCCACAAGGCAGCAGAGGTTTGGATCAGTTTTCCTTCTCCTAGGTGGGCTACCTTCCCAGTCTGACAAGTCCCATCTGCCTCTCACTTCCTTCTACAGATGGTGCAGAAACTACCTTCTTGACCGCTGGTGATATCTGTTCAATCTGCCAGAGCCTGTCTTGGCATGCATGTTAAAGTCCCTAACTCACTGAGGCTTTGAGACCCATCAGCCAACCCTCACCTGGTTTAGCCGGCCAGTCAAGGGCATTCCTGGGGTGTGGCCACTGTCATATACTGACAGCTTCTAGGAGCCACAGGTGAGAGCTGAGTACAGGTGGGGACCAAAGGTGGACAAACCACCCCAGAAGTAGCACGACGTGTCCCCTACCAAAGGCACTACCCCCTGCCCCAACACCCTAAATATATATGCAAGCAATTGTTTGTAAGGTATGCAAAACCACGCATCCTTTAGGTAGAGATTGTCACACTGGTTAACCTAAAACAGAACACAAAGATGCTTTGGCTGGAAGGAAGATGTGCAGCATAGGGTGAGATGTCTTCTCTCTGCTCCAGAAACACCAGATACCTTGGATGGTCCATCCAGATGATGGTCAGCCAAGCCAAATGGCTGAGGCCCAGCATGGAAAGTGGGCTCTTGTGGGAGATTGGGCCAGCCAGGGTAGCGTTCCCTCGTCTCGCTCTTCTGGTTGCCCATGGTCAGCGGGAACCTCCATGCTCTCAGCTGCAGCTGTTGGGGAGAAGAGCAGAAACAGGGGTACAGAGAAGAAGGGGTTGGGGGAACGGTCACCATGACTGCACAAGGACACCCTCTCATGCAAATGTTTCCTCATTTGCCTTGGGAAGTTTGCCTCCTCCAGCCTGGTGTTTTCAAACAGAGCCATGGAAGAAAGATGATTTGTCTTTCCATCACCTTGTCATTTGAGGCCCTTTGTTCTTTCCCTTGAACAGGGGGTTCTGCTGAAAAACATCTTCATGTATGCGACAACGGCCGCGAGAGTTTTAATAGCACAAGGATGGAAGACTGAAGAAACCCCAACTAAAGAATCATGGCAAGAAAAATTGGTGGACTATGCAGAACTGGCAAAACTGACATATAAACTACGGGACAAGGATAACTGTGACTTTAAGGATGAATGGGAACCCTTTACAAAGTATTTGAAGACGCAACAAAGCGAACTGGACTCCTTGGCTGGCTTTGAATAAACATTCACAAACTTTTTATTGATAATAATCAGCTAAATAGTTTGAGGATCTATACAACTGTGTAACATGCAGAAAACAGCATTTTTAGAGAAATCAAAGACTGGGACTGAGGGAAGTTGGGGGGTGGGGGTGGGTGGGTTCAGTGGGGGGAGGGATGGGGAGGGAGGAAAAATGGGGAAAATAAGGATGATATGTTTCTGGATAATATGTTTTGTTTTAATTTTGAATAAAAAAGTTATTAAAAAAAAAGAACAGGGGCTTCTGGGAAACTCTCTGCAGAATCCTCACACCACCCCCCGTCTCGTTCTTCTGCCTGGACTGCAATCACAGAGTAAGGGGTATGTGGGGCTCCATCGATGATATTTCGAGATTACTCCCTGAATGTTCAGCTGATTCAGTGTGTTTCTAGATGGGGGCTTTATACAGCAAACCTGCTCCTCAGGTCTGATTTTTTGTGTGTTTTATATTTGGCACCCCCCCGCCCCATTTTTTTCAGTCACAGGTATTCACTGCTATTCCACCACTGCTTGCTCATCAACACTAGTGGGCGGAGTTTGACAAAATGTGTCCAATTGGGTTGGGGGGGGTTAAGTGTGTGTGTCACCCATTGCCTTTAACTTTACTGGGCATGCATGCGAATACTTCTGTACCCATTTGTATACATCTTTAAATTAAAATAAAGGAACCCTAGAAAAGCATACAAGAACAAATGCTTCTCATCTTAATATTGTCATGTTTCGGAATGAACAGAAAGGGGTGCTTGCGATTTTTCAGACCAGGTAGGCTACAAGTAAATAAAAAAAAAATGCTTAGCTAAAAGTAGAAATAATCAGAATATTTGAAACTGAAATGCTCGCTGAGGTCACTTGGGTGATGTTGTGACGCATTCTAGTGATGCAACTGGCAACCTGGCAAAGCAATAGGCATGGCTTCTGTGAACTGGCCAATCGCAGTGCAGATAGCTCAGTTTTGCCCCCCCCCCCCCAAATCCTGGCTATGCCCAGGCTCAATTGAACTTACTTCTGAGTAAGCTCACACAGAACCAGGCTGTAATTTATAGACTGGATTCATTCCACCCATTCCCTCCTTAGTAAAGCCACCAAGCCTAGGGAACTTCAAGAACTGTCGCTATTTGGGGGTGGGATTCAGTCACAAATTCAGGTTGTACAGGTTAGTTGGCTGGGAACTCTTGCGCAACAAACCTGCTTCTGCAAAAGATCAGACTTTTTGCAAGAAGCAAAGTGGCAGGGAAAAACACACTGGGAGTTCCCATAACGCTTGGGTTGGCACAACACCATCTGACCTCCCTGAAAGCAAATCATGACAAAAGCAGATTAAATTGCCAACTTTGTCAACCCCCCCTGCAAACAAATGCGGACAAATCCTCAATCCACTGGCCATCTGGATGCGCCCCTTGACCATTTGGGCTTCTATTCCCCTTCCCAGATCTCAGAGCTTCCTGCTTGCCCCTTACCTTCTCTCTCAAATCTTTGTTGTAGAGGACGTCCCAGTGCGGATAGGCGACAGAGTAGCGGGGGTGAGCCAGGACTCCCCCATGGGTTTTTGGGCCATAAGCGAGTTGTGAGGTGGTTGTCAAGCGTGGGATGACCTCATCTCGGAAGTCTTTCTCAGATGCCGGGGGCAGCGGCTCATAGATCGTAGACTGGCGCGGGGGTGCGAGGGAGGAGGTGGGGAAAAGAGTGTAAAGGGAAGCAATGGAACAAACCATCAGGAAACGGGAAAATAGGTGCATGGATGAAAAAAAAGAACCAAGACCCCACCCCACCCCAAGAACCATTTATTCCCACAGGAGTTCTGGTTCCAGGCAGCATTAGCCCGCCTGCAGAGTATCTAGACAGGGGTCAGCAAACTTTTTCAGCAGGGGGCCAGTCCACTGTCCCTCAGACCTTGTGGGGGGGGCCAGACTGTATTTTGGAAAAAAATATATGAATGAATTCCTATGCCCCACAAATAACCCAGAGATGCATTTTAAATAAAAGGGCACATTCTACTCATGTAAAAACACACCGATTCCCAGACTGTCTGGAGGCCGGATTTAGAAGGTGATTGGGCCGGATCTGGCCCCCGGGCCTTAGTTTGCCTACCCATGACCTAGAGGCATAGCTCTCAACTTTTTCCTTTTTTTGCGATGAATCCTATTCGGAATAAGGGAATTTCCCTTAAAAAATAGAAAACGTTGACAGCTATGCCTAGAGGTAGCGGGAGGGGGTGTCAGTCCCCCGCTACAAACCACATCGGTTCCACTAAACCGAATTGCACCAGCCACCCCCCTGAAAGTCACCAGCTTTGGCTCACTCGTGCATAGGGCGGCGGGAAGGGCAGTGGGGGGCTGTAGTTGAGCCCCACTCCGCTGCTGGTCAGCCTCCAGTCATGCCTGCGTCCCTGCCGGGGCACCAGCGTCGGGGAGTCCACTTCCCAGTCGAAGGGGAAGGCGGAGAAAGTGCCCGCCATGTCCGCCTCCGCTTTTGGGACATGGTTGCCGGGCGGCCGGGCGGAGGAGGAGGAGGAGGCGGCTGGTACCCTGGGCACCAGGAAAGGGGCGGGGCCCCTGGAACGTTAGCGACAAACGTCGCCATGGAGATGGAACGCTCGGCAGCCGGGCGTTCTAGCGCCCCCTTTGATCGAGCCCTGGATTCCATCCGGTCCGGTCCTAATGAGTCCCAATGGGATGCTGGACCGCTGTGGAAGGGGGAGCCAGGGATGCACCTAGATTTCCTGGGAGCCGGAAGGCCTGCTAAGGATCGTTGCTACTGAGTGCTAAAGGCCGTGGCTTAACGGGTGGGGTGCAATCTCTTGTTGTGTGCAGCCCACCCTATTCGTGTTTACTCAGGAGTAAGCCCCGACCCGGTCCCTCAGCCCTTTCCACCTTGCTCCCAAGTAAGCGTGCATCGGGACTGTAACTTCAGTCGGAGGATAATGGTTCTTATCATCCTTCATTGCATGCACGCACAAATGGGAGCTGCAACATAATGTTGCAGTATGGCAGGGGCAGAGGACCTGTGCCCGTTCCATTTGGTATTGGACGCCAACTCCCACCAGCCTCTTCTAGGACATCTGGTCTCGTCCCGCCTCTGTTTTCTGTCTCCACACGCCCCACGCCCCACTGCCTGCCTCCCATGGCCACTGATCAAAGCAAGCAGTTATTGCAGCTCAAAGGCCTTTAGAAGACATATTTATTATTAACATTTTTATTGTTGCTGTTGTTAATATTATTATTGAAAGGTTATGTCCAGTCAAATTCGACTATGGGGTGTGGTGCTCATCTCCGCCTTCAAGCCGAGGGAGCCGGTGTTTGTCCACAAACAGCTTTTCCGGGTCATGTGGCCAGCATGACTAAACCACTTGTGGCACATGGGACACCGAGAAGAGTACTAGAGTGCATGGAAACGCTGTTTACCTTCCTGCTGCAGGGGTACCTATTTATCTACTTGTGCTGGTATGGTTGGCAGAAGCTGGGACAAAGAGACAGGGGCTCACCCCATCACTCGGATTTGAACTACCGATCTTACGATCAGCAAACCCGTTGTTGTTGTTGTCATCCCTATTTTCATTGGAGAAAAGTTGGAGGGTGTGACAGACCCTCTAAGTGTCCCTATTTTCCAGGGAGAGTCTCGGATTTACAGAAGCCTTCCCTGTTTCCGATTTGATCCCAGAATGTCCCACCTTTCCTTAAAGGTAAAGGGATCCCTGACCATTAGGTCCAGTCGTGGCTGACTCTGGGGTTGCGGCGCTCATCTCGCTTTATTGGCCGAGGGAGCTGGCATACAGCTTCCGGGTCATGTGGCCAGCATGACTAAGCCGCTTCAGGCGAACCAGAGCACACGGAAACGCCGTTTACCTTCCCACTGGAGCGGTACCTATTTATCTACTTGCACTTTGACGTCCTTTCAAACTGCTAGGTGGGCAGGAGCAGGGACCGAGCAACGGGAGCTCACCCCATCGCGGGGATTCGATTGGCAAGTCCTAGGCTCTGTGGTTTAACCCACAGCGCCACCCGCGTCCCTTAGGATGTCTCTATTTCCATCAGTGAAATGTTGGAGGGTGTGGAGTTACGCATACCCGCCCCCCCCCAAGCCAAGGAGATAAGTAACTATACAATCTTTAGAAGACATCTGAAGGCAGCCCTGTGTAGAGACGTTTTAAAATGTTTAATGTTTTAATATATATATGTTGGATGCCGCCCAGAGTGGATGGGGCAACCCAGTCAGATGGGCAGGGTATAAATAATAATGTTATTGCTATTATCATTAGGGAATAGGACTTCTCTATTTTCACTGGAAAAATGTTGGAGGGTATGTGGGTGGAGACCTTGATGAGTCAGCTCTTCTAACCTTCCCCAGGCCTTGTTAGCTCCCGGGGAGATACATCAGTGGGACGACATGCACCATTGATACTCTTGTGTAGGCCTTCCAAGGGGCAGCGGGCAGAGACAGCCCTGCTCAGAGAAATTTGATAGGAGAAAGGTCTTTAACGCAACAAAAGAAGCAAGAACATTTTAAACAATGCGTCTGCTAGGGCTGCAAGAGACCTGTCTCAGGTATGGACGGCTTAAGAGAGCAGAGCCTCTTGCGTGGATCTTAAAAGCCAGGACACGTTCATTACAGGGAGGAAATGGTTTCTGGGGTAACCTGGTCCTAAGCCATTTCTTAGGGCTTCAAAGGTCATTGCTGGCACTGCTAAATGGAGCCCGGAAACAAACAGGCAATCAGTACAGATGGAATCAGTTCTGATCTTGAAGCGCCGGATAACAATCTGGCGTTTTGTACTAATTGAAGTTTCCGGGCTCTTTTCAAAGGGCAACCTTGCAATAAAGAACATTGCAGTTAATCCTTCCTAGAAATTAAAAAAGGAGAACCTTTTGCAATTTTACAGTTGGGTGCTTTCTTCAAATCGTGTGTTTTCCAGCTATCACAGGTGTGGCGGAGAACCTTGGTCTCTCCAGATATTGCTGAGCTGCAGGGGCCAGTGAAGGGAATATTTATATATTATATATTATATTTATAATATAACGTTGCAGGGTGGAGAGCTGAATTTCAGAATCCCATCCGCTCCGTTCCATTTCCCCTTCCTCCCTGCTTTTCCCAGTTGGAGCATCGGACTAGGACCTGGGAGACCAGGGTTCGAATCCCCACTCAGCCATGAGGTTCACAGGGTGACCTTGGGCCAGTCATTGCCTCATAGGATTGTTGTGGGGCTCAAATGAGGCAGGGGTGAAACCGTGAGCTCCTTGGAGAAAAAGGGTAGGATATGAATATAATCAATCCATAAATAGACAGTGAACATGCAGGCTACTTGGAGGCAGGGTTCCTTATGATGTTATTCTAGAGGGCTTTTGTACTTCTGCAAGCTGAGGGACTCCCCCAAGCCTGCTGATGCCCAAGGCTTGTGTGCGATCCTAAGGAGCACCCATATCAACTGCAACCCACACCTCCAAAAATAAAGACTTGCCATTTTACTTTCAGCCATCCAATGGCACTCAGGACCACTGCACACTTTCAGTTTTGGAGTTCTAGGTGGGTGGGATGGATTTGGAGAGGGTGGGGTGCATTTCATTGATTTATTTATTGAATTTATATACAGTGGTACCTCGGGTTAAGTACTTAATTCGTTCCGGAGGTTTGTTCTTAACCTGAAACTGTTCTTAACCTGAAGCCCCACTTTAGCTAATGGGGCTTCCTGCTGCCACTGTGCGGCTGCTGCACAATTTCTGTTCTCATCCTGAAGCAAAGTTCTTAACCCAAGGCAATATTTCTGGCTTAGCGGAGTCTGTAACCTGAAGCATATGTAACCCGAGGTACCACTGTACCGCCCTATATCCAGGGGACTCATGCATGTTCCTAGCAACCCTGAGAACCAGTGAGGGCCAACTTGAATTAAAATGGGGGGGGGAGCCCCACCCCACATAATTGATCATATGACACAGTGCATGTGTGTCACGGCTAAAAATTGGCCGCTGTTTCTTTAATGCTAAAAGAACTAAGCATGAGTTAGCGGCCTACAATGACTCATGCAACCTTTCACCAAATTGTACCTGTATATATAGAGTGTTCAATGATAGTGTTGGGTGTGGATTGGTTGGATGGTAGAAAGCTGGTTGCGTTTGGTGTGTATAAAGCTGTCGGTCGTGGTTGGAGAAGATGACTTTTAAGAATAAAAGCAGCAATACTCTGCAGGAATACTCTTTCTCAAAGACTCTTTTGTGCCAACTAAGGTCTGAGGACTAGTAAAAGTAAAGGTAAAGGGACCCCTGACCATTAGGTCCAGTCGTGACCGACTCTGGGGTTGCGGCGCTCATCTCGCTTTATTGGCTGAGGGAGCCGGCATACAGCTTCCAGGTCATGTGGCCAGCATGACTAAGCCACTTCTGGTGAACCAGAGCAGCACATGGAAACGCCGTTTACCTTCCCCCCGGAGCGGTACCTCTTTATCTACTTGCACTTTGACGTACTTTTGAACTGCTAGGTTGGCAGGAGCAGGGACCGAGCAACGGGAGCTCACCCCATCGCGGGGATTCGAACCGCCGACCTTCTGATTGGCAAGTCTTAGGCTCTGTGGTTTAACCCACAGCACCACCCTAGGCAAAGGAGTAAAAAGGAGGTCAGAACCTTTTCTTTTTCAAACACTGACAATGTGTACTATTTTAATGGCAGTGTCCATCAACTTTGGGGGCCCTCGGCCCCCTCAAATATTTCATTGGCGGGCAAAGACCCCCTTGGCCCCTAAGAGCAGCTCCTGTGGTGTGATGTCACACAGGAAAAACGTGCCCTTTCGAAAAACTAGGCTTGGAATTGGGTAAGGGGAGCAAGCAGGTAGATGAGGAGTTGCTTGGGGCAAGAGGTGTTCTGGGAACAAGAAGGAGGAAACAGGTAGAACTTGGTGAGGGGTGTGTGTGAAGGCCATCTTGGCAGCTTGGGACGGAGGCAGGGAGATGGGGTTCACGATGCCTTGGGAATCCAGTGCTTCGTTGCTGGGGAAACAAGCCCCTCTTGAAATCTAATGCTCTCCAAAGGAGACTCGGGTGCGATTAGGTGTTAAGAAGCCATTTTTCTTAAAGACATGACCGTCTCCACCAACACGTCTCGATTCCGAAAGGAAACATGACTCTGGAATCTGGCTACCGTTTGGCACAGATGGGGGTGGTGGCCATATTTGTTTATTCGTTTCAAAAGGGGAAGGGGAAGGAGATGTGGGCCCTTATCCCCAAAGACCTGTGGCTAAGGCCTCCTAGGGTCGCCCGCTGCCCCAGCAAAGCCTGTTATGATATCTCCTGCCCACCATATTCCTCTGCGTCTTGCTGCTGCGGTCGTATTTTGCAGACACATCCTGCGTCTATCCTGACAAAGCGCCAGGCAGCAGTCTTCTTGGAATCCATAGTGAAGGCCCTCACATAGGTCTGGGTCGTCTGGCACTCAGAGATCCAGTAGTTTCGATCCACCCCGTGGCAACCGCCCGCAGTTCCCCTTCTGGGTGTGCACTTGGTTTCGAAGAAGTACTGCCTCAGCCGGCCGTGAGGCGTCTGAAACTCAGAGAGCAGCGTCACGTTCCTGCCACGGATGTCCACAGCTGTATGTTTGTCTGCCACCCAAGTGCTCGTGCTGTCACACACGGCCAACGTCACCTCCGCGGCGTCCAACAAGGGTTGGGTGGTCGGCTCGCTTCTAGAAAGCGCAACACGGGGAGACAGGAACTCCTCGTCCCCGACTGGAGCAGCATGAGTGCCGAGGACGTCAGCGGCGTTGGGAAGCGGGGTGGCATGAGAGACGACGCAAAGCCATGCGGTGACCACAGTAAGCAGCATGGCTTCCTCTATGACGGGGAACCTGCACAGGAAGTGGAGAAAGGCAGGCCTGGGAAAATGTGTCCGCCAATAAAACGTCCCATCCACAACACAGGTTGCCAGCACGTGGTCCCCCCCCCAAAGGCCACATCAACCTCATGGATTTAGGGCAAATCCTAGCTTCCCTGCCCCCCAATAATTTTCGTACTTTCACAAACTTTGGAGCTCCCCTAAACCTGCTGATACCTCTTTTTTAAAAAAATTCGAATTACATGTATACCTCACTTTTCCATCAAAGAGCTCAAGGTAATGTATACAGTGGTACCTCGGGTTAAGTACTTTATTCGTTCTGGAGGTCTGTTCTTAACCTGAAACCTTTAGCTAATGAGGCCTCCTGCTGCCGCTGCGCCACTGCTGCACGATTTCTGTTCTCATCCTGAAGCAAAGTTTTTAACCTGAGGTAATATTTCTGGGTTAGCAGAGTCTGTATGTAACCTGAAGCGTATGTAACCTGAAGCATATGTAACCTGAGGTACCACTGTACATGGTTCTCTCCCTCCCCATCTTAACCAAGGTTTCCAACTTGGGGGATGGGCAGCCCCCTCAAATATTTTATGGGTGGGGAGAGAGACAAAGATATATTGGCCCCTAGGCTCTCAACAACCCTGTGAGGTAGGTTAGGCTGAGAGATCGTGACTGTCCCGAGGTCACCCAGGGAACTTTATGGCTGAGCAGGGATTTGAAGCCCAGTCTCCCAGGCCCTAATCCAGCACTCCAGCAGTACGTCCTCCTGAACTTCACAAATAGAGGGAATGACAGTGCAGATTGTGTCCATCCCTCCACCTGTTATAAAAGTGATTTCCCCAACTTTTCTGCCAGACCCAGGGCCCAATTGTTAACAACAGCAACCTGCACCGAAGGAAATTTTCTTAATTTTGTAAAAAAAATTACCTTTACCTAATGGGATCTGTTCTCTCCTCTACTTCTTGATTCACTCTTCTTTCCTCTCCCTTTCTTGCTCTATCACTCCCTTTTCTGTTTTGATGACATGCGCAGTGCTGCCGTTGCAGACCACCGTAAGTCAACAGAGCTCTCTCTTTTTTGGCTACAGCAAACAAGAGGTCAAAGTACCCGGATATGGTGCCTTTTAGGACTTTGGCCAACTAGAATCTGCTGAAGAGAACATTTGGGTAGTTTCACGAATTCCTCAGGGCCAGGGGCCTGAAGTTATTTGGCTGCACTAAACTGGAATCTGACAGAACTTATTAGATATACAGTGGTACCTCAGGTTAAGTACTTAATTCGTTCCGGAGTTCTGTACTTAACCTGAAACTGTTCTTAACCTGAAGCACCACTTTAGCTAATAGGGCCTCCCGCTGCTGTCGTGCCGCCGGAGCCCGATTTCTGTTCTCATCCTGAAGCGAAGTTCTTAACCTGAAGCACTATTTCTGGGTTGGCGGAGTCTGTAACCTGAAGCGTATGTAACCTGAAGCGTATGTAACCTGAGGTACCACTGTATACAGTCATCCCTTGGTTTTCGAACAGCTTAGTTCTTGAATGTTTTGGCTCCGAACGCCACAAACCTGGAAGTGACTGTTCCAGTTTGCAAACTATTTTTGGAAGCTGAACGTCCGACGGGGCTTCCGCGGCTTCCGATTGGCTGCAGGAACTTCCTGCAGCCAATCGGAAGCCACGCTTTGGTTTCCGAACGTTTTGGAAGTCGAACAGACTTCTGGAACGGATTCTGTTCGACTTCCAAGGTACAACTGTATAGGCCTCTGTTGAATCACAGCTTGGGCATTTCATGGAGATTACAGCTGGGGAGGGTGGCGGGTAGTGCAGGCATGCGTGTGGTGCCCACAGTGGTTTCTCTGGTTTGCTAATGTGCCCACAGGTCTAAAACAGTTGGGGACCATTGCCCAAAGGCAGTCCACCTCTTCATAAGGACTTGCAACTCCACATCAAGCCATCAGGTGGCGCTGAGGGCCAAAGGACACTTTCCCCTTCCAAACTTCAAAGCCGCAGAAGTGGAGGACTATAGCATGGGTAGGCAAACTAAGGCCTGGGGGCCGGATCCGGCCCAATCGCCTTCTAAATCTGGCCCGCGAATGGTTAGGGGAATCAGCGTGTTTTTACATGAGTAAAATGTGTCCATTTATTTAATAGGCACCTCTGGGTTATTTGTGGGGCCTGCCTGGTGTTTTTACAGGAGTAGAATGTGTCCTTCTATTTAAAATGCATCTCTGGGTTCTCTCTGGGGCATAGGAATTTGTTCATTTTTTTTTTCTTTTTCCCAAAATATAGTCCGGCCCCCCACAAGGTCTGAGGAACAGTGGACCAGCCCCCTGCTGAAAAAGTTTGCTGACCCCTGTACGGTAGTGTGGATGTGCAAAACACAGCTTGTGGAGATAACACACCACACATTTAAAGGCTCCCCACTTGAAAAGAATACCAGGAACTGTACAGTGGTACCTTGGGTTACATACACTACAGGTTACAGACTCCGCTAACCCAGAAATAGTACCTTGGGTTAAGAACTTTGCTTCAGGATGAGAAAAGAAATCACGCGGCAGTAGTGGGAGGCCCCATTATCTAAAGTGGTACCTCAGGTTAAGAACAGTTTCAGGTTAAGAACGGACCTCCAGAACGAATTAAGTACTTAACCCGAGGTACCACTGTACTTGGTTAAGGGTTCTGGGAATTGTAGCTCTGCATGGAGCAAACTACAGTTCCCAGGATTCTTTTGGGGCTGTGCAAAAGGTGCCTTTAGATGTTTGTTGTATATGCAGCCTGAGAGAGGTACTAGGAAGGCTTGGGCTGTCAGGGCGGAGCTGTCTGCCACCCACATTTCTTTTCCATGAGTCTTGCTTTCCGCACACTCCTCCCCCCCCCCCAGCAAAAAGGAAGACATTCGGGACACAGGAAATCCAAGCAGCAGGCAGACATGTCTTTTTGTTTTTTAATCCTCCCCACCCACCTCCACACACAGACATCACACACACTTTCCTAGAAATCATCCCCCCCCTCCAGAGTAATGAACGCAAATAAGTTAATAATTAAGACGACAGGATCAGGTCAGACACAGGCTGTAGCTGGAGGGAAGGGAGGTAATAAATATGAAGAGAGGAAAGAGAATGAGGGAAGGGAGATTCCAGAAGGAAACTTACACCTAGCAACCCCCCCCTCGAAAGTATATTCCAAAAGAACTCTAGGGATCTCTCAGACGCTTATCCCAGGCTCCTCAATGAATACCATAATTTTTGCTCTATAAGACTCACCTTTTCTCTCCTAAAAAGTAAGGGGAAATGTGTGTGCGGCTTATGGAGCGAATGCAGGCTGCGCAGCTATCCCAGAAGCCAGAACAGCAAGAGGGATTGCTGCTTTCACTGCACAGTGATCCCTCTTGCTGTTCTGGCTTCTGAGATTCAGAACATTTTTTTTCTTGTTTTCCTCCTCCAAAAACTAGGTGCGTCTTATGGTCTGGTGCGTCTTATAGAGCGAAAAATACGATATATCAGTCATGATGGACTTCAGATTCAATGGATCTCTCACTCCGATCGGCAGCTGGAAGGGAAAGTGGGGCGCATGCAAAGTGGCAGATTCGGTGCCTGCATGGAGGCTGCATGCATCTGAGGCTGTGCAGACGGCATGTCTGGCGTGCACAAAGCAGCAGCAAGGCCTGGCAGGCGTGGTTGGTGCCCACGTGTGTACAGACAACACGCCCTAAAACATTCCCTAGGATCCACCTGCCATGCACACGCAGGGAATCTTTGGCAAATGCGCCAAGATGGAACAGGTTCCCCGAGGGTAGGCAGTCGGAAAAGCCCTGATCTCGCAGACTGCGCTAAGGGAAGGACTCTGGAGTCCGCTGTGCACCGCAAGGGTGCAATGGGAGCACTGGTGTGTGTGTGAGAGGCAGCCAAAGGCAGGTTTGAGTGACTCTAAAGCAGCACCCACAAGACCCCAGTGCCCTGACACATGTGGTAGCTATGAAGTTTTGACCACTAGGGGCCCCATCATGGCCCCTCCAGTCCACAAAGTCTGCCTGGCTGCATCTCAATAATGCTTAAAGTTCGCTTCTCCACTGTAGAAGCGCAGAAACAACGTCTCTCCCGTCCAGCAAATGGCCACGTTTGCGACGATGAACCTTGTTGACAGGGACTTCGTGGGGGAACAAGCAGAGCCAGACAAGACAGCCTGAGGCCTGCCAATCAGCCAGGACCACACGCCTTTCTTCTGGTCCAGTGGGAACCATGCACATTTCCCTTAGCCAAAGGGCGGCCATCTTGGGCCTAGCGGTCCCATTGCTCCATCTCCATCTCTTCAGCAGCCAAAGTGACAAAGGTAGATTACCAGTCGCCTGCCTCCCTACGTCCGACCAGTACGAGTGAGCAGGGTGCAGACGCACGCGGTGTCGATTCGGATCCAGCGCCAGGTCACGATCTTGTCGGAATCCATGGTGAGGGCCCTCACGTACGACTGCTTGGCCTTGCACTCAGAGATCCAGTGTCGGCGGTCCACACCCCGGCAGCCGCTCGCCGTGCCCCCAGCCGGGTTACACTTGGTCTCGAAGAAATATTGCTTCAGCGGGCCGGTCAGCGTCTGGACCTCGGAAAGCACCGTGACGGTTTTGGCGCGGATGTCGACGGCTGTCCGCTTGTTGGTCACCCAGACGTTGACGCTGTCGCACACCGACATTTCTCCCCGGCGGAGGGATCCGTCCAACGACCGCTTGGACCTGAGAGTCCGGTTTGCGGCCTGCGCCGGCTGGGCGCTGGAGTCCTCCATGAGGAAAAGCAAAGGCGGCTCTGCCGGTTCGCTGTTGGAAAGAGTGACGCGCGGGGAAAAGAGGTCCCAGTCCCTCAGGGGGGTCTCGGCCCAGAGGACATCGGTGGCGTTGGACTGGGTACTGGCACTGGGAAGGGGGGCAGCACGGATGACGCAGAGCAGTGGCGTGACCATGGCATGGAACAGAACAAGCATCACTCTCTGCGCAGCGGGGACCTGGGAAGACAGGGAGAGAAATGAGTCTCCAGAAATGCTGCAGGCCTGCCGATGAAGGGCTTGGAAAAAGAGACAGATCTATGGATCCCCGTCATTCCACCCCATCACTTTCTTTCACTGCCACTTCATTATCCTCTGAGCCTCTTGGGGGAGGGGTCAGCCAGGGCCAACTCCAGGGTTGAGGAGGCGCTTGCCTGAGGGTCCCACAGCAGCCGCAGGTGCAGCTGCCACCTTAGTTTTCCCAAAATGCAGTGCACCAGAAGTTCCACTATACATGGATGTATATATGTTTGTATGTATGTGAAATGAACCATGGAAAGAGAAGGGAAGTCATTGATAGCTTGTATATATATAAATTAAATTTTCTGTTTTACCATTTAAAATACTCATTTTACATCCTTAAGATATCAACGACCTCCCTTCTTCTCTTTCCATGGTTCATTTTACATATCATAAATCCCTGCATATTTTCAAAAAAACTATACCATTCAGTATTCTCTCATTACATCCATCAGAACTTGTTTACACTGTTAAATTTATCTTGATGCTGCCAGTGTTTTCAGCTGTACACAATTATTTCCCATATATTCAATAAATGTTTTCCAATCTTTTGTAAACGTAGGTTCTTCTTGTTCTTTTATTCTATAAAGTTAAGTCTGTGAGTTGTGCATATTCTGTTAACTTAAGTTGCCATTCTTCTTTGGTTGGGATGGGACCTCGCACGTTTTCCATTTTTGGGCTAACAGAACACGGGCCGCAGTAGTGGCATACATAAATAACCTTTTTTGACACCTGGGAATTTTCGTCTGAATTATCCCCAACAGAAAGGACTCTGGATTTTTTGGGAAATTACTTTGATAATTTTATTATTTATTATTTTTTCTCATGTTCTCTTTCTTTAGGTTTCTCCTTTCCTTCTCTTTTCTTCCTTCTGACTTTGTTCTCTTATAGACTAAGTAGCTGTTTTATCTCAGTAGTATATTATAAAAAGAGGGACGCGGGTGGCGCTGTGGGTAAAAGCCTCAGCACCTAGGGCTTGCCGATCGAAAGGTCGGCGGTTCGAATCCCCGCAGCGGGGTGTGCTCCCGCTGCTCAGTCCCAGCGCCTGCCAACCTAGCAGTTCGAAAGCACCCCCGGGTGCAAGTAGATAAATAGGGACCGCTTACTAGCGGGAAGGTAAACGGCGTTTCCGTGTGCGGCTCTGGCTCGCCAGAGCAGCGATGTCACGCTGGCCACGTGACCCGGAAGTGTCTCCGGACAGCGCTGGCCCCCGGCCTCTTGAGTGAGATGGGCGCACCAACCCCAGAGTCTGTCAAGACTGGCCCGTCCGGGCAGGGGTACCTTTACCTTTTTTATATTATAAAAAAGATACTTTGTAATGGGGATATATTTTTGCATATCTTTGAATAAGTATCAATTATTATTTTTAAAAAAGATCAGTTTATTATTTATTGCAAGGCACTTCGAGAGATCTTAATACAATCAAGCGCTATATCGATTGTGTTACACAAAAAATAAATAATAAACCTCTTTAAAAATATTGCTGCAGCAACAAATAAAAATGACACCAGCAGAGTGAAACAGTACAAATTATAAACACTGGCAGCGAAAATGGCAAATTAAAAATACCGGCAGAATTTGCCTTTAGGTTAGCTCAAAGCAGGGTCAGAAGTATTTTGGCGCAACAATTGAACAGGGCACAGAGCTATTTGATGTGGTTTATGGTACGGCTGCCATATTTCAGACAGTTGCTGAGCTTCTTTTGGCAACGTTGTTGAGCTTTTCAGTAGGACCTACTGCATTCAATAGAATAACAGAAATCATAGAGCTGGATGAGAATCTCAAGGGCCGCAGCGATGCAGGAATTTAAACGTGGTTCCCCATCCAATTTGAAACCATAGCAGACCCTGCTTAGCTTTGCAAATGTACTTGCAGTGTTATCCCTGCACCACAACAGGACTTCCTTCTGGGTAGACATGGTTAGAAACTGCACTGCCAGAAGCCTATTTGGGCAGCGAGAGACATATACCGTACTTTTCCATGTATAACCCACCCCATGTAAAAGATGGGGGACTCAAAATTAAGAAAATGAGGGGATGTTGCCAAGACTTGTTGAGCTTTTGTGGGGGAGGACTGCCCATAGTTTTTGAGCTTTTTTGGGGGGGTGACATAAAGTTGTTAAGCTTTTTTCCATAGATTGCCGAAAATTGCTCCCCCGTCGGCCTGACGCTGCCCTATTGCCACAGCGGCAGCCAATCAACCTCAGCCTTTGCCACAACATGCCCAATATGGATAAGCCGCTGACGATCTCCGGCTCGCGGCAGGAACCAATCCCATGTCCCACCCTATGCACTATCCATGTATAAAAGGTAAAGGGACCCCTGACCATTAGGTCCAGTCGTGGCCAACTCTGGGGTTGCGGTGCTCATCTCGCTTTATTGGCCGAGGGAGCTGGCGTACAGCTTCCAGGTCATGTGGCCAGCAGGACTAAGCCGCTTCTGGCGAACCAGAGCAGCGCACGGAAACGCTGTTTACCTTCCCGCCGGAGTGGTATCTATTTATCTACTTGCACTTTGACGTGCTTTTGAACTGCTAGGTTGGCAGGAGCAGGGACCAAGCAACGGGAGCTCACCCCGTCACGGGGATTTGAACCGCCGACCTTCTGATCAGCAAGTCCTAGGCTCTGTGGTTTAACCCACAGCGCCACCTGCGTCCCTTATCCATGTATAAGGCGACCCCAATTTTTGGATGTAACTTTTTAAGAAAAAAACCTCATCTTATACATGGAAAAGTAAATTCAATTGATGGTGATGGGAGTAAATGGGGGGGATGGGAGTTACCTGTGGGTTCAATGCTTTCTTCAATCACAGCCAAGCAGATTCCAGGTTTCAATCATGACCTTCCAGGCTGGCGTCCTGCTGTGTTGCTCCCTGATGTAAGCCAGCCTGGGAAGGAAGGGGTCCTTTATTTCTGTAGCAAGAGCTGCTTTCTGACGCCCTGTCCCTTAATGGGTGCTGATGCTTCCTCGCAGCTCACGTGCCCAGAAGTCTAGGCTCCTTGGGACGTCTGCAGATCTCACGCTGCATCTTTGCTTCTCCACGGGATGAGCAAGGAGAAGGGACCTTTCTCACGGAAGAAAGTGTTTCGTCTCTGTCTCAGAGGACAGGAAGATGCTCTGGGGTGTCATTCACTTGAGGGCTTGATGCTACTCACAGCATCTGGCAGAGGAAACAAAAAAACAAACTCTTCAATAGACAAGATCAGAGTAGGCAACCTAAGGCCCATGGGCCACAAACAGCCCACAGGGGTTGTTTAAGCGGTCTACAAGCTGCCCCAAAACTGAGCCGCCTGCTCAGCGAGTCCCCGCGCGTTGCGCTAAACTGGCGCAGCACAGTGCAGGGACTCGCTTCTGCAGCGCCGGAAATTGCGTCTGCGCAGACACAAAAGCTGGAATTCACGGGCGCGCGCGCTCACACACATGTGCAATCCGGCCCACGGAGTGAACCGGCCCAGGCAAGGTTAACCTTGCCGAACCCTGGACAAGATTGAGAAGTCCCAGGTTTCCTTGCAACAAATCCTCAGGGGGTTTAGTACCTTCACCTTTGATCAAAATTAGAAACTGAATTGTTAGAACCCAATACTAAGAATTTGTCAAGAATGTACAACTTGCTGTTGAAGTGGAACACACAAGATGAAACAGTTAAATCAGCTATGATTAAATGGGCACAAGACATTGGTCATGACATTATGTTTGCTGACTGGGAACAGTTATGGACCACTGGTATCAAATTTACGGCATGTAATGCCTTAAGAGAGAATATTATGAAAATGATCTACAGGTGGTACATGACCCCAGTCAAGCTTGCAAAAATATACCATATGCCCAATAATAAATGTTGGAAATGTAATGAAGCTGAAGATACTTTTTATCATCTTTGGTGGACGTGCCCAAAGATTAAGGTCTTCTGGGAAATGATCTATAATGAAATTAAGAAGGTTCTTAAGTGCACCTTTCATAAGAAACCAGAGGCCTTTCTCTTGGGCATGGTTGGCCAATTGGTATTAAGGAAGGATAGGATGTTTTTTATGTATGCTACAACAGCAGCAAGAGTTCTTTTGGCAAAGCATTGGAAGACACAAGAACTACCCACACTGGAAGAATGGCAGACGAAGGTGATTGACTACATGGGACTGGCTGAGATGACTGGCAGAATCCGCGACCAAGGAAAAGAGACGGTGGAAGAAGATTGGAAGAAATTCAAAGTTTATCTTAAAAATTACTATAAAATCAATGAATGCTAAAATGTCAAGGGTAATGAAAAAAATAAGATTACAGCTGTAAATGATTGGGTAAGAGAAGAAGGAAAGGAAAAGAGTTTGTAAGTTAATAGAAGTGAGGGGTTGCTGAAGAAAATTACTAAATAGGGATGCAGAAAAGGGAGGCATGGGGAAGTCGGTGAAATAGGGTTAATGAAAAAAAGGTTATGAAATTATACGTGTTTATATGTTTGTTTGTTTATGTATTGTGTAGTGTACTGTCTTTAATTTGTGTTGGAAAATCAATAAAAATTTATTTAAAAAAAAATAGTACCTTCACCTTTGCATAAAATCCCCTCTGTGACATATTCCAACCGACCATTGTTTCAGTGGCTGTGTACACACTATAAACACGAACTCAGGATGAAACATTCTAAGAGGAAGGCATGTTTGGCAAATCCTCGCTGTGATCAACTCCTGCCCGGAAATCTATTTCCCCACTGTGGAAGGACATGTGGATCCAGAATTGGCCTCCACAGTCACTTATGGACACACTGTTAAGACCATATTCATGGAAGACAATCTAATTCGGCTACAAGTGATTGCCAAAGATTGCCATACATTTAACACGCTTTACTTCCCCCCCAAAGAATCCTGCAAACTGTTAGTTTAGTTCCAAAGTGATGAAAGCTCCTAAATTATTGGCTTGTGAGAGCCATGCGGTCTGAAGTGGAGCAAGCAGCTCAGACCTCACACGTTGATTATCTAGTCCCTCCCAAGGCGAGCTAAGCCTGGCAGGACAGCTTACTCTATGGCAGAGCTTTCCAAACTGTGCGTCACAACGCATTAGTGCGCCGGCTGCAGTGTGTAGGTGTGTCATGCAAACGCTCCCTGCACTCCTCCCGGGGCTGGAAAATGGTTAGTTTAACCTCCAGTTTGCTAGTAAAACTGTCTCACGAAATGATGCATATGTAAAAAGTGTGTCACCAGCATGAAAAGCCTGGAAAGCTCTGCTCTCTGGTCTTAACCCCTTCATGCATCAAACAGAATTAAGCATGTCTGAGGCTGGTCATCCCAGTTACCTCAGGGAGGGTATGGCTGGCTGACACGAATACTGAACAGGAGAACTACTAGGAGGTAAGATTACACTGCAACAGGTGCTCTGTGTTTTCAGAGAACCTTGCGATGTCTCTTGCCTTTTTACCGAATCCAGAAGGTTCTGGATCTCTGTGCCATAGCTAAAGCTCACTCAATCTTTCTCCTCCCGAAGGATGGAGATGTGGTTCTACATAACACCTGGATCCCACCCAGTTTGCAAAGAACATAAGAATGCAAGTGCCCTTCCCAGCTCTTGTTCCTAATCCATCAGCTGCCAACATGGTGCCATGCAGATGTTCTGGACTACAGCTGCCAATCATCCTGTATAATTGGCCGTGCTGCCTGAAGCCAAAACATCTGGAATGCAGCACAGTTGGCTACCTCTGCTCTAATCCACATGATAACATCAAGAACAATTTTATTTTATTTTTATGTTCCAAGGGCGCTGGAAGACACCCAAGAGATCATGCAGAACCTACCCCTCATTTATGACGATTTAATTAATTTATATACCACTTATGATTGCCAAAGTGGCTACTCAGCAGTTTACAAGTATAAAAGCAATTACGAAAAGAACATAAACGTGCGTAATTGAAAGACACAATAAAACGATCCTGCCGAAACATTAAAATAAACATCCGCAATTAAAATGTGTGAGCAAACCAGTCCATTAAAGCAGTTAAAACAGGAGGTTCGGGTTAGGAGATCAGGGAAATGCTTGTTTAAACAGGTCTGTTGTCAAGAGCTGGCAGGATGCCAATATCGATGGGGGTCTCTTGTATTTCGGCAGGGAGAGCAACTCACAACGCTGGTGCCACGAGTGATATATCCTGCCTCTGTGTTACCGCAAACTGATAATCGTCAGACCATTGCAAAACTATCTGGGTTACATTTGCTGATCATAATCCCCCTACCAGACAATGGAAGGGAGCACCACAATTTGCCATACAGTAGAAGGTAAAGAAGGGACGTGGGTGGCGCTGTGGTCTAAACCACTGAGCCTCTTGGGCTTGCCAATCAGAAGGTCGGTGGTTCAAATTCCCATGACAGGGTGAGCTCCCGTTGCTCTGTCCCAGCTCCTGCCAACCTAGCAGTTCGAAAGCACACCAGTGAAAGTAGATAAATAGGTATTGCTCCTGGAACTGAAATGCTGTAATGCTGAGCTGGCCCTGAAGTCTAAGCTCATGCCACAAGCAACCCACTTCCACCCAAAGACTGGCTCAGTGGTAGAGCCTCTGCTTTGCATGCAGAAGGTTGCAGGTTCGATCCCAGGCGTCTTCGGTGTAAGGTTGCGAGAGAGAAAAGTAAAGGGAAATGTAAATGACTCCTAGATGGTTTAGTCCAGTCATAGGCAACTATGGGGTTGCAGCGCTCATCCCGCTTTCAGGCCGAGGGAGCAGGCATTTGTCCACAGACAGTTTTCCAGGTCATGTGGCCAGCATGACTAAAGCGCTTCTGGCGCAAAGGAACACCGTGATGGAAGCCAGAGTACATGGAAACGCCAATTACCTTCCCGCCGCAGTGGTACCTGTTTATCTACTTGCACTGGCATGCTTTAAAACTGCTAGGTTGGCAGGAGCTGGGACTGAGCAACGGGAGCTCACCCTGTCATAAGGATTCAAACCTTCTGATCAACAAGTCCAAGAGGCTCAGTGGTTTAGACCGAGGGAACCCCTGTCTGGAACCCCTGGAGAACTGCAGCCAGCCAGACCAATGGTCTGATTCTGTCTTAAGCCACTTCCTGGGTGGAGATAGAGGCTTACGAAACACCTTTTTAACTCAAACGCTCGCCGCCGCCCCATCCCACCCCAGGGGCAGCTGGGAAACATCAGGTGACGCCTGCAAATCCTGCAGCTGCTGCCGGGAGCCAGGGGAATGGGATCCAGATGTAGAAACATCTGGGGAGGACAGCCACGTGGGGGATGGGGTTGGGAGGGTAGCTAATCCCTCTCGCCTTTGAAACTGACACTGATGGAGCTCTAACTCCCCCCCCCAACCCGCTCTCCCTTTCTTCCCCCCACCCCCACCCCCTGCCATCCTTCAGCAGCCAATCTTGGCTGAGCTGAATCTATATCCCTTTACCTTCCTCACCCCTGCCATTCATCCTGGGAGGGACACAGGAGAATGGGGTGGAGTGGGGGGCAGGGAGGGATAGGAACTAGGAGGCGATTGGGGAATAAGCCGTCTCTTTGCCTGTGAAGGACTGGGAGAGATTGCATGGAAGGGGGTTACGGGGATCAGGCTGTGTGAGACACAAACAAGACATACTGCACTGGCATCTCCTGAACTCCCACATCCAGAGAAAGGTATGGGCAGACTAAGGGGAGCCAGAAAGGAATTGGGACACGTACAGTGGAGGTTTGTCCATTAGGGACGGGACAATGATGACCCACAACCTCAGCCAGCGCCCACCTGACTGGCCTCCTTATATCCTGTCCACGGGGCGGCACCAGCTGCCACCTTAGCCTTAGTGTTGCCATTATAGAGCTCAGCCTGGATAGCTCAGTTGGTTAGAGCACAGTGTTGATAATGCCAAGGTTGCAGGTTCGATCCCTGTATGGGACATCTGCCAAATTCCTGCGTTGCAGAGGGCTGAACTAGAACACTTCAGGGTCCCTTCCAACTCTACAATTCTATGATCTATAAACTCAGCAAGGAGGAAGAGGATGGGGGCAAATCTGTGATGGGCTGGCTCAACTCTGGTCCTCCATCTTTTGCCCCCCCCCAACTAGTCACAAATGGCTATGGAAACAGGTACAGAGGAGAGCAACCAAAATGATCAAATGTGTGGAAACCAAGCCTTAAGCTTGAGGGAGTTGGGTATGTTTAGCCTGGAAAAGAGGAGACTGAGAGGAGGAGACATGATAAGTAAAGGTAAAGGGACCCCTGACCATTAGGTCCAGTTGTGGCCGACTCTGGGGTTGCGGCGCTCATCTTGCTTTATTGGCCAAGGGAGCCGGCGTACAGCTTCTGGGTCATGTGTCCAGCATGACTAAGCCGCTTCTGGCGAACCAGAGCAGCGCATGGAAACGCCGTTTACCTTCCCGCCGGAGCGGTACCTATTTATCTACTTGCACTTTGACATGCTTTCGAACTGCTGGGTTGGCAGGAGCTGGGACCGAGCAACGGGAGCTCACCCCGTCACGGGGATTTGAACCTCCGACCTTCTGATCGGCAAGTCCTAGGCTCTGTGGTTTAACCCAGAGCGCACCCGCAATCTTCAAATACCTTAAGAGCTGCCACGCGGAATATGCAGCAAGCTTGCTTTCTGCTGCTCCAGAGTGCAGGACCCCAACCCATGGCTTCAAGTCACGGAGATCAAGATCAGGAAGAACTTTCTGATGGTAGGAGCTGTTCTGACAGTGGAACGGTCTCCCTCGAGAGGTTGTGGACTGTCCTCCCTTGGAGGTTTCTAAGCAGAGGTTGGACGGCCGTCTGTCATGGATGCCTTAGCTGAGATTCCTGCATTGCAGGGGGCGGGTTGGGCTAGATGACCCTCGGGTCCCTTCCAACCCTATAATTCCACGATTATAGAACTTCTGCTTTCCCTACCAAGGGGAAGGAAGGAAAGAAGGGACTACAAGCTCAAGGGTCTCCAGGGACAAAGTGGAATCCAAACAGGTTAGGGCAGAGGGATGGGGGATCGAGCCCCCTTGGGCTGGGGGAGGACGGCGTTGTTTCGTGGCTGGGCAGCCTGGGGAAAGCACTCTGGAAGCCAGTGTTCTCTGGCTTAGAGCAGGGCGAGGCTTCGGCTCCTGGCTTCCTTGGCAGGGGAGTGGTGCCTAGTGGCTAAGCAAACAACTCTGAAGAGAGTTAAGCCCGACCCTTGGGCTATTGGCAGAAGCATCTATCTGTTCTCCCCCCCCCCCAGTGCCCAGTGCCCATGACCTCTCCCCCTCCCGTGAGGAAGAGCGGGGGGGCGGGTTGTGGGTGCTGCTGCTGTGTGAAGCTGCAGGCAGTCAGCGCAGGGGAACCAGCCCCTGCTCCGAGGAGGTATGCGTAGCTTAGCACCGGGCAGGCTGCGACCTGCCACCTCGCAGCGCGAGCACCAAGCAGCAAGCAGGAAGCTGCGGCTTTGTGGAGGATGCCCAGAGCTCCCGCAGAGGGGGCTCCCGGTGTCCCATTCATTATTTCCTCTCCCTCAGTGGGGTGGCTCGGCCTTCTTTTGCCCACACCCAAAGGCAGCTTCTGCAGCAAGACAGCCCCAAGCTCTCTGTTCAAGACAATCCAGTTCCCACAGCTTGGATTTCCACGGCAATTGCCGGGTTTTGGGTTTGTTTGTTTTTTTGCACAATGCCTTCCCCCTTCCTATTTCTAAAATCAAAGCTTCGCCCCCACCTCTGTCACACATGCATGTAGGCTTGCGGAGAAGGAGGAAAGGGGGTGGACAACGAGAAGCGGGTTATATAGGATCTGCAAGTAGTGCTCTAAGGTAAAGGTAAAGGGACCCCTGACCATTAGGTCCAGTCGTGGCCGACTCTGGGGTTGCGGCGCTCATCTCGCTTTATTGGCCGAGGGAGCCAGCGTACAGCTTCCGGGTCATGTGGTCAGCATGGCTAAGCCACTTCTGGCGAACCAGAGCAGCGCACGGAAACACCGTTTACCTTCCCGTTGGAGCGGTACCTATTTATCTACTTGCATTTTGACGTGCTTTTGAACCGCTGGATTGGCAGGAGCAGGGACCGAGCAACAGGAGCTCACCCCGTCGCAGGGATTCGAACTGCTGACCTTCTGATCTGCAAGTCCTAGGCTCTGTGGTTTAACCCACAGTGCCACCTGCGTCCCTTAAGTAGTGCACTAGGGGGAGACAAAAAGCAGCATGCAAAGTGCTGAAGCCCTCCTGTATGACTACTGCCCACAACCCAAGCCCTGACTCTGACGCCCGTGCATGAGGACTGGAAACTTGCATTTGCTAAAGTGAACACCAGGATTCTGAGGCCTGTGTGGATCCTTGGTGCAGGCACCCTAAGACCTGGTGAAATGCAGACTGCCCGGATTTCAACGTTGTTTAAATTAACCCTTTTAACCCAGGAGGTCCAGAATTCTCCCCATCCCCACAAACCTCCGCACTGAAGCCACCTTTCCGCCCCATCTCCCCTCCAGGAGATTTTACAGCCTTGCCTAGTTGGCAGCTCTGAGCCATAAAGCGCCCGGGAGTGCGAAAACATCGCAGCACCTGCCCCCATTCCTCTCTCCTACTGAAGGCATTAGCAACACTTGGATGCCTCACCCTGTCAATCAAGCAGCTCTGAATTCACCCTGAAGTGAAAGCAGATGGCTTGGTGAGATTGCTGCCCCAGGAAACCAAGTCTTGAAGCTGGAGGGAACCGGCGTGATTCAGAACCTGAGGGTGCTCTTGGGACAAAAGGCCGCGGAGAGGAAGGCCTCTCAGCCTTTGGATCGCGTGACTAAAGAATCTCCGAGAGAGTTGGGCTAAGAGGAGATCCGATTTGTTCCAGAGAACCCAGGCGTCCTGACATCTTTTTGACCCTCGAAAAGAATTCAGATAGCTTCTACCTACTAAGTCGGTGACTGTGGAGAACCATTTTCCCTCCGGAGGGTTGCTTTTGTGTGTGTGTGTGTGTGTGTGTGTGTGTGTGTGTGTGTAGCAGGTAGGCTACTACTAGGTGAAGCCCAGGGTGGAGCTACAACTGATGATGAGCCCAGACAAAAGTGTTCTGGATTAACTAATCCACAATAAAAACAGCTCAGCTACTCTTCTGGAAAGCCAGTGAAAGTAATTCCTTTCTTCACTTTGATCTGCAACACACACAAACATAGATATATGGCAGAAATCTACTAATCCGTTGTCAGACAGCTGGGGTGGAGAGCTTCTTTTCCCCAAGCCATACAACAAGGGTTTTGTGCGTGTGGTTGTTGCTTTTTATTGTCTTATTATCACATAAAATACTGCCTCTTCTAAATGTTCCCAAAGGAGGGAACAGGAAGGAAGGAATTCAGAGAGAAGAATGGAGGCTGCAGGTTGCCTGCCTGGCTTTAAGGAGGGCTTTTTCCCCCAGCTGGAACTCGCTGGAACTCACTGCTGGCACCACAAGGGAGGCATTCATGATGAGTTCGGTCACCTCTTTTTCTAGAAAAATAGAGCTGGCTTTAAGCTATGAGGTTGGGCACCCAGGAACCTAAGCCACTAGGCTGGGTAATTCACAGGTGCCAACTCTTAGGAGCTGAGCTCCCTTCAGCCCCCCCAAAAAATATTTAAGGGGCAAGCCCCCCCCAAGTTGATGGTCATTGCCATTCAAATGCTGTGTGCACCCCATGTCTTGTGATCGATTATGTGGGGCTCCCAATATTTTATTCAAGTTGGCATCCCTGCTACTATGACCACTCAGAGCAAATTAACCCACAAGCCATTGGGGCTGTGTAGACTTTTACGGGGACGTGGGTGGCACTGTGGTCTAAACTACAGAGTCTAGGGCTTGCCGATCAGAAGGTCGGCGGTTCAAATCCCCGCGACAGGGTGAGCTCCCGTTGCTTGGTCCCTGCTCCTGCCAACCTAGCAGTTCGAAAGCATGTCAAAGTGCAATAAGATAAATAGGTACCACTCCAGCGGGGAGGTAAATGGCATTTCTGTGCACTGCTCTGGTTTGCCAGAAGCGGCTTAGTCATGCTGGCCACATGACCCAGAAGCTGTACGCTAGCTCCCTCGGCCAGTGAAGTGAGATGAGCATCGCAACCCCAGAGTCGTCCGCGGACTGGACCTAACAGTCAGGGGTCCCTTTACCTTTACCTAGACTTTTAACAGCTGAAAGCACAACTCAATTGCTTGCTTCCCCCTCTATTTCCATCAAAGCTGCTTTGGCAGGAAAACACATCAAAAGGCAGTATTTCGTAAGAAACAGCAGGACAGAAACCGGATAGATACAGAGTGTGGCTAACACCACGTGTACTATTAGGACTGCCACATTTTCCCAGACATTTCAGCGATTTCCACCCGGACACTGTTTCCGACTGCCATATTCCGGCTATGTCCAGGAAATTCCAGAAGTATTGACAGCTCTATGTACTACGCTTCCCAAACCAGTGGTGGGAGGGCACTGGATGCCGGGTAAACAGGACTGCGTACGCAGCCTGGTTCTCAGCTGATGTATCAGGATCCAGTCTTCCATCCCAGCTTGACCTAAACTAGATTGCAACAGCAGCATTGCCCCCTAACAAAGATATGGTAATAACAATAACAAGAAGAATGTATGTTTGGGCTAAATGTGGTGCTGGGGGCTGAAATACTGAAAACTAGGCCTTATTCAGAAAAAAAAATCATAATGAGTCATAATACTCAGTTTCCATCCTGTTGGGACCTACTCCTGGGGAACCCCTTTTAGGATAAGGTAATTTTCAGACTATTATTATTATTATTACTTGAATTTATATACTGCCCTATACCCGGGGGTCTCAGGGAGGTTCACAAAATAAAATCAAGTTATAAAACCACAAGATACATAATAAAAATAAAAACAACAAACCAATAGCCCCCCCCCAAAAAAAAACACATTTTAAAAAGGCATGGGATGCAAATCAGATCAACCAAAGGCCTGGTTAAAAAGGAACATTTTTGCCTGGCGCCTAAAGGTGTATAATGAAGGTGCCAGGCAAACTTCCCTGGGGAGAGCATTCCATGTGTTTATTCCCCATGAGCATCTATTTTCTCAGACAACTCGCTGATTCTACCAGCTATTACGATATACAAGAAAATGAGTCTACAAAGCTACAAGTCCTCCTGTGCATCTCTGCGTGGGAGAGATGTGCAAACTCTTTTACGGCATCTGCTCTAAATCCTGTCCCATTCATAAAAGCTTAGGTCTTGCCTGTGTAACTCTGGGAAACGGGACGGAGGGTAGAGGAAACTTTAGGCTCAAGGGCACAAGACGCAGCCACCTTGCTGAAGCTAAGCAGGGCCAGGCCAGGTCAGTACCTGGATGGGAGACTGCCTGAGAATGCCTGGGATGGAAGAGTAATGCAAAATAACCAAGCCGGCACCTGTATTTCTTGCCTCTGGTCCAAGACTAAATCTTAGTTAAATGGAATAAGAAGCTACTACCTTGCTGAAGCTAAGCAGGTCTGGGTCTGGTCTGTGCCTGGATGGGAGACAGCCTGGGACCTACATGTATGTCATGGGATCCACGACAGAAGAATTATTAGAAAATAACCAAATAGTGCAATGATATCTGGAGATCGAGGAGCTGACTGGTATGTTCTTCATCATTTCTCTTGCCCACCTTGCTCTGGAGCAGCAGTCAAAGAGTATTTGATTGCACCAGGAGCCCGCCTCATCCCAGGTAAGCCCTGGACGGAGATTGCTGAGATCCGAACACGCTGGCCTTTAACCCCTCTCCCAAGGCTAGCAATCTGGGTGGTTCCTTCCTAGTGGGATTTCTGCTTTTCAAAGGTCAATATTCTAATCCACCTTTCCTTGGATCTGCGACTCTGGGATAAAAGGGGCGACTTTGTGTGTGTTTGTGTAAGGGGGTGACCCTGGCTTCCCTGTGCGTTGCATCACCCTCTTTTCCAGGGAACCCAGGCGTCCTGCTTTCCATCACCAGCAGGTAATCCAAACCAGGCGGGTGAATGGGCGAACATGCAAGGGATATTTCCGCCTTTCCGTTTGTTCGTCTTCTCTCCAGCTGGTTTCCATCTAGCCCAACTCGTAGGCAAATATGTGAGCGTGTGTGTGTGTGTGTCTCTGTAAGGTGGCATATTTCCCTTGACCATGAACTTGTCCTCCCCTCCCCCTTTACCTGAGTGGGATGGACGGTCAGCAAAGTGGGGGCCAAAAACCCCTGAAGGGCTTCAGAGGTGCCCGGACTCCTGGGTTCTTTCTGAGGGGAGTGAGGTCTAATGTTGGGTGAGTTGTGGGGGGAGAATTAGGGCACTCCTGGATACCTGGGTTCTCTGGAGTAACAGTCCATTGAGCGTTGGAGGCTCCGGGATAGCATGCTGGAATCCCGGACGCCTGGGTCCTAGGCAGAAAGGTGCGTGCGTGTTGTGCTGGGAGGGGGAGGGCTGGAATCTCGGGCGCCTGGGTTCTTTGGGAGGGACTGGGATCTTGCAGCTGGATTCCCCCAGTTTAGGAAGCTGGCTTCCTTACGAGTAACCAAGGCTAGATCTCTCTCGCCCATTTGCCTCCTTACCTTTACGGCGCCCTGGCTGCGCCCCGGGCCATCGTCCTCCTGCCCCTTGGCATCGGGGGGTGAGGGGGGCACCCCTCCTCCTCCTCTCCCAGCCAGACGGGCGCCTTCAGGTTTCCACACGCCCAAGGGGAGCCGCTGACCGTCGGGATCCCATTCCCCGCTTTGCTGTTCAAGCGAGCGCAAAGGCTGCTGGAGACGACTTGGAGATTGGAAGGGGGGGTGGAGAGAGGGAGAGGGAGGCTCCTCCGCTCCCCCAAATGGGGGGAGAAGGGGACGGGACGGCGCGGAGAGCAGGGAAAGACCCAGGTGGAGGAGGACCGGAGGAACTGGTTTGGAGGTGCCGGAGAAGGAAGGAAGGAAGGAAAGAATGAAAGAAAGTGAAGATCGGCAGAAGGAAGGGAGCGGGGTGTTGGAATCTCGACGGAGGGGAGCCCGTCGAGGCTGCGCTGCGCTCTTCTTCCCGCTTCTGGAGGCTTCCCTCCTCCCTGCAGCTTGCCCGGTCTTGCCCTCCCCGACGCCCGCCTCTCCCGCCGCGCCGCGCTCGCTCTCCGAAAGGGCCCGCCAGGCGCCCGTCGAGGCGCAGACGTGACCTGGCCCCGCGCATGCCCGCCTTCCGAGACGGCGTCTCTTTCATCGCGGACTAGTCTCCCGCCCAGAGGGTTTCCTCGAACTCCCGGCGCCAGGGCCGGTGCGGGGGGCGGGGGGAGGAAGTCCGAGGAGAGACCCCCCCCCCTCGGGGACCCCGTCGAGGCATCTAAGCTAATGTCCTCCTTCATCTTTCGTCGCCACGTCGGGGCTCGGCTTTCCGAGAGAGAGCCCGGGAAATCTGCAAGAGGAGGAGGGCGAAGGAAGGAAAAACCCAGCCTGGGAGAGCGCCGTCGGTTAGAGCACCATGGTGCTGAAAAGGCCAAGGTTGCAGGTTCGATCCCCACGTGCGACTGCTGCAGGTTAAGTTGGGTCCTTTGCAACGCTACAATTCTGTGGTCCAGAAGAACAGCTGAGCCAGGCAACGACCAGAAAGGGCATTTCCCACAGTGACACCCAAACCCCGCTTTGGGAATGCCAGCAGGGTGTTGATAGCAGTTAAGGTTTCGGATTCGGAGCCTGAGGACCAAGGTTCGAATCCCCACTCAGCCCACTTGAGTTTGGGCCGGCCGCTTGCTCTCATCCTGACCTACCTCACAGGGTTGTTGTGAGAACGATATGGGGAGGAGGGGAACGACGTATGCCGCCTTGAGCTCCTTTTGGGGGGTACAAATGTAAATGAATACAGTGAAGCCTGTAATGCTGGTCGTTTGCGCCCCCCCCCCGGGACAGCTGTGGGCAGGATTCCTGCATTGCAGGGGGTTGGACTAGATGACCCTCGGGTCCCTTCCAATTCTATGAATCTATGATTCCATGGCTTCAAATATAATGTGCAACCCAGGCAGCGGCTGCTTACTCGCAACCAAATCTAAGAAAGGAAGGATAGGGAAGACGAACTGGTTTATTATGATGGGAGCTTTTGTGGGCCAGAACTGATTTCATCAGATGTGTGGAGCGATAAGTACTCAGTTAGGAAACAGAGTTTGTGCCCATGTGCCCCTGAAATGCACAGGGCACAATTGGTGCCAGTTCTGTGTAAAGCTTACATGTGCTGTGCATACCTTGTATACATTCAGGCTACGCATTAGAACTGACGCAGCCTGTGCCTTGTGCATTTCAGGGCCATCCAGTGGCGTAGCGTGGGGGGTGCAGGGGGGGCCGGCCGCACCGGGCGCAACATCTGGGGGGGCGCACTCGCAGCTCTCTGCCCCCTGCTAAAATCCACGGGTTAAAGGTAAAGGTACCCCTGCCCGTATGGGCCTGTCTTGACAGACTCTGGGGTTGGTGCGCCCATCTCACTCTATAGGCCGGGGGCCAGCGCTGTCCGGAGACACTTCCGGGTCACGTGGCCAGCGTGACATCGCTGCTCTGGCGAGCCAGAGCCGCACACGGAAACGCCGTTTACCTTCCTGCTAGTAAGCGGTCCCTATTTATCTACTTGCACCCGGGGGTGCTTTCGAACTGCTAGGTTGGCAGGCGCTGTAGGGGGCGCAAATTACTTGCTTTGCCCTGGGTGCTGACAACCCACGCTACGCCACTGGGGCCATCTGACCTCCACAGTTGACAGTGTTTGCCTCTGTACGCAAGTGTGCGCAGCACATAGCAAGTGACACACTTTATGCCAGGGCTGCGTAACCTGTGGCTTTCCAGGTTTTGCTGGATGGCAGCTGCCATCATCTCCAATCATTGGCCATGCTGGCTGGAGCTGATGGGAGTTTGGTCACAAGTTCCCGCACCCTCAGGCTTAATGCATCTGAAGCAGAATGGCCGGCCCTACCATTGGGTGAGACAGCCGCCTCAGGCAGCTAGCTGGTTTTGGGTGCCTATGAAAGGGCTGCAAATAGTTATTTACAGTGCTATCCTAGGCAGAAACAAGTGTCGCTGAGTTCAATTAGACTTCCAGATGAGCGTGTACTGTATAGGTTTGCAGCCTGAATTTATTATTGTTGCTTTTGTACTCCCAAAGAGAGGTGTGGTTTCCTGCCACAGGGGGTCAACATAACTTGGCCACCCAGGGGAGTTATGCAATATTCCTAGGGGACAGTGCAGTGGGAGGGTGGGGGAAACTGGGCAGAGAGATTGCCACCCTGCCAAGTACAGCAAAATGTCTCTGATCAGTCCTGTTAGAAGGGACTGTGGTTCTTGAAATTTTATGTCCTATTCTAGCTCTCTGCAGTCCTCATTTTTCCAATCTGAAATTCAATTCTTTTTTTTTTTTTTTGCAGCACTTAAAAGGGTAAAGGGACCCCTGACCATTAGGTCCAGTCGTGGCCGACTCTGGGGTTGTGGCGCTCATCTCGCTTTAGTGGCCGAGGGAGCCGGCGTACAGCTTCCGGGTCATGTGGCCAGCATGACTAAGCCGCTTCTGGCGAACCAGAGCAGCGCATGGAAACGGCGTTTACCTTCCCGCCGGAGCGGTACCTATTTATCTACTTGCACTTTGACGTGCTTTCGAACTGCTAGGTGGGCAGGAGCAGGGACCGAGCAATGGGAGCTCACCCCGTCGAGGGGATTTGAACCGCCGACCTTCTGATCGGCAAGTCCTAGACTCAGTGGTTTAACCCACAGTGCCACCCCTCCCCAAAAGTTTTCCTGCCACTCTCTCTTCATAAACACATTTTCGTATGCTGTCTTCATTCAATGTATTCATTTCCACTCACACTTTGCTCCAACATATTCATTTTTGTAAACGTCGGCTAGTCAGAGAACTGCATCACAAAATGCAGACGAGTGCAAATTTTTGAAGGATGGTGGTGTTTTGGTCTTCAAATTATTTCAGAAAGTGTGAATTGCATCGATTCGGCTTCAAATACAGACGGAATCGAATTTGTCCTCCATTCCTTTGTAGGGAGTAAGGCTGCAATCCTAAACCCACAGACCTTGGAAGCAAATCCCACTGGATTCAATAGGTACCTCTGCGTAGCCATGGCTAGGATTGTGCAGCATACATAAGTCATCAGATAATAAAGATAACAATATATGAGCGTACCAGAGCAATTCTAAGCATATTTTAATCCGAAGCTTTGCTGTGTTCAATGAGGTTTTACTCCTGCAATAAGGTGTTTAGGTTTGTAGCCTATATCTATTAGTCTTAAGTGCCAGAAGACTGTGCGTTTGATGTAACAACTCAAACATGGCTCCCCCTCTGGAATTTGAGACCTAAAGAAGTTTCTCAGCTTCTGTAATGTGAATGTAAAATTTACACAAGCTGCCATGTGCATTTGATTTGAACGTTGGCTTTCTTTTCTCACTTCCATTAAAAACATTCAAGGTAGTGAAAAAGCACTCACACAGAAGGGATGGGAGCTGGGGACAGCGGCCTCGCCGCAAATCAGGTGACGGCAAAGTGATTTTTCAAGTGATCATCCCAGGGCTGGCCCTATCATTGGACAGAATGAGGCCATTGCCTCAGGCGGCTGATTTGGAGTATCACAAAAAAGGCATCAGTGATGTATTCTTTTTTTCTTTCCTTTTTTTTCCGTAAAGGGCATTTAATTTGTTCAGATTGTCCCTGGTGGGACTTTGTTCTACCTTAGGCAGCCAAAATCTCTGGATCGTTCGTAAAATATGTCACACTTTTAATCTTCCTCGTCACACTTTGCTCTCATTTTAACCAATGTGCTATCCTGCCTGGGTCATAACGGCATGATTTATGGACTGCCCTTGCTGTGGAACCATCTGCAAAGAGCCATCTTCAATCATTATAACCTGATATAAGAAATCGACCCATTGACTTGCAATTATTGACACCTGCATCTTCACCTCCTCCCACCACAGCATTGCAATTCATTCATGGTAATCCGCTACCTTTTCTCCAAAGAGTTCAAGGTTCTACTCCTCCCCCCATCACATTTTATTCTCACAACAGCCCTGTGCAGTAGACTTGACAGATAATTATTGACCCGGTTATTTTCATGGCCGAGTGGGTCTCCCCTGCCCTAACCACTATACCACACTGTCTCTCAACTTAAAACCACCCTCCTCTTTGATTTACAACTTCTTGGAAGTCGCCCAGAGCTGCCACCCTCCTTTCTAGCTCTGCCCCAAGACCTGCTAGTCACCTAGCAAAATTGTGATAGAGGCACAATTTGATAACAGGACTTCTCGGCGCTTCCGAATGACCTGTTTATTGAGCATTCATCCTGATTCATTTGCAGGGAGATTAGGTGCTGTTTTGCGTCGCTGTTACCTGCGTTGAACCATAGGTGGAGTGTTCCGGAAGGCCTGCAGATGCCATCTTGGTAGCCAAGGTAACCCCCAAACTAATTGGCAGCTGCTGCAGGAATGAACTCATATACGTCTGTATTCATTTGCTTTGATATGTGCTAATTGGCGTGCTTTGATGCTGTGCTTATCTGTGCACCTTGGGGTGCTACGCTTTTGGCCCAGAGAAGGGAGCTATCTGTAAACTTTGTATAGTTGCCTCATGGGTGAGGTGGACTGATGAGAAGTTCTGGCCAAGCTGGTGTAAGATGCTTTTTGTATATGTAATTAATACGCATTTTCATACCCTCCAAGTGTCCATATTTTCCAGGTACAGTCCCGGATTTACACAGACTGTCCTGGTTTCTGATATTATCCAGGAATGTCCCGGTTTTCCTTAGGACAGAGGTGCCCATTTTCTTTTCAAAAAGAGCCAGATTTGATGAAGTGAACATGAGTGAGGGCCCACCAAAGTTGTTGACCTTTTTTTAGGATTGAAGTTGCTACGGGGGCCGGATTAAACCAACCGGCAGGCCGGATAAGGCCCCCAAAAGGGACTTTGGACATGCCTGCGTTAGGGCATCCCTATTTTCACCTGAGAAATTATTTTGGAGGATATAGAGTTATGCAACCTCTGAGCCAAGGAGATGAGTAACTGTACAACCTTTAGAAGACATCTGAAGGCAGCTCTGTATAGGGAAGTTTTTAAATGTTTAATATATGTTTTTTTAATATGTTGGAAGCCGCTCAGAGTGGCTGGGGCAACCCAGTCAGATGGCCGGGGTATTCTTATTATTCTATTAGTATTATTAACATGCAACAGGACATCCCTAGGGGGACGCGGGTGGCGCTGTGGGTTAAACCACAGAGCCTAGGACTTGCCAGTCAGAAGGTTGGCGGTTCGAATCCCCGCGACGGGGTGAGCTCCCGTTGCTCGGTCCCTGCTCCTGCCAACCTAGCAGTTCGAAAGCACATCAAAGTGCAAGTAGATAAATAGGTACCGCTCCGGCGGGAAGGTAAACGGCTTTTCCGTGCGCTGCTCTGGTTCGCCAGAAGCAGCTTGGTCATGCTGGCCACATGACCCCGAAGCTGTACGCCGGCTCCCTCGGCCTGTAAAGTGAGATGAGCGCTGCAACCCCAGAGTCGGTCACGACTGGACCTAATGGTCAGGGGTCCCTTTACCCTTTACCTAGGACATCCCTATTTTCATTGGAGAAATGTTGGAGTGTGTGCATTTGCCTAGGTGACGATCTCTCATTGTTGTGGTGTCCATCGTGCATCTGTAAAGGCCGTGGGGCTCTGCAGGCTGTGCTGCAAGTTTGCTCTTTCTTATAATAAGGCACTAGAATTGATCTCCCCGACATTTTTGACACCCTTCTTTGATATCCCTGCACCAAACCACTCCCACGAGCCCTCCTTTGGGCTGGTGGATCAGGACATCCCTCCTACACTTGCCACTCCATTTCCCCCCTACTTTCCTTACAGGAAAAAGTCTGATCTTTTTGGGTGGGGGGTGGGGAGTGGGTTTCTCACGCAGGACCTGCCAATCAACTATAATGGAGCAACCTGAATCTGCCGGCATCTGCCTGACTTCCACGCAAAAACAGCAACAATCTGGAAGCGCTCTTGGCGGCTAGCGGTGGAAGGGAAGAAAATCTGAGCTGTGTGTTTATAATTCCGCCCTCTGATCAAGATAGCTAAATGTCGCCCCTAAGTTGCTTATATATTGCCTCTGCACCACAAAGCCTGTTTGAACCCCCTTTAGAAGGTTTTTTATTTGAGGTTGATGGGGATTGGGATAGCTCAGTCGGCAAAGTATGAGACTCTTGAGTTATGGGTTCAGGTCCTGAATCGCAAGGGGTTGGACTAGATGACCCATAGGGTCCCTTCCAACATTATGATTCTATTATTGATAATAATAATATATTTCCGTCCATGTGCTATGCTAGGGAGTCTCAGCAGGACATGGCTGGTTTCAGAATTCAGTTTTAAATTTGGGGAAAAACTTGTGGGATTTAATTCAGTAGAAAGGGAATACAATAGGGGGAGGGGAGGGGGAAGTCCTGAAAAGATGTTAATGAAAATATGGTATTTAAAAAAAAAAAACAGAATGCTTTTGCCTATCTCTGGGGCCCAAGTCCAACCTTCTCTCGCCTTTTGGGAGCCAGAATAACCCCCGGCATCCCTCTTCCCTGGGCTGGGTCCTCCTGGCACGGAAAGGCACTGTGCTTTTGTCATGACAACAAAGCCAGCTGCTCCCTTTCAGCACCTCACTTCAAACAGGGCCAAGCAAATCCCAGACCTGTCTCTCCCTGGCTTTTGTTAGCATGAATAGGCGGCCTTGTCTGACTCAAGAGAAGAGGACAGAGACACAAGCAATTATCTGCGATGGGCTTCTCCAGTTACCCAGGACAATATCGAAGGGAGGGGAAAAAGACATAGTCCTCGCCTCCCCTTCGCTTCTCCGAAAACGGTTTCGTTCCAGGTGGAAACAAAACCTGCTGGAAAGAGGGTTTTAATAATAATAATAATTAATAATAATAATGAAAGGCTTCAAAGGAGGCCTGCTTGATGCTTTCTTTTGAAGCACCTCTCTACATTCAAAACCCAGAATGTCCCACACAGAGAAGTTTGTGAAAAGAACTTTCTGACACCCAAGGGGAAAGCCAGCTTGTTGGGGTTTTTTTGCATAAACTGACTACTTTGGTTTGTGGATACAGAGAGGGCTACAAAGACCCTTGAGCCGATCCCTAATTCAAAGGCAAAGCCATACGCTGCCCAGCTCAACTGCAGCTCAGACAAGAATTTGCCACGAAAAGAACAGGTGCAGACCCTTCAAATGTCCCTAGTTTCCAGGGACAGCCCCAGTTTATAAAAGCCGCCCCTCTGTTGTGATTTCACCCCGGAATGTCCCGCTTTTCCTTAGGACGTCCCTATTTTCATCGGAGAAATGTTGGAGGGTATAGAGCTATGCAACCCCTTGAGCCAAGGAGATAAGTAACTATACAACTTTTAGAAGACATCTGAAGGCAGCCCTCTATAGGGAAGTTTTTTTAAAAAAATAATAATGTTTTATTATGTTTTTCTATATGTTGGAAGGCTGCCCAGAGTGGCTGAGTATATCTAACCCAGTCCGATGGGCGAGGTATAAATCATAAAATTATTAGGATGGTTATGGAATAGGACGTCCCTATTTGGGAGAAAAGCGATGACAAACCTAGACAGCACCTTAAAAAGCAGATATATCACCTTGCCAACAAAGGTCCGTATAGTTAAAGCTATGGTTTCCCCCGTAGTGATGTATGGAAGTGTGAGCTGGACCATAAAGAAGGCTGATCGCCGAAGAATTGATGCTTTTGAATTATGGTGCTGGAGGAGACTCTTGAGAGTCCCATGGACTGCAAGAAGATCAAACCTATCCATTCTGAAGGAAATCAGCCCTGAGTGCTCACTGGAAGGACAGATCCTGAAGCTGAGACTCCAATACTTTGGCTACCTCATGAGAAGAGAAGACTCCCTGGAAAAGACCCTGATGTTGGGAAAGATGGAGGGCAGAAGGAGAAGGGGACGACAGAGGACGAGATGGTTGGACAGTGTTCTCGAAGCTACCAGCATGAGTTTGACCAAACTGCGGGAGGCAGTGGAAGACAGGAGTGCCTGGCGTGCTCTGGTCCAGTGGGTCACGAAGAGTCGGACATGACTAAATGACTAAACAACAACAACCATTTTCATCAGAGAAATGTTGGAGGGTGTGTTGAATGTTATGGGAATGGGGACAACAGAAAATGTTCGAATGGAATAGAATGGCTGCACTCCTGACACACCACGCTGCAACATTTTATTGTAGGTCCCACCTCCCTTCTATAAAACCAGCAGACATTTGTCATATAGACATTCCTGAGGGCCCTGAACTCAAGCAAAACAATAAAATAAAAATAAATCCCACCAAAGTCTTCCCAAATAAATTTTTATTGGGTACAAGTCCAATTCTCTCCCAACGTTTCACAGATGCTAATATTTGGGGCAGATAATAATATCCCGATTTCAAAACAAACATCGCTTTACGAGCCTCATTGCCTCCGCTATTAAGTGTTGAAGGCTCTTGTCTGGCTGGCAGGCATATTCTTTTACTCTGCAGTCTCTCCCCCCACTTTTGGTGAAAGATAGTAGAATGACATGTTACCTACAGGCCTTGTGCTCATATGCTGTCATGTCGCCTTTTGTACATGTGTGTGCATGCTTACATCTGTGTTAGGCGTGTCCACCCACACAAAGATTTAGGACACAATCCTTTCCTTTAATTACACTAGCTGAGGAGCTGCAAGACAGGGTGGGGAACCACCTTTTTTAATGCCCAAAAGCCACATTCCCCAAGCCAAGGAGATACAACCATTTGGGACTCAGCTACATTTGTAAAGATAAAGCGCTTTATATGCATTATAATACTGTGACACCAGATATTACTGTGGAATCCTGTTTTGTCGCCAATGAGATTTCCCTTTTAACTGACTTGCCTCTTTTATGTGTCTAGATCAGGCATGGGCAAACTCAGCCCTCCAGATGTTTTGGGACTACAACTCCCATCATCCCTAGCTAACAGGACCCCAGGGGTCAGGGATGATGGGAGTTGTAGTCCCAAAACATCTGGAGGCCCGAGTTTGCCCATGCCTGGTCTAGATCCAGCCCTGAAGTCAGCCCTATGCAGGGAAGTTTTTAAAAAATGTTTAATGTTTTATTATGCTTTTTATATATGTTGGAAGCCTTCCAGAGTGGCTGGGGCAGCCCAGTCAGATGGGTGGTGTACAAGTAATAAAATTATTATTATTATTATTATGGAATAGGACATCCCTATTTTCACTGGAGAAACGTCGGAGGCTATGTTCACATCGTCTCTTTGCCATTCATGTGGATGGTATATAGTGGAATATATTGCTATCAGTGCAATAGTCCTGATAGTTTAGGAAGCCCTTTACAACTCTGCTTGTAGTTTACTGTGGAAAAGCAATGATTAATAGCATGCCAAAAACTGCCCATCTGGAAACAGCCTGTTTGAAGTTGTGGAAAGGCATCTCTGAGCTCTGATGCAAAAGGTGATGGTGTCTTTTGTCCTAGGATGAAGGAAATATTGCAGCTGGTAGCATTTCAAACACCCTGTTTAGTATTTCGACATGCCAGCACGCACCAGGACTTAAACATCCGTGGGTGTAGCCAGAGGGTGACAGGGGGCAGCTGCCCCCCCATCAAGTAAATAAAAAAAAATACTCAACTAACGGACCAATCGCATCACAGATAGCTCAGTTCTTTCCCCTTCCAACAAAAGTCCTGCCCCCCCCCCAATTCCTGGCTATTGCGAGTTATTGTTTGGCAATACATTTTAACTGTATTTAGTTATTTAATAAAGTTTATACACCACTTGCTAGTAAAGAAGAAGAAGAAGAAAACTCTTATTTATTTATTATTTAGATATCACATTCTTGACTATTTTTTCTCACCAAATCGTGTGTATCTGAAGGCACTTCCAGACTACCCTTATTTTCGGGTAGAATTCAATCACATACCAACTAGCTTGGTTTGCACCATTAAAGTTGATTTTGAGCTTTTTGTGCTTCACTCCCTGCCCTCTCAAAAGGAACTTTTTGCACAAAGGAAATTGATGGGTAAATGCTTTTGAAAGGGTGGGAGAATAACACTTGCGAATGAATCAGAATGAATGCTCAGGAAATAATAGCTGATGTTTCCTAACTAAGATCCTGCAAACAAAATCAGGGCAAATGTTCAACGTACAGCTCATCTCGACGTGACCTAAATACTATACAGGTCAGGATTTCAAAACTTCGTATGTGCCAGCGGCCAGAGAGCTGAGGCGGTCCTTGAGGTGTTGTGGTTCTGAGCCGTTTAAGGTTTCATAGGTCAAAACCAGCACTTTGAATTGGGCCTAGAAACTAATTGACGGCCAGTGCAGTCAGACCAGGATCAACCTGGCTGCTGAATTCTGCACCAGTTGAAGTTTCCAAACCAACTTCGTATAACTCGTTGCAGTCAGTAATCTATCCTAGAGGTTAAAAGAACTGCAACTCAGTGCAGTGGTACCTCGGTTTTTGAATGTCTCCGTTGACGAACATTTCGGAACTTGGATCGACGTAAACCTGGAAGTAAATGCTTCCGTTTTCGAACGCACCTCAGAGGTAGAACTTCCGAGGCGGCTTCCTGTTTGAGTTTTCCGTATTGAGTTTTGAGGCTTCTGTATTGAGTTTTCAGTTTTCAATCGTTTCGGAACTCAAATGGTCTTCCAGAACGGATTACATTCGAAAACTGAGGTACCACTGCTTGAGCTTGCTTTCCCCTCCTCAATCCCATTCTTTTTTCCTCGTTCGTTATGTCCTTTTAGATTATAAACCTGAGGGCAGGGGCTATACCTTAGTACTGGTTTGCCAGCAAGCCACTTGAGGCTTTGGGGCTAAAGGGCAGGGAATAGATGCTGTACATAATGAAAAATAGGTGGCGCTGTGGTCTAAACTACTGAGCCTAGGGCTTGCCGATCGGAAGGTCGGCGGTTCGAATCCCTGTGACATGGTGAACTCCTGTTGCTCGGACCCTGCTCCTGCCAACTTAGCAGTTCGAAAGCACATCAAAGTGCAAGTAGATAAATAGGTACCGCTCCGGTGGGAAGGTAAACGGCGTTTCTGTGCGCTGCTCTGGTTCGCCAGAAGCGGTTTAGTCATGCTGGCCACATGACCGGGAAAACTGCGGACAAATGCTGTCTCCCTTGGCCAGTAAAGCGAGATGAGCGCCGCCGCAACCCCAGAGTCATTCACGACTGGACTTAACTGTCAGGGGTCCTTTACCTTTACCTTTAATATTGGATAACTTTGGCAGAAAAGTTTCATGGTCTCTGGCCTGGTGTCCCTAACCGCTTGCCACCCTCCTCCTGCAAAAGAACTCAGGATTGCTGTCTTGGCACACCCTGTTCCATTCAAGTTTGAATCCCCGCCTCCCTCCATTTTGTGTCAAGCACAAACAGAAACACACCATTTGGACAAAGAATGTGAAATAATGGGTCAAATCATATGTTTTTAAGGGGTTTGCTGGGGGGGAGGGGGGATGGATGAATGAACCAATCAAGAGCATTGCTGAGGTGGGAGGGAGAGGAAATTGCGGGGGGTGGGGGGGTTGTCCCACATTTGGTAAATATTAGTGCCCTAATCCGCCAGTGCACAGCCATCTGAACAATTCTTTTATTGTTCATTTTGCCCTTTTAAAAAACCATTTTCCAAATTAATAAAAGGGATGCTGGGAATGAATGTGCTTGAAGGGATATGTTTGCGAGGGCTTTGAAGTCTTCCCTTCCAGCCCTCTTAGATGGATGGATAGACGACTGGATGGATGAGGAAAAGGGAGGAACAGAGCAGGCAAGTAAATTAAAAATAACTGATGGCCTGGTTGTAACATCTGCTGAGCAAGCGGGAGAAACCTGATAACCCTTGAGCCCTCTTGTAATTCACAGGGACCAAAGAAATGCAAAAAAAGAGAGAGCAAAAGACCCCATGTTACGTTTGTAAAAAGGTAAAGGACCCCTGACAGTTAAGTCCAGTCGCGAATGACTCTGGGGTTGCGGCACTCATCTCGCTTTACTGGCCAAGGGAGCCAACATTTGTCCGCAGGCAGTTTTTCCAGGTCATGTGGCCAGCATGACTAAGCCATTTCTGGCGAAACCAGAGCAGTGCACAGAAACGCCGTTTACCTTCCCGCCGGAGCGGGACCTATTTATCTACTTGCACTTTGACGTGCTTTCGAACTGCTGGGTTGGCAGGAGCTGGGACTGAACAACGGGAGCTCACGCTGTCACGGGGATTCGAACCACTGACTTGCGCTGTCGAACCACTGACTTCCGATCGGCAAGCCCTAGGCTCACAGCACCACATTTGTACCTCACAATAAATTCTACACGAATAGATGGATGATTGGATGGATGGATATGGGGGAAATGGATAGAGGGAAACTGGGGGAAGGAGGAAGGAATGGGTGTGAACAATGAGGACTAGGGCCTTGCACAGAAGTAAGTACGTAGGAAATGGCCTTATATCACCGGCCCATCCAGCTCAGTTTTGTCAATATACCGACTGCTGCTAGGCTTTCTGGCTGTGGTTTCCCAGTTTGACCTGGAGATGTCAGGGACTGCATGTGTAACCCAAGTGTAGGGGAGTCAGGGAGAAAGAGGAGGAAGGAGGTTTGTTCGGCATAGGCAGACAGACGGACAGATGGATTTCTGTGTGGGGATGCATATGGGCTGCTCGGTCAAAACGAAAAATTGCAACGGCAACCAATCCAGTATGCACGATAAGTGACATCTGTTGCCGCCTGTAGGACAAGGCTATTTCCCAGAAATAAGGGAAGCCTGTTAAAATGATTGCATAATCCGCCTGCCTTAAGAACGGTGGGGTGGGTGGTGATTCAGATAGGGTTGCCATATTTCAAAAAGTGAAAATCCGAACAAAAGAGTTGAACTTTTCTTTTTCTTCTTCCCAAAATCTCAAAATAAAATAAAATGAAGTTCTGAGCTATTTTTAAGGAAATTTGCCAAAATCTACACTTCCCGGATTTTCCTGGACATTTAAGCAATTTCTGCCAAAACGCTGTTCACGAGGGCTGAATCCTGGCTACGTCCAGGAAATTCCAGAGGCACATATGAGGAAGGTGGATGGGTGGATGGACCAACAAGTAGAAAGGACTTAAGTGGTGTAGTAAGCTGCCGTTCAGAAGGTCGGCGGTTTGAATCCCCGTGACGGGGTGAGCTCCCGTTGCTCTGTCCTAGCTCCTGCCAACCTAGCAGTTCGAAAGAACGTCAAAGTGCAAGTAGATAAATAGGTACTGCTCTGGCAGGAAGGTAACGGTGCGCTGCTCTTGTTCGCCAGAAGCGGCTTAGTCATGCTGGCCACATGACCGGGAAGCTGTACGCCAGCTCCCTCGGCCAATAAAGCGAGATGAGCGCCGCAACCCCAGAGTTGTCTGCGACTGGACCTAATGGTCAGGGGTCCCTTTACCTTTACCTAACCTCCTATACCTGCACCACCATGGGCAGCAAAAATATTGTGTCTCTGTGTTTGCTATTAAGTCTATTCTCCCCCTTTTTTCCGAGTCTATATGTGCAGAACCACAAAGTCTCCCTATTTTCCAGGGACAGTCCTGGATTCATAGAAGCTGTCCCAGTTTCTGATTTGATCCCGGAATGTCCCGCTTTTCTTTAGGATGTCCCTGTTTTCACTGGAGGGTATGGAGTTCTGCAACCCCCGAGCCAAGCAATTATACAACCTTTAGAAGACATCTGAAGGCAGCCCTGGATAGGGAAGGTGGGGTTTTTTCCTTCAGTGTTCTATTGTTTTTTATATATAGATTGGAAGCCACCCAGAGTGGCAGGGGCAAGGTGGGTGTGGTATAATGATAAATAAATATCATTGCTTGAACACCCTTGAGCATACTGATTTATTTAAGGCATTTAAATACCTCCCATCGTGCTGTTTATCCCAAGGTGGTTTGCAATGGAAATGAAAGCAAATGAACGTTATGCAATAAATTGATATCTAAACAGCACATTTATTTGTTTAATAGGCATCTAAAATGCTTTTTTAGGCACATTTGCCTCCCAAAGTGGTTTACAACCACATACAAATAAAATCTCCATAAAATACAACAATAGGTAAAGGTAAAGGTAAAGGTACCCCTGCCCGTACGGGCCAGTCTTGACAGACTCTGGGGTTGGTGCGCCCATCTCACTCTATAGGCCGGGGGCCAGCGCTGTCCGGAGACACTTCCGGGTCACGTGGCCAGCGTGACATTGCTGCTCTGGCGAGCCAGAGCCGCACACGGAAACGCCGTTTACCTTCCCGCTAGTAAGCGGTCCCTATTTATCTACTTGCATCCGGGGGTGCTTTCGAACTGCTAGGTTGGCAGGCGCTGGGACTGAGCAACGGGAGCGCACCCCGCCACGGGGATTCGAACCGCCGACCTTTCGATCGGCAAGCCCTAGGCGCTGAGGCTTTTACCCACAGCGCCACCCGCATCCCAAAATACAACAATAAAACCATTTAAAACAATTAAAATATCAATATTTATCCCATAAACATACATAACAGGATATCATACAATTTCTATTATTTATTATATTTTTAAGTCACCCTTCCATCCATAACCTACAATCTAACTCTGAAAAACAAATAACACAATGGGATAGCAAGGAGAGCAGCAGTGAAAATGCGATTCCCGGTGTTTAAAATACAGTAGCCTTCCAGCACCTAAAATGCAAGCTGTTAGAAAGCCGGGAAAATAAAAAGTACGTAACACTGATGCCTAAAAGATAATTGCTGTTGTGTATTATTATTACTATTATTAGCAACTATCAAATTATGTGGCTTTACAGAGTAACACGAAGAACAGCAACAACAAAAAAGGGTTTCTGACGCACAATATAATTAATATAAATCTCATTACACGCAGCAGTCAGTATGTTACTTTCATAGCATGCAATTACCACAAAAAGACCGGTTCCCATATTGCTATTGAATTATCTCTCTCAGCAGCTCCAGACAACTTGTTTATTCAGCATCCACCCTGATCTGTTTGCACTGAGCTTATGCAGAGTTTGGATTCTGTTGGGACTTTATTTTTCATTCATTTGTTCTGATTTGTTCACGAGGCAGATATATGACGATGAGCATTCGCCCTGATCTGCTTGTGGGGAGTTGACACATCTTCCTGTTAATCGTTTGTCCCATCCCACACTTTCCAGTACAGTGGTACCTTGGGTTAAGTACTTAATTCGTTCTGGAGGTCCGTTCTTAACCTGAAACTGTTCTTAACCTGAGGTACCACTTTAGCTAATGGGGCCTCCTGCTGCCGGTGCGCCGCAGGAGCACGATTTCTGTTCTCATCCTGAAGCAAAGTTCTTAACCCGAGGTAATATTTCTGGGTTAACGGAGTCTGTAACCTGAAGCGTATGTAACCTGAAGCTTATGTAACCCGAGGTACCACTGTATACAAGTCTGGGTCTGGTTTGTGTCTCCAGACATCCTTTTTACAGTGGTACCTCGGGTTAAGTACTTAATTCGTTCTGGAGGTCCGTTCTTAACCTGAAACTGTTCTTAACCTGAGGTACCACTTTAGCTAATGGGGCATCCTGCTGCCGGTGCGCCGCAGGAGCACGATTTCTGTTCTCATTCTGAAGCAAAGTTCTTAACCTGAGGTAATATTTCTGGGTTAGCAGAGTCTGTAACCTGAAGCGTATGTAACCTGAAGCGTATGTAACCCGAGGTACCACTGTACATCCCTCTGTCACTTTCCTAATCAGGAAAAAAAATCTGAGGGTTTTTTTTTAAAAAAAGTGAATTTGTTGTGCTAGGGCAACAGAGAGCACAAACCTAAATTTATGGAATCCTTCCTGCAAATTAGTGACAGGCTAGAGATACACCAGGGATGCGGGTGGCGCTGTGGGTTAAACCATAGAGCCTAGGACTTGCTGATCAGAAGGTCTGCGGTTCGAATCCCCGTGACGGGGTGAGCTCCCATTGCTCGGTCCCTGCTCCTGCCAACCTAGCAGTTTGAAAGCACGTCAAAGTGCAAGTAGATAAATAGGTACCGCTTTGGCGGGAAGGTAAACGGCGTTTCCGTGCGCTGCTCTGGTTCGCCAGAAGCGGCTTAGTCATGCTGGCCACATGACCCGGAAGCTGTACGCTGGCTCCCTCGGCCAATAAAGCAAGATGAGCACTGCAACCCCAGAGTTGGCCACGACTAGACCTAATGGTCAGGGGTACCATTACCTTTACCTAGAGATACACCACCACCTCTCTTGATTCAATTGCATGGTCTCCTGCATTACAATTGCTCCAACAGGCAGAAGAAAATCCTTAAACGGTCCTCAAAAATTTTCAAGTGGCCCCTGGAGAAAAAAGTTTGGGACCCACTGCTCTATAGAGAGAAGCTCATTTTCCTTTCTGTGAAGAAGCACACAGAGAGGATAGACAGCTCTGTGATATCCTGCCATTCCTCCAGCAAACGTAATTGTCACAATACTCTTTTCTCATTACTATTTCAATTCCTTACTTTTAAGCTGAGTCACAGAATCACATAATTATAGAGTTGGAAGGGAACCTGGGGGTCATCTAGTCCAACCCCCTGCAATACAGGGATCCTTCCCACATCCGTCCCTGGGTGGGCTCGAACCACCAACCTTCTTGACTTCCCTCCACTCTGCCTCTTGGCTTCATTGTTTAACACTTATTCATGCACTTCCATAAAACCTTGTTGTTGTTGTTTAGTCGTTTAGTCATGTCCGACTCTTCGTGACCCCATGGACCAGAGCACGCCAGGCACTCCTGTCTTCCACTGCCTCCCACAGTTTGGTCAAACTCATGTTGGTAGCTTCGAGAACACTGTCCAACCATCTCGTCCTCTGTTGTCCCCTTCTCCTTGTGCCCTCCATCTTTCCCAGCATCAGGGTCTTTTCCAGGGAGTCTTGTCTTCTCATGAGGTGGCCCAAGTATTGGAGTCTCAGTTTCAGGATCTGTCCTTCCAGTGAGCACTCAGGGCTGATTTCCTTCAGAATGGAGAGGTTTGATCTGCTTGCAGTCCATGGGACTCTCAAGAGTCTCCTCCAGCACCATAATTCAAAAGCATAAATTCTTCGACGATCAGCCTTCTTTATGGTCCAGCTCTCACTTCCATACATCACTACGGGGGAAACCATAGCTTTAACTATACGGACCTTTGTTGGCAAGGTGATGTCTCTGCTTTTTAAGATGCTGTCTAGGTTTGCTATTGCTTTTCTCCCAAGAAGCAGGCATCTTTTAATTTCGTAAAAACCTTAATTTAACTTCATAAAACCTTATATTCTTAATAATCCAATTTGAAACCTTCTTCATCTTAATAAAAGTGACTTTTAAAAGTTATACTAATGTAAAAAAAATACTACATAAATTTATGTATGATTTTTTTACTGTTTTTTATTTTACTTTTTTAATAATGCTGTTGTTATTTTTGGAAAATTAATAAATTGTTATACATATAAAAAAGAACCAACAACCTTCTGGTTAGCAGCCAGATGCACTGACCCATTTTACCACAGACAGGGTAAATTATAGGTTTGTGCAATTATAAAGCTGGTCATCTTACTGTTATATCTGCATATACTGCTTTGATTAATGCCAAATTGACTTTTGTTTGTAGCACCACAATATTTATTGGAACGAGGGAAAGTAGGCATAATGTTTATATTAGCTAAACAGTACTGTGTTGAAATTTTATAAGTGATTACTGCTGTCTTTGATTTCTCTTCTCCTCAACCCATTATGAATAAACTAAATCTAATTGTCCATAGTTGGCAGATATACTGAACTATGAAAGGTGAAATGTCAGAGGTCCTAACTTTCCAGGCCTGGGTGGGAGTGCTTGACTAAATGAACCTCCTGGCTTTTAAGGGCTCCCGTTCTCTCTGAAGGAAGGCAAGGCCATCTCCACAAAGAAGGGGGCAATGGGTGCTCTTTTAGCAGAAAATGCAAACCATCTTCTTCCAAACCCAGAGGCACTGGGGAGCTGGCAAAGAGACAAGTGGGAGGAAACAGGAAATACGGTTGACGATGCTATACATCCTGACCCTAGGTTTGCCCTCCTGCAACATTTGGTTATACAGTGGTACCTCGGGTTAAGAACTTAATTCATTCTGGAGGTCCGTTCTTAACCTGAAACTGTTCTTAACCTGAGGTACGACTTTAGCAAATGGGGCCTCCCACTGCCGCTGCACCGCCACCGTGCAATTTCTGTTCTCATCCTGAAGCAAAGTCCTTAACCTGAGGTACTATTTCTGGGTTAGCGGAGTCTGTAACCTGAAGCATCTGTAACCTGAAGCATCTGTAACCCGAGGTACCACTGTACTGTAGATACCATCCTTAAGGCTCATAATACCTTTCAATTAAAGGGACACGGGTGGCGCTATGGTCTAAACCACTGAGCCCCTTGGGCTTGCTGATCAGATGGTCGGCGGTTCAAATCCCCCAACAAGGTGAGCTCCCGTTGCTCAGTCCCAGCTCCTGCCAACCTAACAGTTTGAAAGCACACCAGCGCAAGTCGATAAATAGGGAAGGTAAACGGCATTTCCGTGCACTCTGGTTTCCGTCATGGTATTCCATTGTGCCAGAAGTGGTTTAGTCTGTGGACAAACGCCGTCTCCCTTGGCCTGAAAGCAAGATGAGCGCTGCAACCCCATAGTTACCTTTGACTGCACTTAACCATCCAGGGGACCTTTACATTTTTTTTTTAACCTTTCAATTGCAATAATGAGGAATGCAGTAATGTTTCCCTAAAACATTTTGTAAGGAGTCCCCTAATACTCCAATCAATACCACCAAGCCAGTGTAGAGGTCGCTGAGACAGGATTTGCAAACATGCTGGGAATGTGGGCATGAGAGAGAGCACAACTTTGCCAGCCTTTTGCCTGTTGACGCCTCCTTCAAGTCTGCTTACTGACTCTCTGGTAGGCAGGGGATGGAGGCGCCTGCTCCCGTTTCAAGCTACCCTCCGCGAAACAGGTGTGGATTTCGGATTGACCTGACTTTCCCTGCCACTGCCAAATTATTTAATAGCTGACATCTGATAGGAGCAAAATAGAGAGAGAGCGGAGGAAGCAAGAGGTGAAGAATCCAGATGGCATTGAAGAGAGAGGCCGGAGAATGAAAAAGGAGGGCACTGGGACTGTGGGAAGAAGAACTGGCGATCATCAAAGGGACACACCAGGGAGAAGATGCTTCACCACGGCCCCCACCGCATCCCTGGCGGAGGTCACCAGGAAGGTGCCCTAATGATCATTAAAGGGGTGTGCTGGCAGGAAGGTCCCTGCAACACTGAGGGGGCCAGACCCCCTGCCCACAAATATTTAGGAAGTTAGAACACCTGACTCTCAGCACCTTTAACAAATGTCAGCTCCCAGAATCCTTTGGGGAAAGCTGTGACTGTTTCTAGTGGTATGCCGTAAATATGTGTTGTTGTATGTGGCCTGACTGAAAAATGCACAGAAGGATGAAAGTTGAATGGGAAGGATGAAAGTTGAATATAAGCAATTGATGATTTGCTGAATTAGCTTTTAAAAATAAGAATACAAGAAGGGAAGGTGGGTGGAAGCAAAGAAAATAAGGTATTGAAAGTTACAATGTAAGAAAAAGTATCTTTTTAGTGTTATTTTTATATTTTACTTTTCTTTTTCTTTTTCTTTTTGGTTTTTTCTTGTTTTTGATGTTTGTTATATGAATTGTTGTTATTGTTGTTTTTTGTTTTTTTTTTCTGTTGAATGTTTGTTTGATGTTGTTAATGTTAATGTTTGAAAACTTGAATAAATATTATTATAAAAAAAAAAAAATGACTGAAAAATGCACAGGGAAGTGCCATTATGTTCGAGAGCTTTCTCCACGGCCGAAAAGAGAGGCACACTCCTCCTGCGAAATGCAGAAGGGATAGGCAAGAACATTGCCTTGTTGGCCTAGCGTAATAATAATAATTGCTTTTGAATTATGGTGCTGGAGGAGAATCTTGAGAGTCCCATGGACTGCAAGAAGATCAAACCTATCCACTCTGAAGGAAATCAGCCCTGAGTGCTCACTGGAAGGACACATCCTGAAGCCGAGACTCCAATACTTTGGCCACCTCATGAGAAGAGAAGACTCCCTGGAAAAGACCTTGATGTTGGGAAAGATGGAGGGCACAAGGAGAAGGGGACGACCGAGGACGAGATGGTTGGATAGTGTTCTCGAAGCTACCAGCATGAGTTTGACCAAACTGTAGGAGGCAGTGGAAGACAGGAGTGCCTGGCGTGCTCTGGTCCATGGGGTCACAAAGAGTCGGACACGACTAAACGACTAAACAACAACAACAGCAACAATAATAATAATAATTTATTATTTATACCCTGCCCATATGTCTGGGTTTCCCCAGCCACTCTGGGTGGCTTCCAACCAAATATTAAAAACAATACAGCGTCAGACATTAAAAACTTCCCTAAACAGGGTCGCCTTCAGTTGTCTTTTAAAAGTAAAATAGTTGTTTATTGCCTTGACATCTGCTGGTGAGGGCGTTCCACAGGGCGGGTGCCACTACCGAGAAGGCCCTCTGCCTGGTTCCCTGTAACCTCACTTCTCGCAGCGAGGGAACTGCCAGAAGGCCCTTGGCGCTGGACCTCAGCTTGGAAACGTACTGGGAGCCATGCTTAGTTGTTTCGTCCTGCCGCTAATCTAGTCGTCTTTCCCACACGCAATCCATCACAGAGACACCCGATGATGTAAATCACATTAGCACTCCGGCGCGTGGTGAAGTTCCCTCAGTGTACATTTCTTCTTGTCTAATGGCCTGTGGAAGCCCAGCTTCCCGGTGGTTTGTTGAAACAGACCCAGTAGCCACCTGGGAAATGACCTTATAAAGACGTTCCAGAGGAGAACGTGTGCGAGTCTGATGCGTCTGACAAAGCAAACGCTACAATAAATTAGTTAGCCTTTAAGATGCCGCAATACTTGAGCCTGAAAACAGTTGCTGAGCGGGGTTAGGCCAGATGTTGTTTTCCCCCCTCTCATGTCTTTCAAAAAGCGATTGGTGCCTTCGCTTGTCGTAAATGAGTCGTACAACACACCCAGATGACGAAAACCGATAGCCTGTGAAAGAGGATAATGGATATGGCAGCGTTCGGTTTATTAGCAACGTTAATGTTTGTTCAGGCGTACCCTGATATTTTATAGCCATCGCTGATATTTTATAGGAAGATCCACTGGTTATCTTGAAATACATTGTGTATGCTAGTAGGCCATGTTAGCGCATTTTGGCCTGGTTGTTCTTATTCTTTTCCAGCTGCTAAGTAAAGCTTTTCTCTCTGTTTACTTATGTTTCAAATAAAGTAAGACTGTGTTTAAAGGCTGGCTGGGCTATGCATTGTGCTCTCTCTGAACTGCAACACACTTATGCTGCACATTTTAGAGCTTCAAGAATATGCCATCGTTTTCAGCACTGTGGTGAGGTCCACTTCTGGATTGCTTTCGAATTTGTCATGGTTTCGAGGGAGGGATTCGAGAGCACAAACCAGAAACTTGGGTTTTTGCAATTAAGGTGGATTAAAGGGCTCTGTGGGATGCAAGTGGCACTGTGGGTTACACCACAGAGCCTAGAACCTGCTGATCAGAAGGTCGGTGGTTCGAATCCCCACGACAGGGTGAGCTCCTGTTGATCGGTCCCTGCTCCTGCCAACCTAGCAGTTCGAAAGCACGTCAAAGTGCAAGTAGATAAATAGGTACCGCTCTGGCGGGAAGGTAAATGGCGTTTCCGTGCACTGCTCTGGTTCGCCAGAAGTGGCTTAGTCATGCTGGCAACATGACCCGGAAGCTGTACGCCGGCTCCCTCGGCCAATAAAGCGAGATGAGCGCTGCAACCCCAGAGTCGGACACGACTGGACCTAATGGTCAGGGGTCCCTTTACCTTTAATGGCTCTGTGGCCTAGCACAACAAAGCCACTTTTAAAAAGAACCAGGGTTATTGCGGTTTGGAAGTGTGGGAGGAATGAATGACCACTAACAGGAAGTTGTGTGAATACCTCACAAGCTACGTATCTACTCGTTGCATGAATACCCCATCTTTCCTCCCCATGTTATCCTTGCAAAAACTACCTTGTTGTTAGGGTAGGCTAAGGCACTGTGAGTGGCCCAAGGTCACCCAGAGAGTTTCAGGGCTGAGCAAGGATTTGAACCAGAGTGGATTTGATTTAAATCAAATCAATTTAGATCACAATTTAAATCGCTAGTCAGTAAGACTTGATTTAAATCATTTTTTTTACAGAAAGACTCATTCCTGCTGGTATAATTGTAATATTTACAACCAGATGAAGGTTTCATTTTTGGAATAATAAATTTTCAGAGTAGTTTTTACAGTTATATCAAAAATTGTTGATTTGGTTATACTATTAGAAATACAAAGGTAGGTGATTATGAAATTACTGTATATATTTGGACAACTTTTCTGCTGTACTTTATTGGAAGGAGAAAAATAATAATTTCCTTAATAACAATTTAAACAATTTATTTAAAACAATAACGTTATAGCATGTTGCCATGTTTGTTAACTGATGTGGTTAAATGATTTTAAAAAACAACAACACTTAGACTGAATTTTAGCACACATGAAAAACTTAAAACAAATCCTTATTTCCTGATGAATAGCCTTTGGATCAGGCATCCCCAACCTGTGGCCCTCCAGATGTTTTGGCCTACAACTCCCACGATCCCTAGCTAACAGGACCAGTAGTCAGGGATGATGGGAATTGTAGTCCAAAACATCTGGAGGGCCAAAGGTTGGGGATGCCTGCTTTGGACTATAATGTAGCTTAAATAGAAAACTATCTTTTGATTTCCTCCAAAAGCATTTTATTTTAAAAATTCAATTTAAAATTTAAAAATCCTATTTTTAATTTTTTTTTTAAATCATGGCTTTTTATTCACCCTGATTTGAACCATGATCTCCCAGGTAAACAGCAAGCAAACCAGAGCAAATACAGGGTATGAACTAACCACAGTGTAGTCTTTGCACAGGCAAATCAGGGTAAGTGCTCAATAAAGAGGTTGCCAGAAGCCCTTTCCATCACTACCCTCATTTTTGTATTTTTTTTCGGGCTGGCCTTTTGGCTCAAACCCACAACCCTGAGATTAAGAGCCTTGTGCTGGACTGAGTTTGGTACTGATTGTTTAAAAACAGGGGTATTCGGAACCTGTTTTGCCAAGGTCACTACCCAATGATCCTGAATAGGGGCTCCTCCAGACAACTGTTTATTGAGCACATATCCTGATTCACCTGTACAAAGCTTATGGAGAGGCTGGACTATGGCCCCATCTGCACCATCCCTTTAAAACAGTATCCTACCACTTTAAACAATCATGGCTTCCCCCGGAGAATCCTGGGAACTGTAGTTTATTAGCAGTCCTCACAGATGTTTTGGAAAAAACCCTTTTCCCCTCACAGAGCTACCGTTTCCAGATTTACCTGGGAATGCAATTGACTGTTAAACCATTCTGTAAACTGTAACTCTGTAAGGGGGATGCCAATTTGCATCAGAGAGACAATGGAGTGTGCCTCTGTGGGTGAAGTCAAACCGCTGTGGGAATAGGAGAACAGGGGTCTGCTAACAAACTACAGTTCCCATGATTCTTTGGGGGAAAGCCCTGTCTGTTTAAAGTGATATGATTCTGTTTTAAGGGTATAGTGCAGATAGGGCTTTTGCCCTTGTTCCGATTTGTTTACAGGGAAGTTGTGTGACAATGAGCGTTCATCCCGATTTGATTGCATGGTGCTTATAACATCTTCCCGTTCATCTTTTGTCTCATACCACATTTTTTCAGCACATCTCCCCGTTGCTTGCCTTACCACAAAAAAATCTGTGTCTTTTTTTTTTAAAAAAAGTGGATTGTGTCAGGTGTGCATGCAGGAGCCAGGCCCTGTGGCCAATAGGACTTGCAGGACTGGGGCCTTCCTAAGTTTGTTCTGAAGAGGCAAGGTGCGGCCTCACAGGTAAGGCCAATTGGTAACTCATAGCACCTGGTGGCAAGAGCCGGGAAGGGATATAAGGTCAGCATTTTCCCTTCAGGTCTTTGCCACAGTAACATGTTCCCTGCCTTGCTGCGTTTGACTCCTTGCTTCTTGATCCTCGGACCCTTGACTTTTTGACTCCTTGCTTCCTGACCCTCGGACCCTTGACTTTGTGACTCCTTGCTTCCTGACCCTCGGACCCCTGACTTTGTGACTCCTTGCTTCCTGACCCTCGGACCCCTGACTTTGTGACTCCTTGCTTCTTGATCCTTGGACCCTTGACTTCATGACTCCTCACTTCTTGATCCTTGGACCCCTGACTTCATGACTCCTTGCTTCCTGACCCTCGGACCCCTGACTTCATGACTCCTTGCTTCCTGACCCTTGGACCCCTGACTTTGTGACTCCTTGCTTCTTGATCCTCGGACCCTTGACTTCGTGGCTCCTTGCTTCCAGACCCTCGGGCCCTTGGCTTCTTGACTCCCGGCTCTCTGAGCCTCAGACTCTTTTGGCTTTCTGACTCCTGGCTTCTGGACTCCTGTTCCTGCTCCCACCCCTCCATCTTGCCCCCAGTCCTGACGTCCCCAGCCAGGACTTTGATCACCCATGAACCGGACCGTGACAGATTGTTGATCTAGCATGGGTAGGCAAGCTGAGGCCCGGGGGCCGGATCTGGCCCAATCACCTTCTAAATCCAGCCCCCAGACGGTCCAGGAATCAGCGTGTTTTTACATGAGTAGAATGTGTCCTTTTATTTAAAATGCATCTCTGGGTCATTTGTGGGGCATAGGAATTCATTCATTCCTCCCCCCCCAAAAAATATAGTCCGCCACCCCACAAGGTTTGAGGGACAGTGGAACAGCCCCCTGCTGAAAAAGTTTGCTGACTCCTAATCTTAGAGCAACAAAGTGTGTTAATCCACTTTGATGCAATCCCTCCCACAAATGGCTAGACTTGTAAGTGGTCGGTATTGTGGTTACATATAGAAATAAATGGAGCAGTGTAAAACTATGAGCTGCAGGGGGCAGCAGGGAGAAAGAAAAGAAAACAAGGGACACAGACAGGCTGCAAAAAGGTTTGCTGGGCAGCTTAATGCGTTACATCACATTTGAGCCACCCCCATTCAACTCATTACTGAAATGTTCCTTTTTGCCAAGGAGCTGTACGAGGAGTGAACACATGTATTCCTTCTCAGGGGAGGGAATTTCTTCTGTCTCCCCTCTTTTCCACCCAGATGTGCCCCTGCCTTGCTGCCCTGCTTGCCTAACTTCCTGCTTTCCCCAGATGTTGAGAAGATGCTTTATGGGGGGTGGAGAGGGGGGGGAATCTTGCTCCTAATCCCAGACTGACACTTGTTTTCTAACTAATAGGATCAAAAACAGACCAGAGAACTAGATCTGGAAGGGGAAATGTACAGCGGGAGGGTGCCCAACCCAGGGATTATCTTTTCCTAGGACTGTGTTAAAATAGAAAGGTTTCTGGGTTCCAGCTCTCTGCAAGTTTGCTTATATATTATTGTTGTTGAAGAAAAATAGGGCTTTTTGATGTTTTGTTTCATCATTATTCAATGTGCTTTAATTGAAAGCAGAATCTAAAATAATTCACACCAGGCTAACCTGAAAGACCACCTGCCCCCTGTATAGAGCTGTAGTTTGCAAACGGGTGTTGGGAATTGTAGCTCAGTGAGGGGTAAACTAGCATTCTTTGGAGGGGGAAGTCATGGGCTTTAAATATACGGTATGTATGTAACCAAGCAGATATGGGTGGCACTGTGGTCTAAACCACAGAGCCTAGGGCTTGCCAATCAGAAGGTTGGTGGTTCGAATCCCCGCGATGGGGTGAACTCCCGTTGCTCAGTCCCTGCTCCTGCCAACCTAGCAGTTCGAAAGCACGTCAAAGTGCAAGTAGATAAATAGGTACCACTCCAGCAGGGCATTTCCGTGCCCTGCTCTGCTGGCCACATGACCCTGAAGCTGTCTGCGGACAAACGCCCGCTCCCTTGGCCAATAAAGCGAGATGAGCGCCGCAACCCCAGAGTCGTCTGCGACTGGACTTAGCAGTCAGGGGTCCCTTTACCTTTACTTTTATGTAACCTAGAGGTCTCCCAGTCTTCCTTCCCATCCTGCTATGTGAACTTTCAAAAGGAGATATCTCACAGAGCAAAGCCCTCCTGCACACTCCTCTTTTCTGTCTGGAGGTGTCAATTGTCTGCCCAACTAGATGGGCTCCAAACAGCTGCTGGAATGGGAGGATTGCTCACCCCCCTCTTTCTTCTTCTTTTATGGGCGGAAATTGCATTCTGGCCAGTAAAAGCCAGATGCAGCAGATGTAGGGAAATGAGACTTGTATTGTTGGAGGCTGGTGCAGGGGAAGAGCAAACTTTAAAAATGGGCATGGTTGGTTGCTGCCGAAGTTGTCTGCCCATAAAAGGCTTAGTTAGTTAGCAGACGCCTCTCTGTAGTAAGATGTGTAATGCTAAGGCAGGCTCTTACCAAGTACAAAATCCAAGATCAGGGAAAGAGATAGCGCTTTGTACACCGGGGATCACCTTCTGAGGCAGTCCATTCCACCGTTGAACAGCTCTTACCGTCAGAACATTCTTCCTAATGTTTAGTTGGAAACTCCTTTCTTGTACAGTGGTACCTCAGGTTAAGTACTTAATTCACTCCGGAGGTTCGTTCTTAACCTGAAACTGTTCTTAACCTGAAGCACCACTTTAGCTAATGGGGCCTCCTGCTGCCGCCACGCCGCCAGAGCCCGATTTTTGTTCTCATCCTGAAGCAAAGTTCTTAACCTGAAGCACTATTTCTGGGTTAGTGGAGTCTGTAACCTGAAGCGTATGTAACCTGAAGCGTATGTAACCCGAGGTACCACTGTAATTTGAATCCATTGGTTTGGATCCTGCCCTCTGGAGCAGCAGAAAACAAACTTGATCTATCTTCCATGTGGCAGACATTCAGATATTTGAAGATGACTATCATATCACCTCTCAGACAATTGAGATATGCTACTTATACAGCATTCCCCTGATCAACAAAGCTTGTAACAATATGAAAAAAGGAAAAAAAAAATTAGTCTGGCAATGGCCTGAAGGCCCTCAGTGTACCTGGCCAAAGAGGAAAGGACCCTGCCCCCCATGGGGCTGACAATCTAAAATATGGCATAGGAAAATCAAAAAGTGGGTATGAGGACCCTTTGCCCCGTCAGATGTTGCTAAACTACAGCTCCCACAATCCCTGCCCATGTTTGCTGGGGCTGGTGAGAAGTGTAGTTCAATAAATACACAGAGAACCAAAGGTTCCCCACATAAAGGAAGCAGTAAACAGGAAAAGATTATTAGGATTTTTATTATACTGTACATTGTGATTTACAGGGGAATAATAATCGTAATCCAGTAGTGATGCATGGAAGTGAGAGCTGGACCATAAAGAAGGCTGATTGCCGAAGAATTGATGCTTTTGAATTATGGTGCTGGAGGAGACTCTTGAGAGTCCCATGGACTGCAAGAAGATCAAACTTATCCATTCTTAAGGAAATCAGTCCTGAGTGCTCACTGGAAGGACAGATCCTGAAGCTGAGGCTCCAATACTTTGGCCACCTCATGAGAAGAGAAGACTCCCTGGAAAAGACCCTGGTGTTGGGAAAGATGGAGGGCACAAGGAGAAGGGGACGACAGAGGACGAGATGGTTGGACAGTGTTCTCGAAGCTACCAACATGAGTTTGACCAAACTGCGGGAGGCAGTGGAAGACAGGAGTGCCTGGCGTGCTCTGGTCCACGGGGTCACAAAGAGTCGGACATGACTAAACGACTAAACAACAGGACCACGGATAATATTCGTAATAAATTGCACGGAAAATAATCATAATAAATTGCAGGTAGCCATGCTGGACCAAAAGGGCCTTTATAAAGGCCGTTGAAAATGCTGCAAAGAAGTCAAATGTTTACTTACATCAGAACTGCTCATCAAGGGTGTATGACTAAGAGTTTTGATGAACCTAAAAGCTTGCACGCTTCTTTGTAAGCTTTTTACCTGGTACTTATTATCAAAACGGCAGGTGATGACAGGTGATGCACCTGGGCAGAACGTCCTGTGCAACTTTTAAAGGTACAGCTGCTCTCTCCGCCTGCAAATATCGAGCCTGTGCTGTCATAAGGGCAGACTCCCTGTGTCAACACACTTCACTCTCTCACCTGGTAGAGGTGCATCTGAGGCTGGCTGTCAGGGCTGAGATTAGCAGCACAAAATAACTGGTGAAAAGATCGTGCAGCAGCTGGCCTCATCCTCTTCCCACCTTAGGCCCTGGAGGGATGTGGGAAGTTGGCAATCTCCCTCCTTGGTCATGAATATGTCCAGGAGGAAAAGGGATTAACAGAGCTAACTATAAAACAGAGAGGAGTTTATTTGGCCTAGGGCTGGGGAGAGGTGGAGGAGAAGGTGGAGTCAGGGGTCCTTGGGTAAGATCAAAGTGAGGGGTGTATCTCGCATCCTTTCAAGACAGGTCTAGGTTCCTTGGGAGAACAAAATGGTCGATCTGGCTCTTAGGAGATGGACCATTGTGTCTTTAACGTTTCCAAGCACAATTCAAAGTGTTGGTGTTGACCTTTAAAGCCCTAAATGGCCTCGGCTCAGTATACCTGAAGGAGCGTCTCCACCCCCATCATTCTGCCCGGACGCTGAGGTCCAGCGTTGAGGGCCTTCTGGCAGTTCCCTCACTGCGAGAAGCAAAGCTACAGGGAACCAAGCAGAGGGCCTTCTCGGTAGTGGCGCCCGCTCTGTGGAACACCCTCCCATCAGATGTCAAAGAGATAAACAACTACCTGACATTCAGAAGACATCTTAAGGCAGCCCTGTTCAGGGAAGTTTTTAATGTATGACATATTAGTGTATTTTTGGTCTTTGTGGAAGCTGCCCAGAGTGGCTGGGGAAACCCAGCCAGATGGGTGGGGTACAAATAATAAATTATATTATTATTATTATTTATTCATTTAAGAACTGTGTGCATGCCAGGCAGATGTTCAACAGATGCAGCTTTCCAGGAACTGAGATAGTGGTACAGAGAGCTCTACCGTTAATGGCACAGGAATCCTGAAGTGAGACAGGTCAACAGCCCTATTTGTGAGGTTGGATTCCTGGCAGGATGAGCTCCATCCAGCTTTGTAGAGGACCAGGACAAACTCTCTTCTGGTAGACCCCTTCTCTGCCCGTGAGCCCTGATTGGCTTATTTGGTTGCAGCGGTCATATCTCCTACAATGCCCAAGAATGATGCTAGGTGAGAAATTTGAAGGATGGTTAGATCTGGCCTCTGGTGTTGCTTGGAGAGCTGGATTGAGAGGGGAGGAAATGGAGGAGTGATGCATGCCTCAGATGTAGGCATGGCCAAGGATGCCAGCTCTGGTTCATGGGTCCTCAAGAAATAAAAGAGTTTTGGCTGGAAGAGATGTGAGAACAAGAAAGAACTGCCAGGGAAATTATGGCATGCCCACTTTCTCTAGAAGGCTGCCTGGCAGAGCTTGCAAGAATACTGATTTTTCAGGAGTATGGCAAGAATATACGTACAACGACTATTTTGGAAAGTGATTTGTCTGTCAGTCTCACTAGCTGTCCATGTGTTCTCTAGGTGTTCGTTCATGTGCCTCTCAAGATATTGTTGCCTGATTTGGCACAATGGTTCCTTATTTCAAGGAGAGGGTTTTGGTCATCTTCTGGATACTATCCAAAGCCATATTCAGTCAAGATGATGGACTAAAATAAACTGGCACAAAGGTTTCTGAGATGGAGGAGCAGGTTTCGGTTTAAGTTTGGAAACTGTTGGGTGCCATGTTGAATCAAGATGGCGGAGTGAACCGCTCTAAATTGCACTGATTTGTATATCTCTGAAGATAAGTAAAGGTAAAGGGACCCCTGACCGTTAGGTCCAGTCGCGGACGACTCTGGGGTTGTGGTGCTCATCTCGCTTTATTGGCCGAGGGAGCCGGCATACAGCTTGGTCATGTGGCCAGCATGACTAAGCCGCTTCTGGCGAACCACAGCAGTGCACGGAAACGCTGTTTACCTTCCCACTGGAGCAGTACCTATTTATCTACCTGCACTTTGACGTGCTTTCAAACTGCTAGCTTGGCAGGAGCTGGGACCAAGCAACGGGAGCTCACCCCGTCGCAGGGATTTGAACCACCGACCTTCTGATTGGCAAGCCCTAGGCTCTGTGGTTTAGACCACAGTGCCACCTGCATCCCATCTCTGAAGATATTGCTGCCCAATTTGGCATGAAGATTCCTGAGATCGGGGAGCCTATGCTTGGATGCGGGACCTCATTTTGAATCAAGATGGTGGAATGAAACATTCCAAATGGCACTAATTTGGACGCCTCTGAAGATTTTGCCAACCAATACGGTGTGATATTTTCCAAGATCGAGGACTGGGTTTGGGTGTGTATGTTCCAATACCAATGGATGCCATTTTGAATCAAGATGGCGGACTGAACTGTTCCAAATGACTGTTCCAAATTTGCACACCTCATAAAAATAAGATTTTGAATCAAGCTTTTGGACTGAACCTTTTCGAAACTGCTTTGATTTTAACCAATTTTTGCAGGAAATGCATTGGACTGTCCACTAGATTCAGCCGAAGGTGCAACTCTGAATTGAATCAGGCCAATTCAGCTGTTCAGCGGTGGAACGGACTCCCTCAAATGGTGGGCTGTTCTTCACTAGAGGTTTTAAGCAGAGGCTGGATGTCCACTGGTCAGGGATTCTTCAGCTGAGATGCCTGCATCGTAAGGCATTGTACTCTTTGAGTTCCTTCCACCTCTACAATTCTGTGATTCTGTGAATCAGTTCAGGTGGATCTGTGCTTTGACTGAGTCAGGTCAAAAAAGCCCTGAATTGCTCTAGGTTGGGCAGCCTTGAGCAACCGTCAGGGTACAGGGCGTCAGACAGGAAGGAGAGGTAGATAGTGTCTGCCAAGTGCAGTTTGGGGCTGTTTTCAAGAAGGCCTTTGAACAGCCCTTATACTGCACTTTGGCTGTTTGTTTCCAGCAGAGGAAGACACACATATATGCCAATCTGAGCTGAACTGACCCTCAGCTCTCTTATCGCTGCAGGGGTCTGTTTTGCCGGCATTCTCCTTGCAGGGAATTCTGCACCCGACAGAGTTGAACCCTCCTGCCCTCTGCCTCCCCCTCAGGGAGGAGGGGGGGAAAGATGCATCTCCTTACCACACATCCCTTGACTGTACAGGGTTAAAAACAACCTCTTATTAGTAGACATTAGCTCTGCCCTCACCCCCGCCTGACTCCAGATCCAGATCATGTGTTCCCCAGATCCCTGGCTTGATCCAGCAGGAGAACAGCCGCAGCCCTAGAAACTAACAGAAAACACTATTTATAACTCTCGTTAATTTTTGTTTCTTAGAATTCCTGAGTGATACCTGGGACTTTCAACTGCTACCCTATACTGCATGGGTAGGCAAACGAAGGCCCGGGGGCCAGATCCGGCCCCATTGCCTTCTAAATCCGGCCCACTGATGGTCCGGGAATCAGCGTGTTTTTACATGAGTAGAATGTGTGCTTTTATTTAAAATGCATCTCTGGGTTATTTGTGGGGCATAGGTAGTCGTTCATTTTTATTCCTCCCCCCCCAAAAAATATAGTCCGGTCCCCCACAAGGTCTGAGGGACAGTGGACTAGCCCCCTGCTGAAAAAGTTTGCTGACCCCTGCTATACAGTGGTACCTCAGGTTAAGTACTTAATTCGTTCCGGAGGTCCGTTCTTAACCTGAAACTGTTCTTAACCTGAGGTACCACTTTAGCTAATGGGGCCTCCCACTGCTTCCGCGCCGCCAGAGCACCACTGTACAGTGGTACCTCGGGTTACAGACACTTCAGGTTATAGACGCCTCTGGTTGCAGATTCCTCTAATCCAGAACTAGTACCTGAGGTTAAGAACTTTGCTTCAGGATGGGAACAGAAATCGCGTGGCAGCGGGGGGTGGGGAAGGCCCCATTAGCTAAAGTGGTACCTCAGGTTAAGAACAGTTTCAGGTTAAGAACGGACCTCCAGGACGAATTGAGTTCTTAACCCGAGGTACCACTGTACTGTATTGGGTTTGTTAGTCCTCATTTCCTTTGTAGGCACTGCCTCCTGGTGTACACAACGGGAACCACTCCTTTCTTGTCACTGGACTCTACAATTCCCTTTCTCCCCCCCCCCCCCCAGCATTGCCTCGAGGGCCTGGGATTACCTGAATTAAGGTCGGGTGGGGGCTCCTGTGGGCCAGGAAGGCTGCTTGTTGAGACATCTTTCCTCAGCCAAAAGCCTCCCTCTCTCTTGCGCAGCATTGAGTGGCATGGGAGCCCCTCTTGGGGGCAAAGAAGGTGGTGAAGTTTCCCCGTCAGGAATTACTGCCCCTCAGCGGGACATTCCTTTCCCCTCTGGGCTTTTCCCACTTCAAGGCCAAGGAGGAGGTAAACCCTGTTTCTCTCCTCCGCTCGTCTCTCATGTTACCAGGACAGGCTATTCTTAGCTTCCTGGAGATGCAGCGTGTTTACGTTGGAGACAGAAGTTTGCCCTCAGCTGACGGGGAACCACGTGTGATTCCCTGGACCCAAAGTTAGCACAAGGCATATGGGGTGGGGCGTGTGACATCTGCCACTGCTGCCTCCAGTGACCCTGCTCTCAGATACCTTCTTGCCTCCAGAATTACATATCTATCCATCCCTCCATCCTTCCATCTCCTCACTTGGAGCAAACATTACCTTTAATACCATGCATACAAGTGTTTTCGAACCTTTCTGGATCCAGGAGTCTCACCTTCTACTTTTAGCAAGGGATCTACTTCTTACACTGCTTATTATTATTAGTAGAAGCAGCACCTTTCTCCTCCATCTTTCCTCATCCTTCTTTCTGTGGCTTTTTGCTTCTTCCCTCTGCCGTTTTGCATCAGCTTCGGACAAGTGTTCAGCTGCAGCCACCAGGGCCGGCCCAAGACATTTTGTTACCTGAGGCAGAACAGCAAATGGTGCCTACCACCCTCACCCCACCTGGCCACAAGTCCAGGTGTGCAGTATCCAAGGCTGACAAAGTTATTTGGGCAACTGAGACAGAATTTCCCCCCAAAGCACCTCTCTCTTGAAGTAGGCAAGTAAATAAAAAGGCAGGGGAATCCATTTCCTGCTTTTTGGGACAGACAGAATTAGCTATCTGAGGCAAATGTTTCACTCTGCTTAATAGTAGGGCCTGCCCCGGTAGCCATTTTAGATGGACTTGTGGTCTATCAGCCAATGATCCCTCAGTTGAAGATTAGTAATGTATAACAAGAATAACTCTCCCCTTATATCACAGACAGAATAATATTTACCATGTCATGGTCCCATTACGTAGCTCTAGAAAAAGCCCAGGAGCCTCGGGGGGAGATAAAGGTGGAAACCCACCACAGGTGATCTGACGCTGGGAGGTGCGCAAAGGGCACCAACATTGTCTGCCCCATAGAAATTGTTGCCCTTCCTCTGTTCTTAGGCTCCCTTCAAAACTTCCCTGCCCCTTCTCTGGTTGTGTACAGTATCGTAAAATGTGGTTCGAAATGCAAGGAAAAACGAGCTCCTTGCATTTTTGGCTGCTAATGTGTACACACGGCCAAATTTATGGAGGGTTAAGACTATCAAGGGATGTGGGTGGCGCTGTAGGTTGAACCACAGAGCCTAGGACCTGCTGATCAGAAGGTCGGCGGTCCTTACAACAACCCTTTAAGCCAGGCATGTCAGTTATTGTCTTTCACATTGCAGATGCAGAGAGAGGGGGTTGTAAAGGCTGAGAATGTGGCTTGCCTGTGGGTTCGTGTCGGGACGCATGTGGCGCTGTGGGTTAAACCACAGAGCCTAGGACCTGCTCATCAGAAGGTCGGCGGTTCGAATCCCCACAACGGGGTGAGCTCCCATTGCTCTGTCCCAACTCCTGCTAACCTAGCAGTTCGAAAGCATATCAACGGTGTTTCCGTGCACTGCTCTGGTTTGCCAGAAGCGGCTTAGTCATGCTGGCCACATGACCCGGAAGCTGTACGCTGGCTCCCTCAGCCAATAAAGTGAGATGAGCACCGCAATCCCAGAGTTGGCCACGACTGGACCTAATGGTCAGGGGTCCCTTTACCTTTACCTTAAGACTATCAATGGCTTAAGGTATTGCTCTGCCTCCACAGCCCAGGCAGTAGTGGTTCTGCTGGGAACAGCAGGAGGGGAGAGGGGTCTTGTTCTCAGGTCCTGCTTACGGGCTTCCCACAGGCATGTGGCTGTGAGAAAAAGGATGCTGGACAAACAGGCCACTGGCCTGATCCAGCAGGGTTCTTCTTGGGTTCTTAGAGAGGGCACTTGGAGAAAGGCCCCGTTTTGCAGATCAAAATTTTGGGGCAGGTAATACTCTTCTTCTATCCCTTGGTGCTACAGACAAGAGGGGACAGATCGAAGGAATTCTGTGATGGTAGGTGGTGGTACATGTAATAATAATAATAATAATAATAATAATAATAATAATAATAAATAATTTATTTATACCCCGCCCATCTGGCTGAGCCTCCCCAGCCACTCTGGGCAGCTCCCAATCGAGTGTTAAAAACAATACAGCATTAAATATTAAAAACTTCCCTAAACAGGGTTGCCTTTAGATGTCTTTAAAAAATAGCTGCTTATTTCCTTGACATCTGATGGGAGGGCATTCCACAGGGCGGGCGCCACTACCGAGAAGGCCCTCTGTCTGTATTGTCAGACATCCATCCAAACTTGAAACCCCGTCCAAAAGCCCTAAACATACCAACAACAATGATGGTGGTATGTCTGTTTTCTTGTAAATCTGTACAAAGGGAATTCATTTTTGTGTGTGTGCGTGCACCCTGAAGCTTTACAGTGCAAAATTTCAAACTCTTCTGTCGCCACGTACATTGCTTTCTATGTGCTAGCCAAGCCGGACTCAATTTAGCTGAATAATGCAGTCTTTCCCTCTCTAGGATTTGTTCCAAGGTAACCTCTTGCCAAGGCTTCATCTGGGCAACTGGTTTCCACAAGGGGACGCCCTCGCCCTCAGAGATGTCATCCCGCATTAGGCCCTTTTAAAAAAAAGTGTTCGGCTCCCCTAAAGTCTTGCTTGTCCAGCCAATTTTTTGTTGCCTGAGCCTAGTTGGAATCCAGGCTATTCTGGAAGCCTATATTTAAACTTTGCCACCTCAGCGGGCCAGAGGTGATGACTGGGCCTCCCAAGACAGGGATGGAGCTAGGCTTATGTACCATGAGGGAGAAGCTGAGAGGAGGGGCTAGCAGGGGGTTCATTCTGGGTTGCTTCTGAGCTAATCGAAGGCCTCTTTACCTCATCCTGGGTTTTGTTGACACAATCTGAAGAGGATCCCCGGTGGGGAAGGGAATAGAAAACTTGTGGTTCTCTGTTCTCAACAAATAACAAGTGCGATGTACTTTATTGTAGATAAATAAAACGGGATGAGAGACCTTTTCTCTTCAAGGCAACATACAAGATGGCAGCTGGGAAGTTCTTCAATGAGAGAGACTTCTCTATAGGGAAAAGCAAAAACAGTGTTCTGTAAAAAAAAACAACCTCTTACATCAGGTGGAAATCCAGAACCACAGCAATCCATTGTGTCAGTCACTGGATTCATCAGTGTGTGACGTCTGGTTGAGAGTCCTCTTGAACGTCAAGTGTGAGTTTTTCAAAACGGCACTTGGCAAGCAAATTGGCAACTTCTCCAAATGTTGAAACTTGTCCAAATATTCCCCCGGAAGAGAGGGCCTCATCGTGAGCCTGTCATTGCTGACAGAAGCCAGTTGCCTAGGTACATGGGAAGATGGTTTCTTTGATAGAGGCCCAACTTAACTTCCGCTGGAAGGCGACAGAACTTCTGGTGAGCAACCATGGGGCTAGTAAGTCAGATAAGCATCAGTACCTGAGGTTCGTTTGCTTGGCTATTATGGTATCTTTGCAAGGGGGCGATCAAGCTGGAGGATCCAGGAAGCGTTTCCACTTCCACAATATGGGGTAGAGACATTATCAGAGAGCAGACCTTGTGCCACTGCTGAAAGGTGTGATGGCATCAGGGGCAAAACATCGGGTGGCGTCCACTTGAAGCCCCCTTTCTTCTGAGGTTTCAAGACAAGGATGGGGAGATTCCATGTATGGAGAAGGTCAGAAGACCCCCTTGCCAAAGGTATATTAAACCCTGCCTCTGAAATATGATGGGATATTGTATCACAGAATCGAGCAATTGCTATGTATAGTTCACTTTTCACAAATTAGCTGTCATGGGAGATGCTTGACAGCATAGTTCCACAGTTAATCCTTGTGTGTGGACAATCCCCAGCAGGTATAGCTGCTACATACCTGAGCACAACCAAACTGCCAATCTCTTACTCTGAAGCATTCCCACCCCCACCGCCCAATCATTTCCATGTTTACTCAGAAATATGTCCCACTGGGCTCACTGGTGCTTACTTTCCTGGAAGCATGTGTACCACTGCAGCCTTAATGGTGCTGCTATGGGAGGAGTGAGGAACCAGTTGCTCTCCATAACTTATTGGACTACAACTCCCATCATCCCAGGCTGGCTGGGGTTGATGGGAATTGGAGTCGAATAACATCTGGTGGGGCACAGTGTTTCCCTATCCCTGCACTATGGAGTGAATCACATGCATATTACTGTTCCACGCACAACAGTTACGATGTATGAATAGCACTAGCAGCTAACATATGGTTACCAGATTTTTTTCAATGAATCTGGGACCCTTTTTTTTTTTTAAGCTGAGTAGCAACAGGGAGTCAGTAGTGGGGGTGGTGAGGCAAAAGACCCTGGTCCCAAGCACACATGCATACTGTATAAAGGTGCAAAGCCCTTCTTTTGCACCCTGTGAAACATAAATGCACAGAGTTTTAAAAAAACTGGGCAATGGCGCACTGCGTGCCCATAACTCCTGAGCCTCCCCCGATCTCCTGCCGCCTTCCCCCTTTATTTTGACTGATCGGGCGGCTGTTGCCCAGGAGGGGCACAAGGCACGCGGTTTCTCTGCCAGGCAAGGTGCAAAGCCCTTTTTTCACACCCTGTGAAACATAAATGCACAGAGTTTTAAAAAAACTGGGCAATGGCCGCCTGCCCGCAACTCCTGAACCTCCCCTGCTCAGTCAAAACAAAGGGGGAGGGGACAGGAGATCTGTACACCGGACGTCCCCGGTTCCCCTTCGGAAGTGGTGGCGGCAGCGGCAATCAGCAGCCCAGAGCCTGCGTGGTAGCGCAGTTGCCTCTGGCTGGCATCAGGAGCTGCTCACTGCTATGGCGCCCGCTATTTTTCCTCGCCAGAAGTCCCCATATGATGTGTTGTGCACAAGACACATCATATGGGGACTTCCGGCAAGCAAAAATGGCAGCGAGCAGCTCCTGAAGCCAACCAGAGCCAACTGCGCTACCAGGTTGGCTCCGGGCTGCTGAGGCTGCCACTGCCACGTTTCCCGGGGACAGATTTGCAAATCCGGGGACTGTCCCTGGGAACCGGGGATGTCTGGTAACCCTAAACTAACAGCAACTCTGGCAACTTACACGGCTCAGGACTTTAATACCTTAAGGATTGCCTCTCCCCAGATGAACCGACCCAGACCCTGCGCAAGTCATCAGAGGCCGTTCTCACTGTATCGTTAACAGGTGCAGCTTTGGCTGTGGGATTTCTACCTGTGATGCAGCTGTTAAAGACCCAGAACCTCAATGGGGTGGGTGGGGGTGGGGAGAGAATGGCTGTCACTCTTATTTACTACACTATGCACTCAACAGTAGCACCAATTCAGAGAGTCATTCTCAGCAATTTACATGTCATTTTTACTTTTAACATGACAGCGCCCCTCTCTAATGCCGTTTTTGTGCAGGTGCACATAAGGCATTTATAAAATTCACCATAATTGCAGTTCTGCAATGGTAATGGAAGACTTAGAACTGAGATACTCATGCAGCGGAATCACATGGTAGCCTTTCCTGGACAAGATTGCTAGAGAAGAGCAGCATCTCTGAACATTCCCCTAAGACAGGGTTGTAATCTGCACATAGAAAACTAGCTCTTAAGGGGAAAGCAAGTCTATCTTCTGCATGGAAGAGGAAAATGTGTATGGGAAAGCATGTGTCTGAGGGCAACAGATGACCACTTCTATATAATAAACTTATGCAACAGTTTCCATGTGGGCTCTAGCTGTCTGGATCCACACAATAACAAGCCCTTGCTTCTAAACTATAACTTCTGAATTGTATCTGTTCTATAAACAGTGACTTGTGTGTCCAAAACAGCAGAGTAATAATTGCAAGGTAATTGAATATCAACAGCGACGCAGCCAGCGCAAGTTTGGTTAGCAACGACAGTGCAGCTATTCTGTACACAAATCACACTGCGGTTACTGAATTACACAGAGAAATTACATACTACTCGGATGTTTGAAAAATGCAGCATACATGCGAGGTCACAGCTGTTACAGAGATGGTTGCCACCTATATTTGTGGTCCTGGTTGTTAAACAGCTACAATGCAGCCATTATGAGATTGAAGGTTTGCCTAGTGTGCAGCTATGAAGTTCCTCCTCTGTTAAAGGCACAGAGCAGCAATCAGAAAAGAAGGGGACAACCTAAATAAGAGTCACCTTTTTTTCTTCTTAGCTGTGTACACTGGCTTAAAATGCAGCTTTCTTTTCTCAATTCAGATTGAAGCTGAGGTTTGGGGGGGTGGGGGTGGGGAAGCATCAAAACACAGTATTTCATAAGGAATTATGGGATAGATAAAGATTGTTGCTAATGTTGTACAGTACACCGCTTCCCAAACCAGCAGTGGGAGCACGCTGGGTGCAAAATAAATGGGAGTTTACTCCTTTCACTCCAGTTCCAGTGTGCTCCCACCAATGGTTCTTGAGGCTCAGTACACAGGACTGCAGTGCATATGTAGCCTGCATTCTTGAAAAACGGTCCTCTGTGATGTGCTTTCCCTGATGATAAGAGCTGTTTGACAGTGGAACAGACTACCTTGGAAGGTGGAGGACTTCACTGGAGGTTTTTAAATAGAGATTGGATGGCCATCTGTCAGGGATTCTTTAGCTGTGATTCCTGCATCGCAAGGGGTTGGACTAGATGACCCTTTGGGCCCGCTTACAACTCTACAGTTCTACAATTCTATAAAACCAGCCTCCATCCAATTAGAAAACAGAAGCTGCAGTGAAGGTGAGGTTGTATACTTTGGAGACCAGCTATCATGCCTGTGCAGATGTCAGCACATGCACAGATATCAGCTTCAGCGAACTGGAGATCAAATCAGGTAATGTGCTCTGGGTGAAAAAGATCCCTCTTCCTCTCTCTGATGCGTAAAGCAATGTAAAAAAAAAGAGAGAGACTTGAAACACAAATGGGAAGGGGTGACATCGCTGCATTTCAAGCTGCTAATGTGTGCATATCCTGACACCTAGTTCCGTTGTAATAAGTGCACATGCACAGTTTGGAGAATGTGGAAATAATTTCTCTCTCTCCCTTTCTCATAAAACTGGAACCCAGGGCATGCCACTGAAACCATTCGGCAGGAGATTTGACCACAGGCAAAAAGGAAGCAGTAACTTTGTGCAGTACGCAATTTGTGGCGTTAATCCACATTGCCCCAAGATAAAAGTGGATGGTGCGCAGCTAAGTATTATCCAGAAGTAAATGGGCCTAAGTTATTCATAGAGGGCAATTCTGTCCGTGGCTGCTGGTCACAATGGCTGCTTGCAGCATCAAGCGAGGCAGTGTGCCGCTGAAGACTGTGGCAGTGTGCCACTGCTAGGATTACAACTGCTTGTAGGTTTCCCAGGGTTATCTAGTTGGCCATTGTGGGAAATATGATGCTGGATTAGATGGGCTTTTGATCTTACCCAGCGGAGCTCTGCTGGAGCCATACTTGCATGGACGGAACGCCACCTGAATGATCACAGGGTCCTGTCTTGTCCCTGCACACCAGTTACAATCTTCATCCGTTGTGGTTTGCAATGTACGTTAACACTCTGACATAACTTACAATTACCCTGTAAACCAAAATCTGATTGAAGAAGTGGGGGTGGGGAGGCAGTATTAGCATAACTGTAGCTACCCTTTTATTTATAGGTACCACAATACCCTTTTCTTAGGTAATTGCACTGCTCTTCATTTCTACCCAGACACCTTCAGCTTACTCACACACATTACTCACACAGTAGCTTTTATTCTCTTACGGCATAAGTCTTACGCACATCCTAATGAAGCCCAAGTAGCTATGGATTTCTTCTTCTTCATTTGTAAAGCATTTCTGCTCCGCGTTCTCTCTGCAGCCAGACAGGGCGAAAATGTCACTGTGGATGAATGAATGTAAACTTCCCCTTAGGTCTCGCTCTACCCAGCCTGTAAGACCAATGGAGCAGGAAACAATACATATTAAGACAAGAAAGGTGGCTGGGAGAGTAGGGATCGTTTGCTGGATACTTGCTGGGTTAAGACTTTTGAGAAACGCTTCACTTGTCCCCTCCTGCGCAAATATCTCAGGCTAGATCAAAGGGGTTGACTTTGAAAGAGACATCACTTATCAGAGCAGAGATTCCCTGGAGGGAGTGGAGGGTGCTCTTCAGCTGGCAGAAGACCAAACTGAGCTCACGTGGCTAAGTGTTCTGTAGCTAGCCAGACTGGGGCGGAAGAGGGCCATGCTGTGGCTTGAGTGGAATTGAAAATGACTGAACTCAAGCAGAAGGCGATTTTTTGCCCACGGATGCCAGAGAATTGTGACTGGGCTGAGAAGAAGGGTCAACTCAGAGGGAGCAATAAGGCAATCCCCTTTTGAGTTATGCAGGTGGGAAGGCTGTAGCTCAGTGGTAGAGCAACTGCTTTGAATGCAGAAGGTCCCAGTTTCAACCCCTGGTGTCTCAAAGTAAGGCTGGGAAGATTTCTACTTGCTAGTTATGTAAGATTTCCTGGGAGAGCCACTGCCAAGCAGGGCAGATAGTACTGAGCTAGATGAACCAATGGTTTGACTCAGTAGGAGGCAGAATTCTAAGCTTAAGACATTCTGGTGCCAGAAGCAGAATGTTCACGCAGTATTCTTCGCTCTCCCCCCTTTCCTTGGTGGTAAACATTTAATGCTATCTAAATCAAGATGGCTGCCCTGTGGTTCTCCCTGGCCCATTGACTGTTCTAGCTGGGGCTGATGGGAGTTGTAGTTTAACAGCATCTAGCAGGCCACCCCTGAACTCGGTAACTGATCAGCTGCTGCCCTTTCATGGGTATCACCAAAATCTGACGCATGATCTAGGCTGCCCTGCCCTGCCTAATGATCAGTAGGGAGTCAGTCCTAGAGATGGGGCAAAATGTTTGGCTGTGCTGCACTCAACTGCCCTCTTGGGAGGGACACCGAAGCAGAAGAAGAGGACAGGCTTGGCGTTTACCGCCTTGCAGTGAATGGAAGAATGGTTTGGGGCTGAGTCTTGGAAGAAAAGGGAGAGCTGTCATAGGATCTGCATGCAAGGCAGATGCTCTACCAGTGAGCTATGCTCACAACGAAACAAAAGTTATGTAAGCATTACACCTTTGTTGTAGCCTAAGAAATTAAAATGTGTCTGCCCCTATCCCTTTCACTGTGGGTTGTCAGCAAAATGAAATATAGACACCTAATGAAAGGGGATCCTATAAAGAGGGACAGATGGATGCTGACAACTCCTTTGCTTCTGCCAGTTGTATCCTGGAGATGTATTTACAGTCCCCCCCCCAATGCGCTAACAGTGTTCCCTATGATGCCCTGATTCAGAAGCGGGTGGCTGATGGCGTTCCCTTATTTATCCCCCGCTCTTGCTATTTGGGACCGGGTCGCTCTGGGTATGTTCCACTGTGCGCTCCAACAGATGTAACCCAAGAACGCATTGCTGTGATTTCATGGAGGCATCTTCATGCCAGCGCCTCTTTGACTCACAGAAGGGTAGCGGCGTGTGACAAGGCAGAGGGGAGTAAAAAGGAGCAAAGGAGGGTAGGAGGGACTGTTTCTTCCTGGATGGGCTGCGCCCTCAGCCAACCAAGCAAGGAGCAGAGCAAAAGGGTGTGTCTGTTTGTCTAACTGTCTCCTTGCGACCGAGTTCACGTGGTGCCCCCTTATTTTCTGTCCTGCCATGTGCTCCGCCGGCAACCCACTGTGACTTGCCCCATCCCAAATTTAATCACAGCTGTCTTTCTCCTCCAGTCTCCTCTCTAAAAGTGATGCGAAAGGTTCTCTCTGTACCCAATGTACTGTCTTTGGGTTCGAAAGCCAAACCAGAGACCGGCGTTCGGGCTAATTGGTATTTTGGGTTTTGCTTTTGCAGAGCCTTCCAGTTAAGACAATGAGGTGCAGGGCTAAATCAGGTCGGGGTGTGGGGATCGGTCACTTGGATAGGTAAGGTGGGTCACACTTGGGTTACGAGACGTTTGCTGGGGTTTTCCGAGTTGCCCATAGGCACCATGCCGTCTAGCAGTTCCGAATTGGGCACAGTATGGGGGGTATCCCCATGGTGATGCTTCTCCTTGAGGTGGGCCCTCTCCCGGATAGCGGCAGGGGCAGGGGAGGGCGGCGGGGTGTATGGGCAGGTGGTAATGTGAATGTACTGCCCTGTCTCCTCGCACTCTGTCTCACGGTGGTAGAAATAGCTGAAGTTGGAGACAATGACAGGCACCGGGAGGGAGATGGTGAGCACTCCAGCGATGGCACACAGGGAGCCTACAATTTTGCCACCTACAGTCTCAGGGTACATGTCGCCGTACCCCACAGTCGTCATGCTGACCACGGCCCACCAGAAGGCCGCAGGGATGCTGGTGAAGCTTGTGCCTTCGTGGTCAGCTTCGGCAAAGTAGACAGAGCTGGAGAACAGGATGACTCCGATGAAGAGGAAGAAGATGAGCAAGCCAAGCTCCCTCATGCTGGCCTTGAGTGTCTGTCCTAGGATCTGCAAGCCTTTGGAGTGCCTGGAGAGCTTGAAGATCCGGAAGACCCTCACCAAGCGGATGACCCTGAGGATTGCCAAGGACATGGCAGGCTGGCCCACGCCCCGCTGGCGGGCAAACTCTGTGCCAAGGGCTACAAAGTAAGGGATGATGGCCACGAAATCAATCATGTTCATGACGTTCTTGAAGAAAGCGGGCTTACTGGGACAGGCGATGAACCGCACAAGGAGCTCAAAGGAGAACCAGCAGATGCAAATGGTCTCAACGATGAAGAAAGGGTCTTCAGCATGGGACTTTTGTGGTGGCAGGTGATGTACTATGCTGCTGTTCAAACGGTGATGGACCATCTGTGGAAAGCAGGAAAGGGGTGGGAGAAAGAGAGAGACGTTAAGGCATGATCGTGTTAATAAGACTTGTTAAAACTGAAAGAGTTCACAGAACTCTCTATCTGCGGCACAGCGAGAAATCTGGCTGTCATGCTAGACTCAAATATGATGCTTATTATCAAGCTACACTGCTCATATGTTTTTTTCTGATTTTGGTTTTGTTTGAAATTCTTATTCTGTTTCAGCAGAATTATAACAAAAAATATCTGTATAGTACAAAGCATTAGGGTCAAGGGAAAGTGTTTAGTCCACTTCTTCAAAGTAAGATGCAAGGACTTGCATCCCTGGATATATTTTGTGCCATTCTGCCAACCTTTGCCCAAAGACCACTGCATCGCCCCCTCCAACACAGAAAAGGGAAACAAAGCCTTCCTGCCTTCTTCACATTTTCCATTAGCACAATCACAGCTAAAACATACAATTCACATCACTACCATAGCATTCACACTAGTTCCATACAAGGGCCATGGCCGGTCCTCCACTCGGGCAGATGGGGCATCTGTCCATGGTACTACTGAAGGATGCTGATGGGAGTGCCAGGGAAGCTGTATCTTACACTACAGCAGGTGTAGCCAATGTGATGCTCTCCAAAAGCAGTGGACTGCAGCACCCATCAGCCCCAACCAGCATGGTCAATGGTGAGGGGTGATAGGAGTTGCAGGCTAAAGCACCACATTGCCTACCTCTGCCTGACAGGCTGTGCTGTCTGGGAGGCAGCAGCATGTTCACAGAGCCAGCCTACAAGCAGTCACAGTTGTGCCACAGCTGCTGCACTATGGTCGGTCTTGCTAGTGCCAGGCAAATCCTTCCACATAAGTATCATAGGTAATCTCCTGCTACTTTAAAGCCCTAAATGGCTTAGACCCCAAATATCTGGAAGTCTCCCTTCTTCCACCACTATTGGGTGTTAAGATCAACAGAGGGGCCTATTTGGTAGTTTCACCACCCTCAGAAGTTCAGGGGTTGGTGGCCCAAGAGGGAGCACTCTTTCATAGCCCCCAAGGTGTGGAATTCCCTCTCCACAGAGGTGCATCTGGACCTTCCTTGTATAGTTTCCATCATCTGCTGAAGACACACCTCTTTACCTTGCTTTTTGACACCTGAACATGGGTATAGCCAGGATTTATGTTAGCGGGGCAGAACCTCAGTTAGTTTTTTTATTGATTTACTTGATTGGGGGGGGCAGCTTCCAACCCCTGGCTATGCCCACATACTCAAATAGCAACAACAACAACAATAATATTTATACCCCGCCCATCTAGTTGGGTTTCCCCAGCCATTTCTGGCAGCTCTCAACAGAATATTAAAAACACGATAAAACATCAAACATTAAAAACTTCCCTAAACAGAATTGCCTTCAGATGCCTTCTAGAAGTCAGATAGTTGTTTATTTCCTTGACATCTGATGGGAGGGAGTTTCACAGGGTAGGCGCCACTACCGAGAAAGCCCTCTGCCGAGATATATATTGTTATAGGTTTGTAGGTGCTAGAGCAGGGGTCAGCAAACTTTTTCAGCAGGGGGCTGGTCCACTGTCCCTCAGACCTTGTGAGGGGCCGGACTATTTTTTTTTTGGGGGGGGGGGTGAACGAATTCCTATGCCCCACAAATAACCCAGAGATGCATTTTAAATAAAAGCACACATTCTACTCATGTAAAAACACGCTGACCCCCGGACTGTCTGCAGGCCGGATTTAGAAGGGGATTGGGCCAGATCCGGCCCCCTGGCGTTAGTTTGCCTACCCATGTGCTAGAGTTTAATTAAGGCTTGGAGTGCTAAAACTTGGAAATAGCCAGACTCGTGTGTCTTTAGGATAGATCCATATGTGTATTTAGGATAGATCCATGTGTACTACAAGCTTCCAATCCTTTAATTAGCATATGTGCAAGACTAATGAAGTTAACTTCCTAAACTGTGTAGAAAGTAAAAACTCTTGAGATGATAGCCTGGGGTAATGGGTCGTTCACACAAGAAGATCAAAGGAAGTGGGGCCTCTGTTAAAAGAGGCCAGTGCTTAGGTTAGGGAGGAGAGTAGGATGGGATGCGACTTTGGAAGCGAGGCAAGCTGCAGGGCATAGAGCAATGATGCTGCTGTGGTTAGGGGAGAAGCAGGACCTGCATGGAATGCTGATGCTCTGAGCCTCTCTATAGCAGGTTCAGGTTGTATATATGGGTAAATGAAACCTATAACATAAAGACACCACAGTCTCTGCTGTGCCTCATTGTCCAAAAGGAAACAGAGACCCTTGTAAGTATGCTTGAAACTCCCTGGAATCTCAAACTGCTCAGAGATTGAGGGTGGCATGTAACAATACTTACTAATACTACTAGCCTTCATTGGCACAAGGTGTAATAACATTTTAGGCCCTACTCCGTTATCTTCATCGAAATCCATTTTTTAACTGTGTTAAATTGTATTTTTGAAATTACTCTTGGACCTCATGATGTAGGGCAGGTAGGAAATCTACTGTTGTTGTTCATTATTATTTTACTTGGAAACCATCCAAAGCTACTTCGGCAGGAGGAGGAAAGCAACAGGCGCAAGCTGACTTTGGGCAGCGGCAGCAAAAAAGAGCGACTTTGACCTATAAAAATAGGGAAAGTGGAAAGGAACAAAAGCAGGAAGAATGAAAAATGTGGAGCTAAGTCTAGAACACTAAAAAAAACAAAAACCTTTGCTCAGCAGATTTAATAGCTCCCTGCTATCCTGTCTTCTTTTCCTAGTTTAGAAACTACATTCCACTGAACGCTTCATAATCCACCATATCAACACTGGCTAAGTACACATAATATATTTATAGCTCATGACCCCCCCAAAAAAGAATCCTGGAAACTGTAGTTCCCCTCACATAGCTGCAATTCACAGTACCCTTATCAAACTACAGTTCCCAGGGCTCTTGGAATGTGTGTGCTTTAAATGCATGGTGTGTATGCAGCAACTGAGAAGTTCTCACTTTTCCCAAAAGACTTCCTCAACTTCCCCCCATATAATTCCTGTTCTGTACATGACACCACAGTTACACAATTTTTGCACCACAGAGAGCAGCTCAGGCTGTGCTTTCACATTGTACTCCATGACATCCTATGCACTCCATCCTGCAGATGACCTCTTCTTGGTTGTTCAGAATAATGGGGAAGCTGGGAACAGAGGTGGGCATGATACAGAGATTGGTGGGTTACAGGCATTGATTCTTGGCCATCACTGTGAGGTGCTCATTCATACATGGAGAGAAGGCAGAGTATGGTAGCTAAGAGACTTGGCTGTGAATCAGGAAGGAGGGAAGGGGAATTCTGTTCAGATTTTAATGCAAACCTATCATTTAACTGGCACCTTCTCATATGCAAACCAAAACACAGCTACCTTTTGAAATTTGCACTTCTTTGAATTTTGCATTGCACTTCTTCAACCAAATAGTGTGCATAAAAATTGATACGTTAGTGAAAAGAAATACAATAATGTTTGCTTAAAGGTGTACATCAGGCAAAATTTAATACAAAAATGTGAATATCAAACAAATGCGGAAGATAGAAAAATGGGAAGCCAGAATGGGCAGATTCATTCTAACTGCAGGTCCCTGGTTGGAATCTTGCTACTGACACAAACCCATAGGTAAAGGTAAAGGGACCCCTGACCACTAGGTCCAGTCATGACCGACTCTGGGGTTGCAGCGCTCATCTCGCTTTATTGGCCAAGGAAGCCGGCGTACAGCTTCTGGGTCATGTGGCCAGCATGACTAAGCCGCTTCTGGCGAACCAGAGCAGCGCACAGAAACGCTGTTTACCTTCCCCCCGGAGCGGTACCTATTTATCTACTTGCACTTTGACGTGCTTTCGAACTGCTAGGTTGGCAGGAGCAGGGACCGAGCAACAGGAGCTCACCCCGTTGTGGGGATTCGAACCGCCGACCTTCTGATCGGCAAGTCCTAGGCTCTGTGGTTTAACCCACAGCGCCACACGCGTCCTGACACGAACCCATAGGCAAGCCACATTCTCAGCCTTTGCAACCCCCTCTCTCTGCATCTGCAATGTAGAAGACAATAACTGACATGCCTGGCTTAAAGGGTTGTTGTAAGGATTGTAGCTAGACACACACACGAAGCACTTTGAACACTTACAAGTTGTATACTGGTGTTAAATATTATTTTATTACTGTTCACTCTGAGTGCTTCAATTGAATTAAGTTGAATGAACAGCACATTTTGTTCTGAATGGATGGTATTTTGTTTCTAATGCTTTGGAATTGAAAAGCAATGCAGTATCCAGAAAGGGTACATTCCTTTACTGATATGCATATACAAGAAAATGAGAAAGATGGAAGAGCTATTTATTTTTATCCTTTATCAGTTGGCAAGTGAGTTTTGTTAAGCAGCTTAGGTCTCCTGTTCTGTTTCCACAGCTGGCCATTTCCCATCCTCGCTGGAAACAAGCAATTTGAGGGAATCAAAGCAATTTGAGGGAACCTGTGAAGAACAGATGAAAGTTCTGGGTATGTTTAGCCCAGTGAAGAGAAAATTCTGGCTGTGTCACTATTCCTTTAAAACATGTTCAAAACACCCACCCAGCCCAACAGTTTGTTAAGAGTTGCTGGGAATTGTAATTCTGTGAAGCGCAAACTACAGTACCCAGAATTGGGGGGGGGGGGGGGGCGGCACAAATGTACTTTGAATGTGTTTTAAAGATACAGTCTGTATGTAGCCACAGGGTAACTCTCTTCAAATATCTGAAGAGCTGTCAGACAGCAGATGGGAACAAACTTGTGGAAACTGCAAAGAAACAGATTTTGGCTAAGCTTTAGCAGAAAATTCCTTATGGTAAGAGCTGTTTGACAGTGGGACAAACTGCCTCTGGAAATGGTGAGATCTGCTTTACTGGAGGTACGGTATTTAAGCAGAAGATAAATAGATGCATCTTACAATGTAAATCCTGAATTGAGCATGGGACCAGTGTAGATGGCCTTGACGGTCCCATTTAAAACTTCATGATTTAGACCCCTTCTGAAACTCTATGATTCTGTGACTTGGGCTGCATACACACTATACATTTCAAGCACATGGCTTCTCTCAAAGAAACCTGGGAGTTGTAGCTTATTTAGATTGCTGGGAGTTGCAGCACTGTGAGGGGTAAATTACAGTTCCCATGATCCTTTGTGGGAGCAAGTAATCTACTTTGTGGGATTCTTTGGGGAAACCACATGGATCCACAGTGGGGTAGGGATAGAAGGGTCATATCAAAATTTATATATTGCCCATTGGGAGCAGGGACACATACCAGCATGGCCTATATATTCTCAGGGAGAATCAAAGCTGTTTCTAAAGTCTGGAGAAAAGCCGAATGTCAAGGTCAAACACCCCTCCCAGCTCTGTCCTCTGGTCAGCTCTAATTTCCTGGCTCGCTAATTTTGACTCCTGTTCACTATGTAAGAAGGACTTGTTTGCTTTGCAAGCAAGTGAGGTGTGTAGTGGGTTAACGGGAATTCTGTCTCAGATCTGTTCGGACTCAGAATAGCCCCTGGACTAGGTCAATCTGTCTGATGCCCATGTGTAGAGAGCATACTTAAGAGCTGCATTCAATGTTAGGCATGCGCAGAGCATGTTTTAATGAACATGACTCCCATGCGTCCATTCATTTCAGTGGGCCTCCCCTGAATAGAACTTAGTTGCTTCACACTGGCTTAGATGCAAGCATGGCTTCTTTACATTTGTGGCGGAGAGAACCCCGGCAATCTCCAGAGAAATCCTGCATTTTCCATGCAACCTGTGTCAATTCCTTAGTGCCTACTGTTCTCCGGACAGCTCAGAGTGGAATCAGTTCAGCTGTCAAGCAATCTCTAATCCAGCTATTGGGAAGCCTCAGATTTACTTCACTCTGGTCTACAGAGGGAACTACATCATTTGCCTTTAGAGACCACTCTCTAAAACCCATAGCACATCCTACATACTAATAGCGAAAATATTCTCCAAGCTAGATCCTTATCCATCCGAAACAGCACCACCCCCAAGCAAGAGGGAGACATCAACCAGTTTAGGGCATCTCAGCAGTTTGCAAAAGTACAAAAAAACCTTTTTTGGGGGGGAATCCTAAGGGTGGAGAGAAAGCCCAGTTACAGCTTAATCAGTGGCATGCGGTGAAATTTTTCGTAGGGGAACAGTTAGGGCCAGAGGTTCCAGTTTGCGAGGGCGATGAGCAGGGTAATGTTGCACATGTGATGTCCCAACATTCTGACATCATGCGCATGAGGTTCCTGGGCTTTGGGAAGGAGGCACCAGTGTGTTAGAGGGCAGGGGGTACATGCAGCTAATACTTGGGAGGCTTGGCGATAGCCTGGTACCGTCCCAATTCACACCATTTTTGGTCCAACAGGAAATTAATTAAGTGACACAAGCACCCTGCCCACATTTGCCCTGGAGGAAACAGGACTGAAGTTGCCTTTGTTCTGCAATTTTATTATCCATTCTGACTCTTTAGAAGGCACAGGCTTTAGGCTTAAATAAAACAAATAATCTGTGTTAGGCCTCATGTAGAGGATCAAATCCTGCTGCCATTATGAGATTACGCAGACATATTGATCCTACTGATTTCCAGTGATTCAAACTGCAGATGTGTAGCTTGTTACTCCACCAGGGGAGTTCCACTGTATTTAGCCTCTCCTTGATTGCAATGCACATATTTCTATACTAACCAGAGTGCAGAAATTGTGTATTTCTGGGCCTGATTTAAGGTCCTCACCCTAGTGTTTAAAACTCTGGGTGACTTAGGTCCCAAATATCTGAATGACCGCCTCCTTCCCTACAGACGCTCTCAGAGGTTAAGATCAACAGAGGTGCATCACGCACATTAATTTTACAGCTTTTGTGGTGTGCTGAATTCATGGGAGGGGGGAAGTGATGTACTTGAAAGGTATGGTGTGCATGCAGCAATTTGATGTCATTTAAATGGTGCCATAGGTGGGCTGCCTCACCCTTTTTGAATTGTAGGGCTGGTCTAGTTTGCCCTATAATCACACCAGCAAGCTGAATGCTGGTTCCCTTCATGCCTGAGGTGTGCTGCCTGCATTTAAAAAACATTTATTTTAAACAGCTATATAATATTGATCCTTCACCTTAAAAAGCAAACTAATGAAAACAGTTGAAAACTCCTCTGGGAACTAAGGATAGGGATTTTTCAGAGCTTATTATGTGACAGAGAAAAGTCTGTTGAGTATTTATTGCTAAGGGCGTCCTCGAACTGGCCTCAGAGTACTTAAGACATTAAATATTGTCTTCCTAGGCTCTTGACGGTTTAAGTCAATAGTTACAACATGAAAAGGGTAATTTACAAAGCTCCTTCCAGATCTGGAAAAAGGGTACTTCAGCCAAGGTGAGAGGAGGGTAAAACTGAAGGCGCTTCCAGACTGTCAGCATTTCTGGATGAGATTCAATTGCCTATCAGCACATTCAGATTCAGTGATTAAAGTTGAATTGCAGCTCTTGTGCAACAAAACCCCTTCCTCTTCCCCCCAAAATCAGACTTTTTGCAGGAAGGAAAGTGATAAGGAAATGTAGTGGAGAAAGTGGGATAACATTTGCTTCTTGCAATGTTGCCTAACCTCTCCAAAGACAAAACTGAATTAATGCTCAATAAACAGCTGACATCACATCATCTCCTAACACAAACTTTCTGCAAACAAATCAGGATGAAGGCTTGATTAAACGGGTCATCTGGGAAGCAACTTTAGCCTTACACATATGGAGGTTCTTCACACTTCAGAGGTCATCATGGCCTCACGAGAAAAGAGGGGAAATAAACTAAGGGGACTTCCAGATTGTCACCATTTTCAGGTAGTATTCAATCACATCCAGGTAAATTCAGGTTGCGAAATTATAGTTGATTGGGAGGTCTTGCGCAGCAAACCTGTTTCCTCAAGAGATTGGACTTTTTGTGATAAGGGCAGTGATGGGGGAATGCACTAGAAATTGTGGGGTAGCACTGGCTTTGACACGATATCATCTAACTTCCCCGTAAACAAATCAGAATCAATGCTCAATAAATAGCCAACTTTCTCTAATTTCACTGCAAACAAATTAGGAAGAATGTTCAATAAACAATTAACGAAACTGCAGTCCAAACTGAGGCCACTGGCACAAGCCTCATCATGGCACAAAATCAGAGAAGCAAGGGATGCAAAAGAGGCATGTACACACTGTACACAGAAAACGCATTGAAAGCACATGACTTCCTCCCATGAATCCTGGGAACTGTAGTTTGTTAAAGGTGGTTGGAATTATTATTATTATATTTATATCCCATCTTTTCTCTTGACCAGGACTCAAGGCAACCTACAGATAAAGTAGAAAAAGCTAAAACATTGGGGAGGGGGAAACCATCATTAAAAAGAATTAAACATTAATAGAATTAAAACTATACATATGATCCATTAAAATTACTAGTTCTGTGAGGCGATAAACTACGGTTCCCAGGATTTATTGGTGGTTCATGTGCTTTAAATGTATGGTGTGTACATAGCCATAGAACTGAAACAAAAATCAAACTGAGCTGAATTTTCAATTCCAGATCCTCAACCTCAACATTTGAGTTTTAGGGATGCTTTTAAACATTAATCACACACCAGTAAATGTTAATTGCACTGGTTTTAGGTATGAGCTTGCTAAATTTACTATGCCCTTATTTTTGTTTGAGTGGCTCAAAACAACTGTTTTAGTCCTGCTCAGGTTCACCTTAACAACTAAATATACATTGCTCTTCAGTTAGCTATGTGTATATGTGTGTATATTAGGGGTGTGGGAAACTCCTACTCAAGGGAACTAGCTTGGCGCAGCAATAACTGTGCCTTAGTTTAACCCCCACCGGCTGCCATCAGGGCATTACATAAATCGGCTCTGCTGAATATAGTTCCAAGTAATTAGCCTGTGGTGTTGATGGCTTTCTAGACAGTGGTGGTGACCAAAATAAGACAACAAACGCCACAGATATGTCAGCTTCTCAGTTTCCGAAGGGATGGGGGGGGTGCTGGGCTTAAGACTGTGAAAGGAATATCTTGTGAGTGACCTGTATAAGGGTTAACTGTGTCTTGTGCAAGGAAAACAGCCACCTCCAGGCTCTGTGTGCCCCTTCAGGAGAAGGAGTCCCATAATGGGCACACAGAGAACCCTATATTAAATTTGCGGGAGAGGGCTTAGGTTCAAGCAGTTATGAAACACCACTTTTTAAGTATAACTTAAACCTCGTGTCCCCGTCCCTTCGCTCAAGCTACTTACATTTTGCATGGCTGATCCCATACTACATAAAACAGTAACAGAAGACTTCTGGAACTTTACAGACTTTAAGATATCACACTCACACGCACTTTCCCCCTGTCAATAATAGGAAAAGTCTTGCGGATGTTTTTAAAAGTTTATCATGATTTTATATTTGTTCTAATCCTCTTCCCCCTTCCGAAAGGCCTGTATTTGATACAGTTTGCTATATTAAAGGTAAAGGGACCCCTGACCCTTAGGTCCAGTCGTGGCCGACTCTTGGGTTGCGGCGCTCATCTTGCTTTATTGGCCGAGGGAGCTGGTGTACAGCTTCCGGGTCATGTGGCCAGCATGACTAAGCCGCTTCTGGCGAACCAGAGCAGCGCACGGAAACGCTGTTTACCTTCCTGTCGGAGCGGTACCTATTTATCTACTTGCACTTTGATGTGCTTTCGAACTGCTAGGTTGGCAGGAGCTGGGACCGAACAACGGGAGCTCAGCCCGTCGTGGGGATTCGAACCGCTGACCTTCTGATTGGCAAGTCCTAGGCTCTGTGGTTTAACCCACAGCGCCACCTGCATCCCTCTTTGCTATATTACACTGTGACTAAATCAGTAACAAATTGCTACTCCGTTTTTTAAACAGGTTGCGTAAATATGAACTGGTTACTTGTGTTCGGTCTTACCTACTTCTTCAGGTTGTTGTGAACCTAAAATGGAGGAGGGGAAAGAACCACGAATGCTGCCCAGAGCTCCTTGGAGCAACCGGTTTGATTGTACTGGGTTCAGAGCCTTGGGGGAACTGCAACATTGATGTGGAATGGAAGGCAAGAGGAGTGGGAGCATTGAATTTTGGCATCGCTGAAATTTGAGACCCCAAGGTCCACCACTGCTTGGAGGAAGGGTATGTGGAAGCATAATAAATATATACGAAGTAAAAATAATCTTATGAGATAGGGGTACTCTAAAAGAGACTGGGTTGGATCCAGACTAAGTTAGTGGCACTTTAGTTTTATTGAAAACATTGGGAAGCTTTTTGTGTCCAATGCCCCACTGATTTCAGTGGGACCGGGATGGGCAACTTGCAGCTCTCTTGAGCTCCCTATGCTGATGGGAGTTGGAATCCAACAACATCTGGCAGGCCACAGGCTCCCCATCACTAGACTCAAGCTTGACTAGCATAGTCTGGATCAACCCCAGTTATTCGCCTGGGTAAATGTCTCTGGGTTTCCTGCAGCTCAGTTCCCAAGAGACTGTGGTCGTATTCCGATTTTCCAAACCCACATACAGGCCAATGTGTTCTTACAAGCAATCGCACCAACAGTCTCAACCCCCACAACTCACCTAAACCCCTGCTGTTTTTTCCACCACACCAGGCACTGTACAAGCCTGTTTTTTTATCCCCCAGTTCAGTCCATAAACCCAGAAGAACCCCAACCCTGAGCCCCCAAGTTTAGACAGCTGCTCTACCAACACCCCCTCCATGGGGTTCTTCAAGGTCTGGCATCTGATATCCTTTAACTGGGGATGCCAGGATGGGTTGTGGGACACCCTGCATGAAAAGCATGTGCTCTACCACCAGGATCCAGCCCCTCCCTGCATAAGTCAGGGAGTGGACAGGACCCTCTGAGTTACCAGATGCATATATGTGTATGATGAGCATCTCTCAACACTCAGTTTGCTCATTTCCTTGAAATTCAGATCTTTAAATTGTCCAAGATCAGCATGTGGCTCCAAAACCCTTGATTGTTTGCACATGTGATACTTAAATTGTTGGGCTGGGGTTTTCTTTTTGAATTGCCATATCTGTCATTTGTATTTTCTCTGCACCTACACAAAACAGAACGTGCATTTTTAAAGAAGTCTGTCTTCCACTTTCTACCAAACAAAGTTTATACAAAGAGTAGACCCATTGAAAGTAATGGTCCTAAGTTAGAGACATGTCCATTAAGTTTAATGGGTATACCCCCAACAACATCCCAATATGTACACTAATAATACAAAAGGCTCAAAAGTGATTTTAGTGTCATGTGCAAAACTACTTCAATTTAGCTATTCTTTCCATCCTGTTCATATAAGGTGCTATATTGTATACACACTGGGTTGTATCCAAGTAAGTATCCTACTCAGAGTACGTCCAGTGAAACTAACTTAAAAAGGTAAAGGTAAAGGACCCCTGACAGTTAAGTCCAGTCGTGAACGACTCTGGGGTTGCGGCGCTCATCTCGCTTTACTGGCCGAGGGAGCCGAAGTTTGTCCGCAGACGGTTTTTCCAGGTCTTGTGGCCAGCATGACTAAGCTGCTTCTGGCGAAACCAGAGCAGCGCATGGAAACGCCGTTTATCTTCCTGCCGGAGCGGTACCTATTTATCTACTTGCACTTTGATGTGCTTTCGAACTGCTAGGTTGGCAGGAGCTGGGACTGAACAACGGGAACTCACCCCGTCATGGGAATTCGAACCACCGACCTGATCGGCAAGCCCTGGGCTCAGTGGTTTAGACTATAGCGCCATCCGCGTCCCTGAAACTAACTTAGTCATGCCCATTAGTTTAAATGGGTCTGCTCTGAGATTGACTAAAGTTGGATGCAACCCATTTACCTGGAGAATTAAGCCCCACAGAACTGAGTGGGGCTAACTTACAAGTTGACACAATAGCATTGCGCTGCATGAGCGAATATCTACCATCTGTGAAAAGTGTCTGTTCAACCTGCAGTTCATCCTGTAGTAAAGTAAGTGGTCACGTGATTGCTCACGATGCAACTCAGTTACAGCTTACCCCACATTTAAAATGTCACTGAAACCTTTGAAAGAGGTTGGTGTTATTGACACACTCAAGGCATGACAACCACGTTCAAAGCACATTCTTTGCCTTGAATAATTGTGGGCACCTTAGGTTACCCCTCAGAGTCACAATTCCCAGCAACTCTTAACAAACAGCCATGCCCAGAATTCTTTCATGGAAAGAATGTGCTATGGATGTGCCTTAAAGGTATTATAGTGTGTACATAGCCTTTAGTCACATCCAAACTGTGCATTTAAAGCATGTTGCTCCCCACAGAGAATCCTGAGAAGTGTAATTTGTTAAGGGTGCCTGGAATTGTAGCTCTCCGAGGGGTAAACTAATGTACGGTGTGAATACATTTGTGTTAAAAGTACACAGCAATATAAGAAAGATGGGGACCAGAGGAAAGAAAAGGAGTGAGAAGGATAGGGAAAAGGGAACATACATAGGAGACTAGAAAGCATATCTGCTTTTATTTTATTTATTTTATTTTATTTATTATAATCTTTTATCTTTCTCTTTATTTTTATTTTCTGTAAAGTAGGTGTATGTAGTAAGTTTTGCAATGTGTGGTGTATATATTGTATTGTTGTGTTAGTTAATGTTGATTGTTTAATAAATATTTTTCTGATTAGAAAAATAGAATGCATATCTGTTTTTCCTCTTCGATATGAATAAGGTGTAAAGGATGGATACATTGGCTGGGTTCACACCTTTACATGCTGTTTTATCATGGGGTTTTGTTTTGTTTTGTTTTGTTTTTACTTGATCTTATTGCAGTTGTGAAGCAGGTCATAGTCAATAAAAGGAAACATAGAACATAAAGGAAGCCAGCCACCTTATACCAAGTCTGACCACTGGTTCATCCAGTTCAGTAATGGCCTGGTTCATACAACACGGTAAGTTAAACTATCACTTGCTGGGACTGTGCAACTGTGTGGGCTCTTGGAGAGGAGCTCTTAGCTGCTTTACTTCTCCCTAGACCTTTTTAATGCCGCACTCAGCTAAGGCAAGGTTTGCCATTGAATGTCATTCAAACCAGGACTTGGGGTTAAGCTCTCTCCTCACCAGTGTTCAAAATTCCCCCGGTGCCAGGTACATTTTGCAACTGGCACGGGTCCAGTTGTGACCACGTGGAGATCTCTGAACCGACATCTCCATCTGGCTGACCCCTCCAGTTTTCTTAAGCAGGTCAGCAAAAAGGTAAAGGTAAAGGACCCCTGATCATTAGGTCCAGTCGTGACCGACTCTGGGGTTCGGTGCTCATCTCTTTTTATTGGCCGAGGGAGCCGGCACACAGCTTCCAGGTCATGTGGCCAGCATGACTAAGCCGCTTCTGGCGAACCAGAGCAGCGCATGGAAACGCAGTTTACCTTCCCACTGGAGCGGTACCTATTTATCTACTTGCACTTTGAGGTGCTTTCGAACTGCTAGGTTGGCAGGAGCAGGGACCGAGCAACAGCAGCTCACCCCGTTGCGGGGATTTGAACCACTGACCTTCTGATCAGCAAGTCCTAGGCTCAGTGGTTTAACCCACAGCGCCACCCATGTCCCTAGGTAAGCAAAAGAGCTTATTTATTGCAGTTATATGCCACCTTTTTCTCCAAAGAGTACACGGTTCACCCCCCTCCTCAGTTATTCCCTACAATGACCTTGTGAGGTAAGTGGCTTGTCCTTCCACAAGACGCCTCAAACACCTATCCAGACATTCATTAATTTCTAGGTTAAATTTTCCTTTGAAATCCATGAGGACTAGAAATAAACGGGTCTGGAGATGTTCAGGATTTTGCTTAAAGGTTTTAATCATAGCTGCTGTCTCAGAACAGAAAGCAAAAATTTGTGTTGGTAATTGAAATAACTGCTTATTTCCATTAAAAAGAGTCAAAACCTCACCTCACTGAAATATGGAATTGTTAACTGTAATCAGTTCTCAATTAATCACTTAAAAGCAAGAACACTTATGTAGTAAAAACTTTTCATCCAGGCAGAAGGGGAAGAAAAACCCTTCCGAGCTGCATTATGCATCAGGTATCTCATCTCCATGGCTAAACAAACTTTTGTCATTTGCAAACGATTGGCTCAGCTACCATATATAGCTGGTGACCACCAGCATTTTAGCATCTGAGGGGGCTGGTATCAGCAACAGAATATTCTCAAACATTGCAGCTGCTCTGCAAGGGATGTGAAAAGTCAGTTTGACTAGGTACTTCAGGACTGATGGAGAAAGCAGAGGTGGGGTACTGGCTAATCAGACAGACCAAGAGGTGGGGGAGCTAAACATAGGAAGCACAGAGGAAGGGTGAATGAAAGAAGAGATCATAGGAACATAGGAAACTGCCTTATATGAAGTCAGGCAATTGGTCCATCTAGCTCAAGATTGTTTTTTGATGCCTGGCAATGGCTCTCTGGCATTTTAGACAGGGTTCTCCCCTAGTCCTATGTGGAGATGCTAGGGATTGAACCTGCAACCTAAAGCAGATGTGAAACTACCACTAAGCTATGGGCCTTCATGCAAAGAAAAAAATAAGTTTGCTGAGAAGGAGGGACCTGAAAGAAGTATAGATGGAGAAGGCTGGAGCCTGAGAGAAAGGTGCAGCAGGGAAAGAGGAGATGACAAGGAGAAGTGTAGCTAAAGACTAACTGTCCACAGACTCCAGACACAGAGGAGGCTGGGGGCTGTTGAACCATGGGGGCAAGATGAGGAAGAAAGTCCCTTTCAGTACAATCCTATGCAAGTATAGTCAAAAGGAAGCCCCGCTAAGTTCAGTGGGGCTTACTGCCTACAAAGGCTGCAACCCTATACAGCACAATTTCCTGGGAGCAAGTTCCACTGCACTTAACGGGCCTTGCTTCCGAGTAGACATGCATAGCATTGCTTCGCAGTGTTAGTGCCCCATTACACCCATCTGCCAATTTGACGACTCCTTCCTTGCAAGTGGGTTGGGGGAAATGTACAAAACACCAAGCTTTATTGTAAAACTCCCCAAATTTAAGTTCCAGAATTTTAAAAGGGCCCAAAGAGAACAGGTTGCTCTGAAAGAAGAAAACGGCTTCTCTTTGCAAAATGTTATTGGAAGGCGGCATTAGATGCAGGTGTTTCTGTTGGTGATGTAGATGCTTCCGTGCTTGCACCGAAACAGGTATCAGGTAAGGGAGGGTGTCTGTGTGATGCAGTCCATTGGGCAGTCCATGATGTGGGGCTCTGCATGGCAGCGTGCCCCATAGGGATTCCCCTCTTGGCCTCAGAAGCCAGGTCCTTTTGGCCTTTAAAGCTAGAAACATCACATCAATTATCTCCTGCTGCCTCCCCTCATCCTGCTGCTGTCAGGATCCCTTGATAGTGAACACAGCACCAGGGGTGTTAATCCAGCCCACCTGCTCATGCCTCCTCCCACCCCCCCGCCAGCCGCTGCTGCAGAGCCAGCAGCAGGTTAACGCCAGTCACACCAGCAGGAAGGCAGGCGCCAGGGAAATCTTGCTGGACAGCCAATTAGGGCGCCTAGGCTATCTCTGAGAGGATGGGGATTTGCAAGGTATGAGCAGAACGTTTTTCAGAACGAAGCACGGTGGTTATAAAGAGGATGGAGGTGGACAAATTAGTCAGATTCAGGCTGTATACACGCTCCCATTTACTCTGTATCCAGTGTGCTCCCACCAATTATTTGGGAAGTGGTGTGCACAATGTCAGCCACAATCCATATCTATCCTGTCCTTTCTTATGAAATACTGCGTATAGATATGTCCCCCCCCAAAAAAAACCCAAACTAAATTTGATATGCACTGAGAAAAAGAGCAACCTGGCTGCATTTTAAGCTGGTAACTTACATATGGCTGTTGTGTTGTCATTTTTTAGTTGAAAAGGGGAAAAAATCATTTGGTACTATCAGTTGGATCCAGACTCAGTTAGCTTTACTTGGGTCCCATTAAAATCAATGGGACAAGTTAGTTACAAAGTCCCATAGATTTCACTGGGAATTAAACTTTCAGTACAACTAATTGTTGTAAACTGCCCCAAGTGATGTGTGAACACTAGAAGTGTGAGGTATAAATCCTTATGCAAATTAATCAATAAATGCTTCCATCCACAGCAACGACAGTTTGGTGTTAGTTTTCATCACTGAACTGAGTCTTATGTTTTGAAATAAGTCATCATCTGCCTGATCATGTGAAGGAATTTGCTTAGATCAATTGAAGGACCAGAACTACCAGACGCATGACTGAAAAAGAGCACACTCCATTTGAGAAATTCATTTGCTGTGTTGTGCAATGTTCCAACAAGAAAACAAGAAGAGCCTAAGTTAGGAAAGAGGAACCTATGGCCCTCCAGATACTGCCAGATTCTAACTCCCATCAGCCCCAAGCAAGCATGGTCAATGGTCAATGGTGATGGGAGTTGTCGTCTTAGAATATGTGGAGGGCCACAGATGCCACACCCTTGATGTAAATACAGATAACTCTAAGTCAACCTTCTTCAGTTAAATCTAACTAAATAGTCACGGCTCCCTCTCCCACATTCTGCCATACAGCTGAGTCCACATTCATCAGGGGTAATGGGTCTAATCCCCCTGCAAAGTTAAACACCCACCACACATACACCCTATTTCAATTCCTGCAGAGAAATATGACAGCTGGGAGCCAGAACTCCAGAGCCCTCTTGGAAAGTGTCTAGTGGTTTAGAGTAAACTAACTGTGGGACACAAATGCGTGTAACTATGACGACCTTTAGCAAATCATCTCAACTTTGACAGTGGACATTTTTGCCTGGATAAAGACTGTAATAGGGGGGAAAGTAAACTTAACCCTTTCTCAGCCCAATGTTTTCCTGCCACAACTTCCCAGTTTTATCTGCCCTCTAATTTCCTGCTGTGATTTCTCTCTGCCAAATACTCCTGCAGAGTTTTGAGTGCATGTTTCTGAAGGTCTAAGAGGTTTGAAATGGCTCTCTAGAAAGGAGGTTAAATGGGTTGAGAGAGTGTGGAAATCAGGACTCTTGCATCCCATCCCTATCACTTAACTTTTGTACAGCTACAAATTACACAGGCACACTTGAACTTATTTTTTGGTCTCAGTGCTGGAGTGGTGATGGGAGGGCCTAGGTAGAAACATCTGGGTGAAGAGACTGTAAGGGAGAATTGACAAGGAGAGGAAGAGTTAAGCATCCACTTCCTGTCCACCATACTTGCTTGCAAACATCTCCCATCTTCATATTAATGATAAAGGGACAAATACAGGATTGGGAACTCCATGATATGCAGTCTTAGGGGAGGGAAAATAAATTTATCACACCCATACCATACAATCAAAGTACTCTTATGCCACATTAACAGTCATGGTTCCCCCCCCCCAAATATCTGGGGGAACTGTAGCTGGGAACTGTAGCTCTGTGATAGTGAATCATTCCCATCATTATTTGGGGGGTGCCATGACTGTTAAAGTGCTTTAAGAATGCTTTAAATCTATGGTGTGGATGTGACCAGAGAAGAGAGAGAGGAAAAAGAGATCAGAAACAGGACTCAGCTATCTCTGGTACTTCCGTGTAAAATATTATGTTATGGCCAAACTCTCTAGATAGACAGTGGTTATTTCTAATAAGCTAAGCTATTTTGCTGCCTGATGGGGAAAGCAGCAATTGGTGTTCTTCAGCTCAAGGTGTATAGTGCCCAAAGCCAGTGAAGGTATATTGGTACTTGAGGCACAAAATCCTAGAAGCACACTCTTCCTGGGTGGCAAAAATACAACAGAGATAATGAAATAATAATTTATATGATGCCCTTTCATGATGCCCCAAATCACTTGCCTGAGGTGGGTGCTTCACTCTACCTCAAAGCATAAACTGCTGAGCTCTGTTTGAAAGCCATATCTTCCAACCTGGAATCTCTTAGTCCCTAGCACATAGGTTATGCTTGCTCACTGATGGGGGAAATGCATTCTACACAAGTTTTAGAGATAAGCCTTGGCTCAACATAGTCCCTCCCTATTCCCAGGATGATGGAAACTCTCTGTTCTTTCTAAGTCCCCTGATCTAATCATACCACACAGGGATCTTACTAGCCACTGTTATGGAATTACTCACTCCAGAGGCCTGTAGCACCCAGCTTTCATCCACCACTGCAGTTCTTCTCTTTTGCAGGTTTCCTTAAGAACCACTTAAAGATCCTACCACATGGATCCTATTTTTCTGACCAGTTTCACACTGGCATTCCTGATCTCCAGGTCTAAGGCCCTACCTGCACTATAAATGTAAAGCAATATCATACACTTTAAACAGCAATGGGTCGTCTTTGTCCCCGCCAGCCCCAAATCCTGGTTCTGTAATTTGCTAAGGGTGCTGAGAATTGTCAGGAGACTCCTATTTCCTTTACAGAGCTACAATTCTCAGAGTTCCTTGGAGAAATGGATTGTTAAACCACATGGGAACTAAAGCTTTCTGAGGGGCATAGGGGATCTTCCAACAATTATCAGTACTCTTAACAAATGACACTTCCCAGGATTCTTTTGGGAAAGCCATGGCTATTTAAAGCAATAGGCTTCAAATGCACAGTGCAGATGGGACCTAAATCTAAATCAGCCAATATGTACTGAGTTACATTCAGTACAATGTATTTGTTGCTGTGCATTCCACCAAGGTCAAAGCAGATCCAGTGGTCATGGAAGATGAACGGGACGTAGTCTAGTAAAGAGTGAAAACAGTGTGTCCATTCCACAGCATCAGAAGATTGATTATAACCACCCAGCAGTGACTGGGGGTTAGAAATATCACACAGATGGTGGAGGCACTGGAGATGGCAACATGATCTGGGGCTTCTGAAGGTTTGCAGTTTGGGGCTGTAGACTAGAAAAGACATCTTTTCATAATATTAAACCTCCAAGTGTGAATTCATGCAAATGTTTCTCCCACTGCTACAGGATTGTTCCCAATAGAGACACATGTGTAGGTGGGACATCGGAAGGGCCCAAGGTATGGTGAGGCTGTGGGCCCATCAACATTAATCTCCATATTTATTGGAATGGGACCCTTCCCACTATCCTTTTCTACATGTATTTGTGGCTAGATGATGGCAACCAAAGCTGTATGAATTCACCTTTACTACCCTTCTCAAAGGTGTTCAGGTTGCCTCTAAAATCAAAAGATAAAATGCTAATAATATGAAAGCATAGCACGCAGGGTTGTAGGATGTATTTTGTTGCTAAGATATTGTTCCACAATTCCAGGATGTCATAGCCTCACAGAAGATATACTTACCAATCCATAATATTACAGCTTGTGATTTATCCCTATTTCTGTTACTTTCATCTTAATGATGGCCCTGAGAGGTTCTAATATGGACATATATCTCTGAGGGATAGTAGGGGATGGAGAAGAGAATGCTTAAGTTCTTCCCCAAAAATTCACTTATTTGACTCATCAGTAGTTTTTTGAATTGCCTCCTGTTTCTTCCAGTACTAGACAGCAGCCCCCAATATTCACAGCTGGTCATATGCTACTCCCACTAAAGAGCTTCTGCAATTATAGGTAAGAAACATTTTATTTGGGGAATTTATATTATGTGATATTGGGGCCAAGATAGAGCCTTGGGGGTTCATAGACTGCAGACTTGCCCATATCCCTATCACTCTTTACAAGGAGACATCCTAAATCTCAGGTTTCCAAGTGAAGGTAATGTAGTGAATGGGAAATAAAAAGAAGGGTTTAAAAAATAAAATATGAAAGTCACATTTGACATTTTTCATAAGTCAAATTCAATATTTGCCATCAATTGATTCTCCCTCTCTTCTGCCTATGAAAAAATACCCTTATATTTTAGTGGAACTACTATCTTGATGGTAGTGGTGGTAGATGATTATTTCCAAATCTCAGTGGTGAAGCAGGACTCATATGAGAGTTGTATAAAATGTGGAAACTTTGGAGAAGGCTTAGTTATAATCTGACAATTTTGAGGGATAGGAAATAAGAATACCTTTTAATGCTGCTGGCTCTAGGATGTTGGGCTCAGGAATGGCACCTTCAGTGCCCGTCCCACTGGGAGAGAACTCTCTGATACCTGACCTTCTTGGATACTCTGCACAAATTGGAAATGGTAGCATTGCTAGGGTGGTGGGCCCTCTGCTGGACTTGGAGCTCTGGCAAATGTCCAATATTGCCACCCTCTGGACCTCACCCTGATTTGGAACCTACTAAAAATGTTATGGCAGTGCCACTAAGAGAAGACAAACGTTGGAAGCAAGTGCAGAGAAAAAAAGATCAATGTGGAGCTAGTCACTCACCGGCAACGTCATGTCCCTCTCATCTCGAAACTCAGGAAGGGTCTCCAGGCAGAAGATCACAATAGAGATGAGGATGACCATCACTGATATTATTGCGATGATGCGAGCAGCCTGGGAACTCTCTGGATGCTCAAAGAGCAGCCACACTTGCTTGAGAAACTCCCTATCAGGCATGGGCTGCTCTTCTTCCTTAATGAAGCCCTCATCATCGCGGAATTTGCTGAGTGCCTCCTCCCCTAGCTGGTAGAACTTGAGTTCCTCCAGGAAAACATCAATGGGGATGTTGGCTGGTCGTCGGAGCCGCCCTCCCGACTGGTAATAATACAAGATGGAGTCAAAGCAGGGCCGGTTTCGGTCAAAGAAGTATTCACCACGCAGTGGGTCGTAGTATCGCACGCGGCGTCGCGGGTCACCTAGTAGGGTGTCGGGGAACCTGAGCAAGGTCTTCATTTGGGTCTCGAAGCGTAGGCCCGAAACATTTATCACCACCCGCTCACAGCAGTCCTTGTGCCGACACCCCCCGCCGTTGGCAATGGGTTCATTGTCCACTGCTGTTGGTGGCAATAGCTTCTCCATGGCAGGTTTGCAGCTACAGTGATCCTAGCATGAGGTCAGGAGCCATGAGCTGGACTTCACCCTGATGCCCTCTCCCTCTCCAGAGAATGGTTTCTGGCTGTTCAGCTATTCTGTACACTTCCCAATATCAGTTCACTCACGCCGTTATCTGAATCTCAGATGGCATCTTCTCTCTCTTACTTTCCTGCTGTTCTAGCTCCCTTTCCTTTCCTTTCCTTTCCTTTCACTGATCCACTCCTTACTTCAAGCATATCTGACCTCGCTTCTGGCTTGATTCTCTCTCTTTCTCATTTGCTTATTACCCCTTCCCTACTTCACACCATCTCTTTCCTTTCTTGGCATGAACTTGTTTTCGTAATGCCAGTCTCCTGCCACTGACACCCACGTGCCACCTCCCTAACTCTTCCCCTCTTGCTCCACTGCATTCAAGCTTCCTCTGGTTTTCTCTCTGCAAAGGGGTTAGACCCGCAATCTAGATCCCCCTCCCCACTGCCCTTCTCTATGTCCCCTTTCTGAGAACACCCCTGCCTTCTAGTGCCAGCGTCCAAGGTTTCTGCCTGTAAACACTTTCCTCAGACCTAGAGGTATCAGGTTGCCCAGGACGGTACAGACTCTTGGCCCCCTTGCCAAAAAAACCAGCACCGCCCCCATCCCCAGCAGTACACTGATCAGAGGAGGGGAGAGCTAAAAATAACTGGAATGGCGGTGACATAGGGGCAGGCAGAGTGCCCGGGGCAGAGAAGGGGGTGGGCAGGGCACCTTCAAGATGGTAGGGAGGCCTGCCAGCCAGAACTCTTGTGCTGTCTAGAAAGAAGGAGTGGTGTTTCTGCCAGAACACCTGGGTCTCTGAGAACAGAGCGGGGTCTTGTGAGCTAGGCTGAGAGACTTGGGGGGACTCAAGGGTTGTTGTGAGCTTTGGATCAGCAGCCAAGGAGACGCCACACTAAATCATATTTAGTGCCCCAGGCTTCTCTGACAGCTAAACCAGCTCTATCCTTGCTTGCCAGTAATCACGCTCAAAGAAAATGCAGACACACCAACACAGGGCTGGCCGGCCCTACCATAAGCCTGAGTGAGGCAGCTGCCACAAGTGGCTGAGAGTCATGATAGGGCAACAAAGTTATATTTAATTATTAATGTATTTTTACTGCAGAGGGTGTGGGGGGAAGAGAAGCACTTGTAGGGCCTTCTGCCTCAGGTGCCAAAATAACTCAACCAGACTTGGGTTCTAGATGGGGAGGGAGGATTTGCTGCTCTGACTCAAGTAGCAAGAAGTCCTGGCCCTGCACAAATGGCACCCTTCATCATTGTATTAAGTTTAAACACCTTCTATGGCTCTTCATGATAATTGTTCTTCTAATCTTTTTATTGCTTCTTCTGTATTTTTCTCCTTTCACCAAAAACAAAGCTTCATCCTCAGACTTCATTCCCTTTGTGTTATTTCTAATTTCCTTGCTTTTTTTCTCCCACAGTCCCTTGTGCATTGCTCTCTTGTTCTCAATATTTGACTGGCCTTTTCTTTGTCTTCCTTTAAGAACGGATTCAAAATATCTCTCTCCCACATTTCCTTCTGGATATTGTATTTGATTTCTTCAATTCTTTTCCTCCCTACTGCTAGGTTCATAACTGTTCGGGATTTAAGTCCTTTTTTAAAAAAAATTGCTTTTCACTCAACAAATACAAAGGTTTCCCATTCTCTCCAATGCCCCTCTCCTTAAGAATGTGTATACAACATACACTTATGGCACATTTGAAGCAATAAACTGTCATTTATTAAAGGTGCTGGGAATTATAGCTCTGTGTGGGGTAAACTACAGTTTTCAGGGTTATTGGGGGTGGGAGATGTGCTGTAAATGTGCTTTAAATGTATGGTGCATACAAAATTGTCTCATGTGTTTTCGATTGTGAGTCAGCAAGCAGGAATCTGTTCATTTTATCCATGTACAACAGCCAGTATATTTTAGATGCATTTATCAATATTAAGCGGTGATGATGATGTATGCACCTCAAGCATTTTCCTCATGCTAGTGAGAGTATAAACATTCAGGTATTTTTGCTAGCCAGCTCCTCCAGACAACCTATTTATTGAGCATTCACCCTGATTTGTTTGCACAAAGCATATACGGGGCTCAGATTGTATATATTTCTTATTGAGCATTTATTCTGATTTGTTTGCCAGCATGAGGGGTTTATATACAACATGTATATTCAGCCTGCGTTCATCCTGATTTGCTTGCCAAGTGTTTGCATATCTTCCTACACTTTCCCCACACTTTTCAATGCATTTCGCTATCACTTTCCAAACTTCAAAAAGTCTGGTTCTTTTTAAAGAAAAAATTGGAAAATGAGAAACTGAGAGAAGCTGAAATTGGCAGTTTCGCTTATCCCTACTGGTGCTTAGTGCAAACTGAAAATGCATCCAGGGACAATGGCTAGCTCTCTCCCATGGCTGCACTTGGCATGGAAGATTGATAGTGGCGTGCAAGGTATGTTTCGAGGATACTGCCACCATTACCGGTCTTCTAACTGAAGAGCCTGATAAACATTGAGGGAAGCCCAGGCTTTTCTGGAAGGAAGTTTGAAAGCCACTGTCCCAGATAATGAAATAGTAGCAGTGCAGGGTGGGATGAGCTAATCAGTAGCTTACTAATCATAATAGTTACTCCAGCCAGCAAGGGATGGAAGAATCGGTTAGTTTCGGTTCTGTCTAATTTCTAATTTTTCCAATCTAAAATTCAGTTCTCTACATTTTGCATTAAAAAAAATCCTCATCAAAATTCATCAGCATTTTGGCAATTTATTACATACACCAACAATATTGGACTTACATACTGATTATCAGCAGCAGCATTACAAATTTGGATGTTGTAATTACAGACTACATCTCCTTTCAGGAAAAAATAACTTTTCTTTCTTTGTGAATGATGAACTGACTGCTGCTCAGACTTTGTGCTCTACCCTTTATGCTGTAGAAACAAAAGTTGATGTGAAAACTTGAATTTATTACAATGTAAGGTAAAGGTACCCCTGCCCGTACGGGCCAGTCGTGACCGACTCTGGTGTTGCGCGCCCATCTCACTTAAGAGGCCGGGGGCCAGCGCTGTCCGAAGACACTTCCGGGTCATGTGGCCAGCGTGACGAAGCTGCTCTGGCGAGCCTGCACCAGCACAGCACATGGAAACGCCGTTTACCTTCCCGCTGGTAAGTGGTCCCTATTTATCTACTTGCACTTTGACATGCTTTCGAACTGCTAGGTGGGCAGGAGCTGGGACTGAACGATGGGAGCTCACCCCGCCGCGGGGATTCGAACCGCCGACCATACGATCGGCAAGTCCTAGGCGCTGAGGTTTTACCCACAGTGCCACCCGCGTCCCATTACAATGTACCACTGTATAATTACAATGTACCATTGTACCATTGACGGAAGGGGTGGGCAGGAGGGTTTGGGGGGGGTCTTTATGTCTGTTCCTGTTATTGTTTGTTTTTCTTCTTATATTTAATAAAAAAATTAAAGAGCCTCAGGATTTTAGTGTGAATTTCTCATAGCAACACGTCTCTAAGTGGTTTGTAAGCATCATCTGGAGAGCCACAGGTTCCCCATCCCTGCAGTAAGAAAAAGGATTAAAGGCTTTTACACACTCTGGTCTAAAGAATCTGGTCTGTTCTGCCCCATCCAAGTTACAGCACAGACTGCTGTGTTTCCTTAACTTGTAATGGTTGTGAGCACAATATCATCATCCATGAGGCCTCCAGTTGTCTTTGTGTTGTGCCCTTGCAATCACGCCTATTTACATAGAACTCTAGCTCTTAGTATGCTGTGAGCCCTGACATTCAGCCCTTCTGCTCTGTGCAGTTTTAGGCCATAAGGGGAACATGGTATCTGGAGCTGACACTCTCAAACTGTTTCTCTACCCTGTTTATGGCCACACCTTTCACTGTACTGTGGATTGTTAAAAGAGACAAGGGCTTAACTCTGAATTGTTTTCAGAGTTCAATTTACATCCATATTGCAAGGAGAGCAGGTTCACCATATCCCTTGGAGTTTTGAAAAGGACTGCAGCCCCACCATGGAGTAATGCCTAATTACTTTTATAATTTAGATACTCCATCGTATAGCAAAGCTTTTATGCTAGCTCGTCTAAATGCATTCCCCTCATCTGCATTGTTTGGAAGGTTTCAAAAAATCCCCTTCCAGATCAGATTCTGTTCCTGTAATAAGAAAACACCAATACATCACATAATTTTGGATGGCCCTCTTCTCAACACCCATCACAGAGATCTCCTACTGACTCCCTTACAGTTCAAAATATTGATTTGCAGAGTCTGTAATCCAATATTTCCTGAGGGGTGATACTCTCAAAACTACCAAGATTGTTTTGGGGTACTTAGCCAAGATCTTTAAAACTAAATCTAAAGTTGCCTGATTTATTCAATGGTGGTTATCTAGTCTTTTATATATTGTTTGTGTTTGGATTATCAGTGTATTTTGATGACTGTATGAATTTTATGATTTTACTGCTTTATGCCAATAAAGGCAAGAAATCTTGAAAAGTTATGTATTACTGCTTTCTTTCACCTTACACAAGCAGGCAGATCTTCTCCTGATGAATATTTCTGAAATATTCTATCTAACAGTGCCACCTGCTGCCAGTCAATTCACTTCAGATATATTCCTTTCTGCAAGCTGCTGTGCAGTAATTGAGGTTCTGGTGAGCTGTTTTGGGAAGCTTTTAATGTTTGATTTTTATTTATTTTTTAAAAAAAGCTTTATTTGTATTTTTGTTGGATGCCACCCAGAATGACTGAGGCAGCCCAATCATATGGATGGAGTATATAAAATTGATGATGATGATGATGATTGTGAGCTGGAGAAGTGTCTCGTTTCCGTTTCATGTTATTGCTTTGGTGGTTTGCCTGCTACACACTATCCTACTCCCCAAATGAAATTTGATCTGTCTTGTTCACTTACCCTAACTTGAGTTCATGTCTGTGTTTATGTGCATATATGTGCAGCTGCTGCCTTGTGTGGGCTTGTTGTGTGGTGATGTTGTGCTGTTGACATAGAATAATAGAATCTGAGAGTTGGAAGGGACCCCTGGGGTCATCTAGTCTAACCCACTGCAATGCAGGAACGAACATGGAATCTTTATTTTCATTTTGCAGCATTGCAATGCAGCAAAGGAGGTTACTTACACTGGCAGCATGAATGTGATAGAAACTCCTGTCCCTGAGAACTGCTGGCGTAAAGACGCAAAGGAGGTGTCCATGGTTCTCCTTCTCCCCATTTTATCCTCACGACGATCCTGAGGTAGATTAGGCTGAGAGACTCAAGGTCATCCTGTGAGCTTCATGGCCAGATGGGTGGGGTACAAAAAATAAATTATTATTATTATTATTATCATGGCTCAAAAGTGGGTAAAGTCCAGCATTCGAACCATTATACTGGCTCCTAGGTACCACTATATTTTTTTTAAAAAAAGGTTTCTGGCCTTTGTAGAACCTGAGATATGAGGCAAAATGAACAGGTCCTATTCTTTTTTTGTGAGAAACTAGCCTGCTCCTCCCTTTGGTATGGCTTTCTTCCCAAGACTGCACCTTAATCTAACTTTAACCACCCTACTTTAATCGGTGAACACTTTTTGCTATGTGGTGCTAAACGAAAAACAGCTTCTTGCACCAAATCTGAGGGTGGGAAAAGATTCTGTATTCAACATGATCAGGAAAATCTGGGCGAAATGACTTCTAGTCCTCCTTCTGGCCAGAAGTAACCGACGGAACTCACTTCCACGTGAGATTTACCACAGGCACGTTGACATGCACCAGCAACTAAAGCGTGGTTTTCGTACGCGCGAGTTTTTGTCGCGTCAGGAGGAAGGTTTCAAGGTAGCAAAATGCCACATGGACTTTGGAGCGGGTTTTTTTGTTTTTGGTGGGGTGTTAAAACTCCTCAGAGGAGAAACATTCAAAATGTGCAGCTTCCCCTCTATAACCCCGAGGCGATACAATCCAAACCTTCGCCCACCCTCGAACTGGCCTCAGCACAGCCAATACATAACATTTTATTCTTCTTAAGAGGACTACTTCCCTCGCCCTTCCTCCACCAGCTTCTTCCCTCCCCTCAGCTTCTTCCAACCGTAAAACTCGCGCGGAGGGATCACCGCGTTTTTAAAAAGGCGGTAAAGAAGAGCCGGCCGCGTAAGGATCTGGACATGCTGACTGGAGGAGGGAGGGGGGGCTGGTTGGTTGGATGTTGGAGGCCGAGCATGCGCAGAGGCAGCAGGGACTAGGCCCAGCCTGAGGCGGCGGCGGCGGCGGCGGCGGGCGCCGAGGCAGCTGAGGAAAAGAGCGCCCACGGCCCACCGCAGTGAGAGAGAGGCGGCGAGTAAGTGAGGGAGCGTGGTCGCAGCACAGGGGCGGGGAGGGCAGTAACCGTGGCGGGGGGGGCGCTGTGTGAGAGGAAGAAGTGGGGTTGTTGTGGTGTTTTTCTACCCCCCCCCCCACATATGTCGCGCGCGTGTCTGTGTGCGGTTGGGCCAGAGGGGAGGGGCTTGGGAATAACGGGTGTTTTTTTGGGGGGGTTAAAGGCCAGCGATTTTATGAAGCGAAGGCTGATTACAAAAAAGGAGGGAGAGGGGAGGCTGTGATTCTGGGTGAAGAGGGGGAGGGATCTAGGAGCCTCCTGGGATAATAATAATAATAGTAATAGTAATAACTGGGGTACTGTATTCACATCGTTCTCAAAGCACTGCACTTAAGTGCTGTGTCTGCTTCTACAGCAGCCCTGCAAGGTAGGTCACCATATGGTTATTTCCCACCCCCTCCATAAGGCCACTTTCTGAGGCCTCTACCAATGTATTATGAGGCGGGGGGGGGACACGGGACGGGGAGGGCTAAGGTGGTGGAATGGACTGTACTACTTCAAACTGCAGGTGTGCGTATGTGTGCGCTCACGTTCTTTGAATGCTCTCCTGCATTGTGAAAACGGAGATGGGAAGAGCTGTGCATTGTAGAGAGAGAGAGCGGTTTGGTCTATAAAAGTTCTCTTGCTTGCGTGCGTGTTTTCACTCCTCACAAGTGGTTTTGTACGCAGGGGGAAGGGGCCCCGAGGAGCACCGGACAGTAATAAATTGCCCACTTGGATGTGGAATGGTACAATCCACTCTACCCCCCCTTTCCACCCACCCACCCATTTGCTGCATGTCTGGAGCAGGCCTCAGATCGGAGCAGATTCAAAACAGGACTTCCTGCTTTGAAGCAGTCTCTTAGCAGTGGCATTCTCTGGGTCTACTTACTCCCAGATGCGTGTGTATAGTATTGCAACACTACTCTCTGCTGCACCAGCTGATAAGAGAGGTGTAGTATAGGGAGGAGGGAGCCTGAGAGATATTGGGTTGAGCTTAGTATGAGTTACTTCTGAGTAAATGGACATAGGATTGTACCATAAGTCCAGCTTCCAACCTTTGATGTTCAGAAGTGGTGTGTTGTTTTTTTTAACTGATTTGTGCATGGATGTGGATTACTAACAGTTCTTGTGCCGTGTTAAGAACTTCTTAGGAAATGTCTGCACCAGCTGTCTTTATTCTGTTCTCTAATCGTCTGTTCTTTTTCTTATGTGTGGCAGGTTTTCCAAGATGACGCAATTCCTGCCCCCAAATTTGTTGGCGCTATTTGCGCCCCGTGATCCTATACCCTACCTCCCTCCTCTGGAGAAACTACCCCATGAGAAGCACCATAATCAGCCCTACAGTGGCATTGCCCCCTATATTCGAGAATTTGAGGTAAGTACATTTAAGAATTGGCCTGATTTGTAATTTGTTAGAACATTGGCTCGTGTCTGCAGAATTTGGCTGTTGCAAGAACAGTTTTTATTTCTCAACACTTTCTCCTTTATTAAAAATGAGCTCTTTCTCTTACAGGACCCACGTGATGCTCCTCCACCTACCCGCGCGGAGACGCGTGAGGAACGAATGGAACGGAAGGTATGTACAGGGCATAGCAATTTGTGGGTTATTGCAACAGTAGCTCTGATCCAGGATTCCTAGATTGCATGGGGCCTCAGGTTCCACCCTTGACTGTTTGTTGGTAGCTTTTTTCCTTAGAAGCTGAGGTTTATGGGTCCCTATTGCTTTCAAAGGGATGTTTTTCTTCGGGTAGTTAATCTGAACTGGAAGGTAATATTCTGTCCTTGACACCTTTCCTTGCAGAGGCGAGAGAAGATTGAACGCCGGCAACAAGAGGTTGAGACTGAGCTGAAGATGTGTAAGTCAGGGAGAGGAGCAATGGGGGAAGGAATGAACTTTGTGAAGGTCGCACCACTTTTGGTCTTTAACCATGAATGAATTCAATGTTTCATTGATTCCTCTTAAGATGGGCCTAATGTTGACATGTGTGAAAGAACAAATGACACCCCCCCCCCCTTTTCCTTCATTTCTTATCTGTTACCTTATTCTTCTTCCAATCAGGGGACCCTCACAATGATCCCAATGCTCAAGGAGATGCCTTCAAGACTCTCTTTGTGGCCAGAGTTGTAAGTTACCTTCTTCCTTCTGCCAATACTTTGTTTAAAATAAATTGCTAGTGTCCTTACCAGTAAGAGAGGTTAGATTACAGATGGAAACAAACAGCTGCTTTAGCAGTTTCCACCATTGCCAACAGTACTTTCCTATGTAAATAAACCAGGATTAAAAATTATGGCACAGCTTTTAAGGTAGTGTTAAAAGTACGGAAAGAGCACAAAGAACCCCTCATGCCAGGGATCTCCCCATTCATCCCAATACAAGATCATTCTGATTTTATTGGGAGAAACAGGTCATTTCTGAATCACAGAAACGGGCTAAGCTTCATAAACTATTGGAATTTTACATGGGAATGTGGCTCTAGGGAGCAGTGGAAGCATTAACTACACCATCCCAACATTGTGTAGCTTTCATGGTAGCAAGTAGGATCATTTTCAGATTGCCCCACATTATGGGACAAGCAACCAGAGACCTGGGTCGGTATGAGAAGATAATTTTAGAAGTAAGTGACAAAAATGTAAAGGGCTAGTTTCCATTTTGCATTAGTTCTTAATACAATGGACATGCAATTACCTGAAGAGTTAAGAAAAGTCTGGGAAACGGGACTGGGACAACACAAAAATGATAATTAACTCCCTTAGGACTTTCTTACTTTCACAACAATGCATCAGCATTATGTTGTAGAGGTTTTAAGACAAGTGGTATTTCAAACACATGGGGTGGACATGTCATAAGGGATGAGATATTTGAGGAAATTTTCAAAACAACTAGGCCAATAAATTATGAAATACCCAGAAATAAATATTACATTTGTTTTTAAATAATAATAATGATGGTCTGAAAATTAGGACCTTAATTTGGTGAGGGCAGTGATTGCAAAAACATTGTGGAAGAATGTGGAGCTACAATGAATAGTTGGAATTCAAATAGTCTGGCTGAAAAGCTATGCAGATTGGTAAAGTTTTATTTCATACACATAAATGAGAAAATAACAGAAAGGTTCCCAGGGTATTTCAGAATTTGTGCATACTGTATTGTGTAGCATGCGGTCTGCATCAAATATAATATTGCTCTTTGAGGGGGGAAATGGGTTGTCTTCTGCGAACCTTTAACTGTTTCTGTGATCTTTGCCTGTCAGTTTGTTTATGTCCTTGAAGTCATATCTTCAAAACAAAAACTACCAATTATAATCTCTATGCCTGCTCCTTATTTGACTTCCCATTTTCCTTGCAGAACTATGACACAACAGAATCCAAGCTGAGGCGGGAGTTTGAAGTTTATGGCCCTATCAAAAGAGTAAGTAGAAAGGTTATTTTTGCATCTGTTTGGCAATCAATCAATAAAATTCAATAGCTGTTAGATCACAATTTATTGAACATAATTATCACCATATTTCCCAGTGATGAATTGTGTAGCCCAGTATTTTGTGGTGTGTGTGTGGGTGGAGTGGTTTCTGCTTAATTTCGTTGTTTTAATCCCCGTTTACCTCTTTCTAAGAGAGCAAGTTTTAATCTCTGTTTTCTTCCCACATCGTTTTACTTCATTTCAAAGATAATTGTTTCGCATTCAAATGCTTCTGATTTATCAGAAGCACTTTATATATTTGGAACATATCTCTAGTTCTGTAGTTTAGAAAAAACTGACTTGATTTTAACACTGCTATCTTTGCAGTGCCTCCTGTCTCTCACATCATTTTATCAAAGACATTCACAATGCCGGGGTGGAGAGAGGTGCAAGTGACCCCTGGGAAAAAGCTGTTTCTGTCTCTGAACTCATTGGAGCACTGTTCTTTTTTTTTTTAAAGCACTTATACATGGAAAACAGAACTTGTTCCCTGAGATTTCTGCATTCCTCATCTCTCTGCTATCATTTCCTCATTTCTCTAGTGCTCTCACAGCTACTCTATATAGAGGGCACAGTGGGAATTTCTAGGCTTCGTTCACACAAAATGTAATGTGGGCTTTGGAATCTGGAGCTTCCTGTATCACTTAGGTATTTTTTTTGCAGAAATGCCCTACTAATTACACCATAGCAGCCATGGTCAGCCAAGAAGCCGAGAGCTGAATGTGTACTGATCATTTTCCTCTTTGTGGTCTCAAGTGATGGGGTTTTATAAGGAGATGGACTTCATTTGGGTCCTAAGAAGGTATTAGGGCTATACATTTAACCAGTTAACCCTTGCTGCCACTTGAATTCCATTCCAGATCTACATGGTGTACAATAAGCACTCCGGCAAGCCACGTGGCTACGCCTTCATTGAATACGAACATGAACGTGACATGCACTGTAAGTACAATAGTTTTCTGGGATGTTTTTATGATTTGTGTGTTTTGTCTTTTTATAAATTAGTTTTTCTATTACAAAAGCATGTTTTTTCAAAGCCCTTGAGTTATTTGAGGGCTTGGGCTCCCCCCAACAGGTAAGTACAGAGTGGGGGAGCCTGGCTTGGTTTGGCAAGCACCCAAGTTCCGTTAATCTGGCCCTGTTGGGTTTCCGAGTGAGGACCCTTCCAGTCATACCAATAATAGAAAGTGGGGGGGAGGCGGGGGAGAGAATCCTTCCAATCACATCAACAGTAGAATCCAGAAGGGAGGAAGTTTTACCCTCTCCTCCCTATATATTTTGTCATTCAGTCATTCATGTAGGGTTTGGACTTGGGAATCTCAGTTTTACTCTAGGTAGGCTTGCTCTCTTTCGAGAGCATCACTTCCATCTCTTTGTCTAGTTCTGAAAAAAAGAAATTAACGTAGCTGGGGTGCTGCAAATGCAATGTGTGTGTGCGTGTGTATGCTAAAGTAACAGGCAACAGTTCAACAGCTCTCATCTTTACTCCTCAAGATTCCCTTGTGTTGGGGGGAACCCTGTAGACCGAGGGTGGGCAACTAGTCATGCCAGCATCTTTTTGGGCAGGCTGGAGTTCCTGCTTGCATTGCAGAACCCAGCAGGGTCATAAAGGCTGCCCCCACACACTGAACTGTTGCCCATCTCCTTTCTGTTAATTTTTTTAAAAGAGGGAGAATGAATGCTGTGAAGAAGTAGTTCTTCTAAAGCAAGTGTAACTTTGACCTGTAGCTGTGTTTTGAAAAGATGCTGTTGTTGAGAGGCGTGTTGTGAGCGGGGTGTATTAATTCTGTGTTCTTATTGTCACTGCAGCCACCTTTCTGATGGCTATTGCCACTGCTGGCTTGCAGCTGATCCTTATGCTTCCCCTTTACAACATCTCATTGTATGGTTGGTATAAGGGTTTGTATAATTGGTAAGAAACCGCAGTACCCAACACACTTCTATACACAAGCCAGGTCAAAGGCAGATGCTAGGTGACATGACTTAGTGTGGAGGTGGGGTGGAGGGAAGGAAGAGTAATATGTTTCTCTTCTGGCTTCTGCGCTGTTCTCTTGCTGTGTGGAAGGAGAAGGAGAAATGGGTTCCTTGTGCTTGGTTGTTGGCCTTAACATTTTGCAGCATAAATATAATGGGGAGGGAGGGAAGAATAATAATAGGTCAGCCCTCTCCAGTAGGGCTCAAATATCCTGAGTGAACCCTCCCTCTCCAAGACACACATGTGCTGTTTTAAGCTCTGCAGTCTGTGAGGCTGGATTGGCAATCATTAAACAACACAGGCAGAAACAGTTGGCGAGTGAGAATTATTTCAAAAATATCATTTTACTATGTTTGCCCCAAGTAGGTAGGGGCTCATCACTCCTTTTCAGACTGGCTAGACCAAAATGCTTTCTCTCAATCATTAACACACATAAGAAAGCATCACAGTATTTGAGGTCACTTTCTGAAATCTTCATGAGAATGTTAATCTTTCCACCTTCAATCACTGCTTACATTAATAGTGTAGACACAAGCGATGGTAAAGTCTGATGCTAATACAAGGCTCCCAAATATCCTGACAGACCTGGGTTAGATTGTGTTAGTGCTCTTTAGAAAGGACTGGGCGCTGTTAGTCCTCTTTGGAAAGGTGGGGAAACCCTAGACTACATCATTCTTAAACATTCTAGCTTATATAAAAGCAAGTTGCAGCATATTAAGGTAGCTTTGTAATTTAGCACTTGCCTGATGTTTGTGGCCAGTGACAATTGCCCAAAGAAGCACCTCCAGTGCCAGAGGGATAGAGCCACTCACATATAAGCTCTGTTATTCTATCTTGAAAACAAGATAGCATTATAAAGTATGTGTACCTGGCTATCTTGGACAGACACCCGGACTAGGTGCCTGGGCAGTGGAGTGACTGGTAGCAGTGAGAGGTGGAGTGGTACTGGTAAGCTTAGGAATGAATGGGAAGCCATCTGAACAATTATTTGCCCAGCTGTATTAGGGGAGAGCAAACATCTATATCAACTACCACTTGAGTCAGTTCTTGAATTTAAGAGTTTTAACAGATTGTACATTTGTGGAATGGAGGATTCTTCCCAGTTACTGGGTCACTTGAATCAGATTGAGACACACGGGGCCTTACACAAGTTACATTTTAAATCTTTTGACTTTGGTGCTTTATCTCTAGGTACAGAAATTGCATTGACTAACAATATTTTACCATGAGCCACTGCAACTTGCCCCTGGCCAAACTTGGAGTCAAATATCTTTTCATGCTCCTGTTAATGTACATAATCCCTGAGTAGGCTGATGTGTGTTTCTTAGGAGGGAGTGCATTTTTATGCCTGTGCTCTTCGATTGATAGGAACCAGGACTGAGGATATTTGAGCTCTGCTTTTAGTTAGCAAGCTGATGGGTGGTTGGGTAGTTAGCAAGAGTGGGACCACAAAGCTATGTAGAGTAATTCCTCTGGCTACCCTTGCAGGGCTTGCCAAGGCCGTAATGGGACCTGCAAGTGGGACACGGTTGGGATGTCTGTCTCAACAGAGGTTCTAAATCGTTGATCCCCCAATGTGGGTTTTAACATGCAAGCAGGCAACTATACCACTGTTGCTGGGTTCCTAATTATTGCTAGAGAAGGCAGATCAGAGACATCACACATACCTTGCTGTTCTTTCTTGTTATCTTCTTTTCTGTCTGGCTCCTTTAGCTTAGATCTTTCAATTGTGTAGTATTTGGAGCCCTCAACCCTGCCTAATGCAGGCTATAGCTAGGAATGCCAAGGTGGGGGGAGGCTTGGTAAAATTCAGGACTTAAACCTGAAAAGGACCATCCTGTTGCCTCCCAGTATTTACGTTGGAAGGATGTGTTCCGTCAGAGGCCTTTAAGCTTTGGAGTATTGAAACTTAATAAGGATTTAGATGGGGCCCTTCAGCTTGCCATCAAGATCTAGAATGTCAAAGGCAGCAGTATATTGCTAAATAGCAAACCATAAAGGCCAATGTGCACGTACTGTCCACCTCTGCTTTGCTTTGGGGCACTGTTGACAAGGTTGGAAAGTTCATTAAACAAAGAAAAACCCACCTTTGCCCTTGAAACTTAACTGCTGACCTCTGAATCCTAGGGGAAAAGCGGTAAGTGCTCCCCTTGGATCTGTTAAAGAACAGGAAAAAACAAGAGTGCCTATGAGTTTAGTATTGGAGCTATAAACTGCTTAGTGTGCTGATTAACAGGTGTTGGCTCCTTGAGGGACTTGGTAAATTCTGAAAGCTCCCTCCCCAGCATTGCGATTATGTGTCTCCAGCAATCCAGAGCAGAGTGTTACTTTGCCAAATTCTGATAAGTAAGTGCTACTTACAGAGAGTCTCATACTCATCTTTTACATAGCAGTCTTGTCACAAGATGGTGGGATTCCTTATACATTCTTCTCTGTTGATTTGTTCTCATAAAGGTGTGCCCTTATAAAAAGGATGAGAGAGGTACAGTGAATGGAAATGCACACCCTGCGTGTCCTTGCCTCTTATTAATTGTGCAAGCACATGAACGCAGGAAGAATTATTAGGAATCCCTTTGTGTTGAGATTTCTGTATGAAAAAATGAATTCACCAATTTATCCAGAGTAACGTGTGAACTGGCCTCTCCTAGAGAGAAAAGTTTGAAGGTCTAACTTGGCATTGAAAAGCTTTGAAAACCCAGGGCTTGGTCATTGATGGGATACCAGAAAGGGCTTGAATAGTAACTTTTCAGGCCTAACTGTAATGTGACAACAGAGCTGTTCTAGGTGAGCTTCCCCAACATGTCAGCTGCTGCTGCTGCTCAAAGCCCTTGAACGCCCTGAGAAAAGCTTGGGGATTTTTATGCTAGGGCCATTGTGCTTAATTATAAAACGTCCCAGGAAGGTAAGATGCAATGCAGAGGGTGGTTTCAGGTAAGCAATCTGGGACTCGCCCAACCATGGACCGACCTCTTCACTGGAGAAAAGGCCCAGCTTCGTCTCCCATCTTCAATAAAATGGTGGTGAATATGGGGAGCAGGGACGCTGCTCCTTGCTGACTTTGGTCCACTGGCTGCCCATTTTGGAAATGAGCCATGAGGCTAACCTGGAGACTCAATTGGTAGGGGGTGGCGGTCTGTCATCGTGCCCCAAGACTGTGACTGGCTTCTCATTCTCAGGGCTTCGAGGCCCAGGATGACATCTTTGCCGTTGGTCATTGGACAAAGCCTGACTTGACGATGAAGATCTTGTCAAGCTCCACCTTCCACAGCTTTCTCTAGTAGCTGAAAAATCTCCACTTTTTGTTCTGTTTTTTTAAAATGAAGGTTAGGGGGATGGCAGACCGTCGGAAAATACATCCTCCTTCAAAGAAACTGATTTTTGGACTTGTAAAAAAATCAGAGCTTTTCTGCTGTGTACTGTTGCATCAGAATTTAGAACAGGTGAAATCAGAACAGGTGAAAATGTTTTGTACAATAATAAGTTCGAGCCAGTACTTTTTTCTTTATTTCATGGAACCTTCTGCTTGAAATGGAGAGCTTCCAAGTCTTTTTTTCTGAAGTAATATTTTCCCATTAAATGTATGTACATCAGAAGATTTTTGCCATTTGTTTCTATAAGAAGGGAATTTCAACCCTTTTTTCTCAGTTACATCCTCCTTGAGCATATATGCATGAGTGCGGAATGGGAAAATCCTCTGTACCCACATTGAAGAGAGAGATTATCTCTTAACTTTTTTATGTGCATGCTTAAGGATAATGTGTTTATTTTTTCTCTAATGCACAGTTTATGCACATGGTTAGCTTTAAACCATTATAGTTATTTTTTTGTGCTTTCCAACAAAATACAGCCCCTGCGTTTTTATCTAAAAATAACTGTACACACATTCCCCTACTCTTTTGAACCGTGCATGTTCAATAAAAGTAAAATTTCATTCCCTAAAGTGTCCCCAAAAAGACATACAGTCAACTATCTTGCTCTAGTTTTTAAAAGACACCCAGCACTTTTGATAACTGATAATAAACAATAGCAACATTTGGCTCTCTGAATTTGGTGATGGGCATGTTTTTAAAAGGGAATACTTCAGAAATTTGTGGATTGAAGTCCTCTGGTAGTGTCTAGCGCTGCTTCACTGACCATGGGAACCTACTGCCCACACCTGCATTATTGACCAAATATAGGTGCATTTAGTATATTTGAGGAGTGGTGGTGCGTGGGAGCCACAAAGCTTGCAAGGACCCCTTAAGGCATAAACTATCTTCAAGCTCCTAAGAGTTTTATGTAGTTTTGGGGAGTGGGGTGAGGCTGGGGGGACTGGGGAGGGGCTGGCAAGGGTGGGGTGGGATCTGAGTGTCCGACTTCCGCTGCTGAGACAGGTAAGGCAGGGAAGGTCGGCTCAGCAGCTAAAATGCAAAACCCAAAATACCGCCCCAGCCGGGGGCTCCCGGGCAGGGGGGAGCTGCGCCTCGGGCCCCAGCGCTAGCAGCCCGATGCAGTGAGTTTGAGGAGTTAAAAGTTGCAATGGTTTTGTAAGTAGTTTCTCCAGGTAAATGCTTTTATTTCCTTTTTACTTGTTAGCTGTGCTCGCCCACCCTTCCTTTAGCAAGTGGCTTGAGAACATTTCCTCTCCCCTTAAAGTCGTCCTAGAGATTTGCAGTGGGTTTGAAAGTGGCGTGGGTGAGGGCGGGGGGGATAGTGGGTTAAAGTGGGCTTGGGAGTGTTGAGCGAGGGTGCCAGCCAGTTCCCTGAGTGTTTTTCCTTGTGCGTACCACCCTCTTCCTTCCCTGCCAGACCTTTCACTCCCCTGTAACCTAGAAAGCATTTCTATATCCCTCTTCCCCCCCTCCCCATCACCTGTTTGGTCCCCCCCCCCAATTTTATTTATTTTTTTATTTTGATGGCAGGAACTCTTGCTTTTGGGTTGGGTTTGGGGGCATGGCCAATCTTGGGACTGGCTGGCTGGGGGTACAAATAAGCAGCAGAGCCTGGCCCACTGAGGTTTGCTGGGAGGGCTGGGGTGGAGGGCTTGCTTGTCTGTACCCAGCCTTTTTCCTTCTGGGCAAGTGATGTATGTAGCGTGAGTCTTGACTGCTCAATAACCTTCCTTCTTTTTGCAGCAGAGGCCAGGGGGCTGCATTATGAGGTGGTGCTGGGGATTGCTCCACAACTCTGGGGCAGCTGTGGTCAGGCAGCCCATAAAGTTTACTTGCCGGTTGTGTCCCCCACCCTCACCCCCCCCATTCCCACAATGATGTGGATTTTGCCCAGCTACTTTAATCAAGGCGAGCTCTTGTGTTCAGGACGAGCTTTGAGGCAACGCTTCCCAAGCAGATGTGGAGCAATCCCTCGCCCGGGGCAGCGGGGCCACGGGAGCCTCCTTCAGAATCCTTCGTGTGTGTGGTATATGTCTTTGGGGGCGGGTGGGCTTGTTGATGTGCAGTCCGGATAATGGCAGTTCCCTTTGCCCTCCCCTCCCCCCTGGATACCCCTCCTAATCTGTTGCAGCGGCATACAAGCACGCCGATGGGAAAAAAATAGATGGCAGGCGGGTGCTGGTGGACGTAGAGAGAGGCCGCACGGTGAAGGGATGGCGCCCACGCAGGCTTGGTAAGTGTGTGCAGAGAGCTATACCGTGCTTGCTGCCAGTTTTTCTGCCCCACCCTTGTCCCCAATAGTTGCAAGCCCCAAGAAGCCTTGGCGGGGAGGTGGGGGGCAGACATCAGCGCTGCTAGACTGCTGCATTCTGGCCACCAAGGATGTTGACATTTAGTAAGTGGAGATCAAACAATCTAGAAGACAAGCTGAGGGAGCTAAATATGTCCAGCCCAGAAAGAAGGAAACTGAAACATAGGGAGTTGTGTACTTAAAGTGGCTATTTCCTATGTTTTCTGAGGGTGGGGAATGGTTAGGTCTTAACTAGAGGAAAGTAGACTTGAGTTAAACGTTTCTTTGAAAACCTGCTTACATGTGGGAGCTGTTTGCCAGTGGAGAAATGCTTTTGAAAGGTAGAGAAATCCCCTGTGCTTGAGAAGTTTTCAAAATAATGCTGGATAGGCATCTGTTGATGTTTTCTCTGAAGGTTGTTGTGTTGGGCCAGAGGTACTTGTCGATTCTTAGTCAGTTTCTGGAAAGATGAACATGAACCGTTCCAAGGTGCTTTCATCCTTCCTTCTGATTCCTCCATTTGGCAAGGTCTGCTTTCTGTATGTTTTTGCGAGGCAGGAGAAATTGTTCTCACTGCATATGTGGCTCAGAAACCAGGAGAGATCCTTTCCCCTCTCTCTCTGGTTTCAGATGAGTTCAATTTAAGCAAGATATATTAGAACAGCACACATTGGGCATACAGGTCTGAAGGACGATGTTTCTTCCAGCCTTGGCCTTCTAATTGTGAACAAGCCTGGAAAGACCCAACATTGTCTTTCCCCTCCTTTGCAGGTGGTGGTCTCGGTGGCACCCGGCGAGGAGGTGCTGACGTCAACATCAGACATTCAGGCCGGGATGACACCTCCCGATACGATGAAAGGTGAGTTGAGTTGCATAAAGTAGAACAGAGTGATATCACTGCCATTCTCCCCTCAGAAAGTTATACTGTTGTAGGAATTTCATTTCTAATACAAGAGAATGATTGGTGGCAGCTCCCATTCAAAGTATTACTTAGCACCAACTGTGCGCTAAATGTACAGAAGGCTTACAGGCTTAAAGTCAAAAACAAATATCCTAGCGTTCAAAACTAGAACATTTCTCAATTGCAGCCAGACCCTCCTCTTGTATCTCTTAAAAATTAAATACAAAATGGGACAGATTTAAATAGATTTGTATAATTTGTCTCAACCCCCCCCCCTTGATTGTAAAGATAAGGGTATTAAACCAGATTCTGTGATTAAGGTAGTTTGGATTGCAAGCCTTTTATTGCGTGTTGCTTTTTTATAATGCTGGACCATGGAAGACATGACAGTTAAACCGGTTTGTAGTGCAGATGTGTCCTTGTATAGATGCCATGTTCAGTCATGGGTTTCCTCTTGTGTTGTGCAGTGCCAAAGTAGTAGTAAAAGACAATTACTTGACATTTGAGAAAGTACATTCTGTCCCCTCGCCACCACCCCGGCTCACAGGGATCGAGACCGCGAACGGGAGCGGGATCGCCGAGGCCGAGACCGAGACAAAGAGCGGGAACGCCGTCGCAGCCGATCCCGGGAGCGCCGGCGGCGGACGCGGAGCCGAGAGAAAGATGAGCGGAAGCGCAGCCGGGAGCGCAGCAAGGATAAAGACCGGGAGCGCAAGCGCCGCAGCCGTTCCAGGGATCGCAAGCGGGACCGGGACCGGGATAGAGACAAGAAGGAAGAGCTGCCAGAAGTGGCTGAGGCCCCACCTGATGAGGCCACCCTTGGCGAGATGGGCGTAGATGGGCTGGAGGTGAAGCCCGAAGTGGGGGAAGAGAAGGGCAGGGACAGAGATAGGGACAGGGACAGGGATAGAGAGAGGGATCGGCGGCGCAGCCATCGCGACAAAGACAGAGACAGGGATCGTGACAGAGAGCGTCGTCGTGATAGGGACAGAGACAGGGACCGTGACAGGGAGCACAAGCGGGAGCGGGGGGAGCGGGGAGGGGAGAAACGGGAAGAGAGGGGGCAGGACAATGGCATGGGAGAGGCCTTGGAAGAAACCAGCCAGGATATGTTCCTGGACCAAGAATCCATGCAGTCAGCTGATGGCTATTTGTCCACTGAGAATGGATATATGATGGAGCCCCCAATGGAGTGATGAATGGAGACGCTTCCGTGCCCCGTGTGGTCCAGTCAGGTGAGGCTTTTGTCTCCCGGGCTGCCTAACCAATGAGGCCCCATCAGCCAGTTGATGTAATTGATTTTAACTGGTTTTGTTTAGAAGGGTAAGTCTGTTTCAGTTCTGCCTGTCCTACCCCATTTCTTCTTAACATGTAACCTTCCACGGATCCCTTGTGTATTTGGATATTTTTCTTTAAACAAGAATAAAGTGGTGTTAATGTTTTCTTCTCCATGTGAAGTGTGTCTGGAACTGACATGTTTAAAGAGAGGCTCTGCTGGATTCCAGGTTGTCGGCGGCTCAGCGATCCACAAAGAAGGTCTTGGTTATATGTCAAAACACATTACTGTTGCTGGAACCTTTACTGGTAACGGAGTAATGATTCAGCTTTTTGCTTGCAGTGAAAAGTAGGGGGGAAGCAGCAGAAGTTGGAAATGAACCGAAAGACAGCGGGAACTTCATTCTGTGAATTCAGTTATAGGAGTGGTATAACAGGAAGATAGTGACCAAATGCTAAAAATAGGTTAGGAGGAAGTATTTCAAAAGGGACTGATGAAAAAGGCAAACAGGGTTCATCCCTGTACTGAAATTAAGCTCAAGTTTATTTAGACTTTGCCTAATGATGGCATCTGTGAGGAAGGTACTCTATGAAGTTTAGGTTTTGTCGTGGATAATAGCCAAGGATTGGGAGAATTTAATTTGGAGCCCAGCAATAGGAAGAAAGTCTAGGTCCAGTGTTGTCAAGGCTGTATATTTTGTACTGAAAGAAACTAGTTCTGTGTCCAAATAATCCAGATTTTACACTGAGAAAAGTTGACTGTCACAATTTGTATGTTCAGAAGTATGCATTTTAAAATTATTTTTAATAATTTATTCTAAGTGATAGGCAAGGGCGGGGACAAGATTTACACCTGCAACTCACTGGGCATGTTTTAGCTAGCCCTCTTGTCTTTTAAGATCTTTGCCAGTACAGTGGTACCTTGGGTTACATACACTTCAGGTTACAGACTCCGCTAACCCAGAAATAGTACCTTGGGTTAAGAACTTTGCTTCAGGATGAGAACAGAAATCGTGCGGCGGCAGCACAGCAGCAGCGGGAGGCCCCATTAGCTAAAGTGGCACCTCAGGTTAAGAACAGACCTCCAGAACGAATTAAGTTCTTAACCCGAGGTACCACTGCATTGCTCCATTCACTTTCAAGTATGTCTTTGAAGCTGTATTGGTAAGGCCCAGAATCCTGTTTTAGTCATATGAAAGCAGAGATTCCTAGGAAACCGTAGTGTACACATAACCCTGCTAGCACTGGCAGCTCAGAAGCTGGAGTCGTGACTTGGCAGTAAGGCCTAGAGGTGGCGGCTGAAAGCTTTGGTGATGAGTAGATTACACTAGACGAGCAGAATCAAAGGTTTTTTGTGCCCTTGCTACCACCTCCCCTGGATACAAAATACATCTGCTAATAGGAATGGTTAGGCTGAGATGGGGGTATTAAGAAATACCTTTTATGATTCTTCAGCAGGGGCCTACTTTTCTTGCAGGGTCTGAATATCATTCGTTTAGGGAAGTGGACATTTTCATGGCTCATCGTCCTTCACGTACTGCATCTCTGCTGCAGCTTAATTTAATAGGAGGGCAGGCTCCTACAAGCAGAATTTGGCAAGGAGGCAAGCTGCATACAGCTGCTAGCCTAAACTGGTACTGGAGTAGAGAATTGCGTAAGGATGCCTGGAACAGTAGCAGAGTGTGTGGGAGAAATGTAGGCTATGAGCATGGGCTGTGGGACTCTTGCTTAGAAGCCCCATCTGCTGGTCTGTGTCTGAGCTGTTTACCATGCTATTTTTCTCTTGTGTGGGAAGCCTGCCACCATGGCAGGCTCATTTGTTGGAGAAAAATTGAGTGCTTTGCTAGAGAACATTTTTATCCCATATGAAAATCCCACAGGCGGACATACGGTATATATATAATATCATTTTCCATTTTTTAAAAATTGTATGTCATGAGAGCAGATCTGCAGGGGGGCTACGCAGGGAGGGGTTGTTTGGCACTTCCATGGCCCCTGCCTGATCTACTCACCCAGCTACCAAGAGAGAGTTTGCCTTGCATCGGCTTGTCCTGTTAGATACCTGCTTGCAGCTTAAAGTGTGTGCTGATTGCAAGTGATACTCCTTGAATGTTGACTGACTGCCTATAAGTCATGGGGGTGGCCCAGAGCCTGCCTTACTGTAGCAGCAGAGTTGACTGTGGTGGGGTTGCTGCCTTTGGGGAGGTAAAGGGGCACGCACCCATCAGTCAAGATAGGGAATTGTAGGTCAAGCATTGCAGGAGACAGGCCCAGGACCTGGCAATAGCCTGGAGGAAGGGGAATTTTTGTTTGGCAGGTTCCCCTTGAGTGAGGCAAAGAGGAGTGTGGCATGCACTTTCTACTTGGCCTGTGGTCTAATCTGCTAGCTGTGTAGGTGACAATTATGGCACTAGGTTGTATCTGGGTTGGCAGGTAGCAGAGAGTTGAGAAGATGCCCCAGTTTCAGTGGTGGTGGGCCAGGTAAGGTATAGTTGGAATGGAAGGGCTGACCACCATCTGGGATGGAGATGGCCCCCTGTTGCAGCCTTCCTACTCCTTCAGAGGTTACTGGCTCCTCTGGTTCAGTGGTATTATAAATGAATGCCACAACAGTCCACAATAGGACCATGCTCATCCATGATTTAATTGTGGATGAAGGGAGTGCACTGGGTGCCACTGACCTGACTCAACTGTGCCCATCTGGGTACTCAATACAACACCAGTCTGGACTGGGTTGTGTGTGTGCGTGCATGCGCGCTATCATAGAAGCACCATCTCCTTTACCAGAATACCTCTTGGGGTGGTCTTAGAGGTCTGCATCTGGTGGTGGGCTCGAAAGACAAAATGGGGGTGCTGCTGGTCTACTGGTCACCCTATTGCCCAGTGGCATCCCTAACCAAGCTGGCAGAGGTAGTCTCTGACATGGTGTTAAGGGGATCATAGGACAATAGTCCTGGATGACTTCAGTATCTATGTGGATGCTGCTGCTGGGCCAGTTTAGGACCTCATGGTCACATGACAATCATGGGGCTGTCTCAAATTGTCACTGGTCCAACATTCGAAGGTTTGGAAGGGCACACCCTTGATGGAGTCTTTACCCCCGAAGGTTTGGACCAGTAGTGGCAATTTCTCTGCAAGGATGCTGGGTCAGTTCTCAGTGTCCAGCCAGATGCCTGTGGGAAACCCACAAGCAGGACGCAAGCACAAATTTCTGGAAGCCACCTGCAGTGCCTGGAGAAACCCAGCCAGAAATGTGGGGTATTAGTATTATTTCCAGCAACTGATAATTCAAGGATACTGCTTCTGGAGGCAGAGCATAGCCTACGTAAGTTTATTTAACGCTCTTCCAAGTTGCTATCACTGCCTCCTGCTGCAGTGAGTTCCATAGTTTAACTGCACTGTGCAGAGAAGTACTTTCTTTTGTCTGCCCATAATCTTTAAACATTCAGCTGCATTGGATGGCCACTGCAGAGAGGAAGAAAAACTTCACTATACACTTCCTCCATGCCATGCATAAATTTGTAAATCTCTTATGCCACCTCTTACCTCTCCAAACACTGCAACTTTCCCTCATAAGAGAACTGCTCCACCCCCGATCATTTTGGTTGCCCTTTTCTGAACCACCTCCAGCTCTACAATATTGTGAGATGACCAGAACTGTACACTGTTTTCCAAATGCCACACCATAGCTTTCTTTAATATCAGCAGTTTTCTTTTTCAATTCCTGTCCTAATGATTCCTGATGTGGAATTAGCTTATTCACAGCTGCCACCCCAATGGATCAGCATCTTCATCAAGCTATCCAAGGTCTCGTTCCTGGTCAGTCACCCCATGAATGTTTATGTGACATGAATTGCATTATGTCACATGGAATTGCATTTGCCATGTTACTGTCCATTCCCCCAGTTTGGAGAGGTCCTTTTAGCGCTCTTCACAATCTCTTCCACTCAGCCCTGTTTCACTATAACATCTGTATCAGGAGGCCTAGCAGGCCCTGGACCAGTCAGTACCTGGATGCACTGATGGGGTGAATGAGTGAAAATAAGCTGAACTTGAACCCTGACAAGATGGAGGCACTGTGGGTAAGTGGTTTTCTTACAGTCGAGCAGAAAATTTTGTTAAATAAAAATTATCCAGGGAGCTAATTCTGGTAAATGTGATTGCTTCCTCCATTTGATCTTCACATCCATCTTGTGCAATAGATGGTGATAGCGGTTCAACCCGTGGGATCTGCATGAGTCAGTGGGGAAGAGAAACGGGTAGGCTCTTAGCCCCCATCTTACCTCCTCTCTCTGGCTCTTGCATCCTGAATTCTGCAATGCAGCCCACCTTGGATGCCGTCTACCTTCCCATATATCCTATTGAAATCCAGCGTGTATAATTTTTATGCTCCAGATGGTTGGTCAAATGTAACATGTTTGTCAGGTGTTCGCCGTTAGCTTTTCATTACACAATCGCCTACTATAAAAAATACTTGAGACCACCTGGATAAATTAAAGGGGGGGAAACGACACAATGAGAGTCACCTGCTGACAGGGCCGCCGCTTTCCACTTCCCTCTGGGTGCGAGCTTCTGGAAAGAGGCATGAAACATTAACAAAGATATTTTCCTGTTCAACGCTTTCCAAACCTGTAATAAACGTGCGTAAGGCACGGGACTTCTGCGAGGAGGTTGGGTTGCGTCCGATTCTTCAAAGGCGCCTAGAAGTGGCAAGTTCAAAGCGCTGATTCACCTGCGATGCGCTTTAATAACGATGCTAACATCCGCGTAAGGCACTCTCGCGGGGTGGGGGTGGAGAAAAGGAAGTCGCTGCGCATCCTGCACGGGTGGGAGCACGCGTGGAAGGGGATGCAGCGGTGAGCGGATCTCCCTCGTCGCTTCGCCCTGCTGCTGCTGCTGCAACGACCGAGGATCTCGCCGGGCCAGTCCACCATGGTGCCCCACCGGCTGCGGGTCGGACGCGGTACGTAGGTGGAAAGCGGGGGGTGGGGGTGGGATCCGTGGAGAGACGCGCGCAGGATGATGGCTCCTCCTCGGGCTGCTTCGCTCGGGCGTTTGCGCGGCGCGGCCCGGGCGCATCTCCTGGCCGCCGGGCCTAAGCGGTGCACGGGAGGGGGCCGGGCGCCCTCCGCACGTGCCGCGGCAGACACGCGCACCAGCAGCCCAGCGGGCAGGGCTGCGGCGTATCAGGTTGCAAAGCCCTCTTCCCTCCCCTCGCCGCTCTCCGCGCGTTGACGTGCGAGAGGCGGCGGCGGTGGGGCTTCGCAAGAGCGAAGATGGCAGCGCTGGCCGAGCCTCTGGGGCTGGAGAGGGGTGAGCTGCGCCGGCGGTGGAGAAGGAGGGGAGACATGGAGAGGGGTGGGCATCTCCTGCGCCTGGAGTGGGAGAGATCGGCGGGTGGCTGGAAGGGGGGAGATTCCCGCGTATATGGAGGAGGTGGAGGAGGATCGGGGCGGATGGATCCGCCAGCCTCGACGCACCAAAGCGAGCAAGAGCCGTGCGCCCTCGCTGCGCCCCAGGGGGATGGCGGGGAGGGGAGAGAGATCGCCGGGGCGCGCGCGGGAAGGCGAGATCCCGCGGAAAGATGGAGGTGGCGGGTGGATCCTTCCCCTCTCCCTCCCTCCCTTGCTCGGCATGGCTGCTGAGGAGGAGATCGGAGCCGCTTCCTCGCAGCTCGCCCGGATCTTCGCCTTTCGCGCGCTCTCCTTTACGCGCGGCGAGAGCGCAAGGGACGCGCCGGGCGATGTTCGCCGGGGCGGCTGAGGCGCGTCGCCCGAGGCGGCCCGGGGCTTTCTCCCGCTCCGCTGACAACCCCGCCGTCTCTTCTCCCTCTCCTCAGATGTGGCGAGGGCGGTTGAACTGCTGGAGCGGCTGCAGCGCAGCGGGGAGGTGCCGCCTCAGAAACTCCAAGCCCTCCAGAGGGTGTTGCAGAGCAAATTCTGCTCGGCCATCAGGGAGGTGAGCGAGCGACTCTTCCTGGATCCTTCTTTGGCAGACGCTTCTCCTTTTCTTCATTTATACTTCCGTCTCTCCCCTCGCCTCCTCTCCTTTCCCGCGCTCCTTGCCTGGCCTTCTTCCTCTATACCAGATCATCACCCACTTCCCCCACCTGTCACTGCCAGTTGCACCTGTGTCACACGCATCTGGCCTCTTGCCACTCCCCTGTCACCCCGACCTTTGTCCTATGTTTGCAATCAGGCAGTGGCAGACTTGGGGCTTTCAAATTTCAGCACAGTGCCAAAATTTGGTGCATCTAGCCTCTTGCCTTCCGCTTTGCATCATGCTGGTGCCTGGATGGCTCAGTTGGTTAGAGCACTGTGATCCTAACGCCCGGATGGGACAGCGGCATTTCAGGGGGTTGGACTGGATGGTCCACAGGGTCCCTTCCAACGCCATGATTTTTATGATTTCTTCCATCGCCCACTCAGGGTGGGCAAACCAGTTACACTCCCTAACTCCGCCTCTGAACCCTACTGTTAGGTGCTCGCCTCAGAGAGCTGATTTGAGGTTTCCTAAAAAGAGCTTCAAATCATTAGTTACTTAGCTTTATTATTATTTGCGCTTTTAACGTTAGGCAAAGGGGAGAGGTGCTTGTGGGATTTTTCTGCCTCAGGTGGCGAAATAACTTGATGGGCCTTGGTGCACTGTGCGCCTTTCATAGGAGGGGGGCTGACACCACTTGCTGCCTCACGCAGGAAAATGTCTGAAGTGGCTTCTGTCTGGACTCTCCTTTAAGCACTCCTAATCCCTTCTGTATCCCCTCAAAGTCAATACAGTGGTACCTCGGGTTAAGAACTTAATTCGTTCTGGAGGTCCGTTCTTAACCTGAAAGTGTTCTTCACCTGAGGTACCCCTTTAGCTAATGGGGCCTCCCGCTGCTGACGCGCAATTTCTGTTCTCATCCTGAAGCAAAGTTCTTAACTCGAGGTACTATTTCTGGGTTAGCATAGTCTGTAACCTGAAGCGTATGTAACCTGAAGCGTCTGTAACCCGAGGTATCACTGTATTAGGAAGAAGGGAAGCAGCCTTATATATTTACTCAGACATAGGTCCCATCTAGAGCATTACAGTCATACCTCAGGTTACAGACGCTTCAGGTTGCGTTTTTTCAGGTTTTGGACCACTGCGAACCCAGAAGTACTGGAACAGGTTACTTCCAGGTTTCAGCAGTTGCACATGCGTAGAAGCGCTAAATTGCACTATGCACAGAAGCGCCGAATCACAACCCTCGCATGCGCAGACGCGGGTTGCGAACATGCATCCCGCACGGATCACGTTTGCAACCTAAGCATCCACTGTCTTGTTTACACTGGCAGACAGCAGCTCGCCAGGGATTCAGACTGGGGTATTTCTCATGTCTACTCGGAGGTACCAAGGATTGAATCATAGAAACATAGCACCATGAAAGGAGATGTTCTACCTGCTCTCCCTGCCCTCTGTCTTGCTTCCATGCCCTCTTATCTCCTGTTCAGTCCATCCCATATTCCCATTCCACAGCGGATGCTTCTCTCAAATATCCTCCTTAGCACCTGTGTTCCAAATGGTGTCAACTCTGGACTCGGCGTACAAATCTCCCTGACCCCCCCCCTTTATTGTCTCTTTTCTGGACAGGTCTATGAGCAGTTGTACGACACACTGGATATCACGGGGAGTGCTGAAATTCGGGCGCATGCCACGGCTAAGGTATGAGAAGAAACCCGTTGCTTTGCTTCCAGTTGTGTAGGTTCCCACCATCTGCTACGCATTTTGGGAAGTTGTTTGCCTGCTTGTTGTGATTCCTCTTAAAACATTTTAACCAAATTTTGCATGATCAAGCAATATGATTTTGGTCTATGTTTGGATCCAGCCAGATGCCATTTTGAACAGAGGTGGCTGGCTGAACCTTTCAAAACTGCACTGATTTTAACCAATGGTTTCAAACGGCATTGGTTTCAACTGCAGGTTTTAAAACTGCACTATTTATTTATTTTTAATCATTCTGTTTCTTAGAATTTTTGTGCAATGCTTGGTCTGAAGTTTCTAGTTCTCTTGACTTTTTCATAGAATTCATATTTCATTCAACTTACTAAATTTGCTGTAATGGTGCTAGATAGCTTAAAAGCAATGTTCGAAATTAGCCAAGCACGTTTTGCATCTGACTTTCCCAGGTGCCAGGATGGTGCCTGACGTCTCCACCATCTGGAGATACCTGCCTGGTGAACCTTGGATCTTTAGCAGCACATCTTGTAGAATTCAATCCGTTATATTTTATCTGCACAATCGGAATGAATTTCAGGAACCAACCACAAAGTCGTACTGAAAAATACTGCTTCTGAGCTGTCTAGCCCCAAAATCAACTAAGCATTCCATTTTGGCGACTGTGACACTGGTTTAAGGAGCCATTTGGTGCCTAGCTTATATAGCTGAGTTTCTAACACTGCTTAAAAGGCTGTGGGCCAGCCCTTTCATTAGACAGAGTGAGGCAGATGCCTCAGACAGCTCACTTTCAATGTCACGAAAGGACAACAACCTGATATTTAGTTTTGCTGGGCTTTTTAAAACTGTTATTTACTAAGCGATGGTTGTACACCCAGGGAGAGGTACCCATGGGATTTTTGTGCGTCGGGTGTCAAAATAACTTGACCGGCCTTTGGCTGCAAGCACCTTGACGTGGGGCCGGGATGAGGGCAAGATGCCATCAAGCAGCAAAAACAGCTTAGTCCGGCCCTGATTAAATAGCTTTAGAAGGGGATTAGACCAACTCGGGAAGCAAAGAGACTTTCAGTGGCTATTAGTCATAATGGCTATATGCTCCCTTTGGGTCTGGAGGCCGTATACCTCTCAGGGTACCAGTTTGCTGGGAACAACAGCAGGAGAGGGCTGTTTTGCCTTGCTTTTGGCTTCCCTGAGGCACCTGGATGCCCTGTGCTGGAAACAGGGTGGTCAACTCCTTAGAACTAATATTTGTATTTCAAGTATGATATGAAAATCGCTAGAAATGGGCTGTTTATAAAGTGGTCTCCCTGTGTTCTTCTGCTTGATAGTGCTCTAAAGTGGCTTGCATAAGATGAGTAAAAGCAATAGGAAAGTAGGTTGTCCTTGTGTGTGCAAGATTGCAATCTAAAAGGCATGGCACAAAAGGAAAAGAGGAGGAGGAGGGAGGAGGAAGTGATGGGGAATACAAGACTGTATGTGTGCCACAGTTTTGTAGGGGTTGGAGGGGGAACACAGAATGTTACTATAGTTTCAAAATCTAATTTCTGAGATTCTCTGCTTTCATTTCTTTTTTAAAAAACCAAGTTTCTAGTCCTTATAGCCCCAAATATATGCTTGAAAGTTTGGGGACTAATACGTTTTCCAGTTATTGGAAGTGAGGCTTCAGGGCCCTGTGCAGCGCCTACCCCAGTAACTTGAAAAAGGAAAGAAAGAATAAGTCTTACAACATAAGTGATGACATGGCAGCTGAGCAATTCGTATAATTTATATGGGGTTGTAAAATTCAGTTTATCTTGGCACTGAATTTATTTACTAATGCTTAGCATGGAGTATGCAGAACCCTGGGTAGAAATATGCACATAGGTTAATTTGAGTAATTTGACAGTGGCTGGGGGAACCCAGTTAGATAGCCAGCATATACATGATGATATGATATGATATAATCATAATAATTTATTTATACCCTGCCCATCTGGCTGAGTTTCCCCAGCCACTCTGGGCGGCTCCCAATTGAGCATTAAAAACAATACAGCATTAAATATTAAAAACTTCACTAAACAGGGCTGCCTTCAGATGTCTTTTAAAGATAAGATAGCTGCTTATTTCCTTGACATCTGATGGGAGGGCATTCCACAGGGCTGGCGCCACTACCGAGAAGGCCCTCTGTCTGGTTCCCTGTAACCTCACTTCTCGCAGGGAGGGAACCGCCAGAAGGCCCTCGGAGCTGGATCTCAGTGTCTGGGCTGAATGATGGGGGAGGAGATGCTCCTTCAGGTATACAGGACCGAGGCCGTTTAGGGCTTTAAAGGTCAGCACCAACACTTTGAATTGTGCTCGGAAACGTACTGGGAGCCAATGCAGATCTCTCAGGACCGGTGTTATGTGGTCCCGGCGGCTGCTCCCAGTCACCAGTCTAGCTGCCGCATTCTGGATTAGTTGTAGTTTCCAGGTCACCTTCAAAGAGAGATGATGAGGGATGAGTCGGAAATGAAAACCCAAGGGAATTGAGGCACGAGGGGAAGGGTGTTGCCACTGTGGTGTAGTGGTTAAGAGCCAGTGTGGTGTAGTGGTTAAGAGCGGTAGTCTCGTAATCTGGTGAACCGGGTTCGCGTCTCCGCTCCTCCGCATGCAGCTGCTGGGAGACCTTGGGCCAGTCACACTTCTTTGAAGTCTCTCAGCCCCACTCACCTCACAGAGTGTTTGTTGTGGGGGAAGAAGGGAAAGGAGAATGTTAGCTGCTTTGAGACTCCCTAAAGGGAGTGAAAGGCAGGATATCAAATCCAAACTCTTCTTCTTCACTGACTTTTAAAGACATCTTCGAAACAGTCCTAAATACTGGTGCAGACTCTTCTCTGCTTCCTCCCCACATTCAGGCGACGGTGGCTGCTTTTGCAGCGAGCGAAGGCCACGCACACCCACGGGTGGTGGAACTGCCGAAAACGGACGAAGGCCTGGGCTTCAACATCATGGGGGGCAAGGAGCAGAACTCTCCCATCTACATCTCCCGCATCATCCCAGGGGGCGTGGCTGACCGCCACGGCGGCCTCAAGCGAGGAGATCAGTTGCTGTCGGTCAATGGCGTGGTGTGTATATTGGGGGGCAGGCGATACAAGAGGCTTCTTTTTGGGTGTATGGGAGCGGGATAAGGGTTTGCAGGAAGCGGAAACACTTGGGGTGGGTGGAGGTCCAAAACAACTCTGGAGGTACAGAGCGTGCTCAGTCAATTGCGGAATGCTGATTGGCTGATTTTATTTGTGGTTGCACACGTGTTGTTGATTTTATATAGACATAATACATAAAATTGGGAGGCGGGTGGCGCTGTGGGTTAAACCACAGAGCCTAGGACTTGCCGATCAGAAGGTCGGCAGTTCGAATCCCCGCAACGGGGTGAGCTCCCGCTGCTTGGTCCCTGCTCCTGCCAACCTAGCAGTTCAAAAGCACATCAGAGTGCAAGTAGATAAATAGGTACCGCTTGGTGGGAAGGTAAGCGGCATTTCCGTGCGCTGCTCTGGTTCGCCAGAAGCGGCTTAGTCATGCTGGCCACATGACCCGGAAGCTGTACGCCGGCTCCCTCGGCCAATAAAGCGAGATGAGTGTCGCTACCCCAGAGTCGGCTACGACTGGACCTAATGGTCAGGGGTACCTTTACCTTTAATACATAAAATTACATGATTTCCAAAAAACCATGTGTGCTGTTCATCTGGAGGTTTACTCCAGCTGATAGTGATTTTTTTTTCTTATTATTTATTAGATTTGTACACCTATAGATCTCAGGGTGGTTCACAACATAAAATCCCAATAAAATAAAAAATATAGTGGTACCTCGGTTTTCTAACGTCTCCGTTGATGAACATTTCATTTTTCGAACGCCGTAAACCCAGAAGTAAATGCTTTGGTTTTAGAACACGCTTCGGAAGTCGAATGGTCTTCTGGAATGGATTATGTTTGAAAACCGAGGCACCACTGTAATAAAAAGAACAGAAACAAACCAATAACCCCCTCTCCCCAACACATTTTAAAAGGGCATTGGATGTCAATTAGCCAAAGGCCTGGTTAAAGAGGAACGTTTTCGCCTGGTGCCTGAAGGTGTACAATGAAGGCACCAAGCGAACCTTCCTGGGGAGAGCATTCCACAGACGGGGAGCCACTGCAGAGGAGGCCCCGTTCTCGTGTTGCCACCCTCCAGACCTCTCAAGGAGGAGGCACACGATGGAGGCCCTTGGAAGATGATCTTAGGGTCCAGGTAGGTTCTTATGGAGACAGGCGGCCCTTGAGGTGTTGTGGTCCTGAGCCGTTTAAGGAGAGGGAAAACAGGCTGGCTTCACACTGCAGCGTTTTGCTGCTGGTCCCACTTGCGTAAATACATCATTCGAGGCAGGGGCGGCTGCTTCTCACGGACCTCAGCAGTGATGATGGGCGGCGAAAGGTGGAGTCTTGCATCAGGAAATGCACTTACTGCTTTTGTGGCATTGCTTTTCCTCCTTGTTTCCTGCAGAGCGTGGAGGGCGAGCAACATGAACGGGCGGTGGAGCTCCTGAAAGCAGCCCAGGGTACCGTGAAGCTGGTTGTGCGCTACACGCCCAAAGTACTCGAAGAAATGGAGGCGCGCTTTGAGAAGATGCGGACGGCGCGGCGCCGGCAGCAGCATAACAGCTACTCGTAAGAGCGGGCCGGGAAATGGGGCTTTCCAAGTGGTTCTCCCCAGGGGATAGTTTGGGTGGCCAGGGGCAGAAGAGGGCGGGGCTGCCGCACCTGGAAGGTGAGATGGCAGCAGGTGTACCGTATTTTTCGCTCTATAGGACGCACCCGACCATAGGACGCACCTTGTTTTAGAGGGGGAGAACAAGGGGGGGAAAATCTCCCCCTCTCTGCTCAGCGCCCCTTCAGCGAAGCGGCAGGAGAAACGGAGCCCCTTCCATTTCTCCTCCCGCTTAGCTGAAGGGGCACTGTGCACACCGACCCCTCTCGCTCTCCAGGCTTCAGTGAAGGGAACCCAAAGCCTCTGGAGCGCAGTGGGAACGCTCCCTCTGCGCTTCGGAGGCTTCGCGTTGCTATCTCTGAAGCCAAGGAGCCTGCATTCACTCCATAAGACACACATACATTTCCCCTTAATTTTTGGAGGGGAAAATGTGCATCTTATAGAGCGAAAAATACGGTAGCTTGAAGCCAGGTGGCTGACAGTGTCAGCTGAGTCACACAAGTCCAGCCATTAGGTTGGGGAGAGAAGTCGGGGTTTCTTTTTGGAACCTGATTTATCCCCATTGCCGGCATCAAATCTGAAATCCCAGTGTTGAAATCTTCCTGGTATCTGATCAACGTGTGCAAATCTGGAACTGGGATAAGGAATATATGCTTTCCCTCTGGATTCTATTCATCTGTGTGTCCCTATAGAGAGAGGGAGAGAGATCAATATTTGATACTTCCCGGAGAGCGTCTTGCAAATGACACAGTTGGGTGATGGCAACAGGAAAGGGCAGGCATGGCAGAGAGGAAAAATCCGTGTGCAGAACCCTCGATATTAATTTATTTAGGGCCGTTTATGTTAAATATATCTAAGGAGTGAATGGCAACTTAAAAAAGCAAACAAACCCAAATTATCTGAAAACAATACAATAAAACGATCAATGCAAAGTACTGACAACATCAGTAAAAAGTACAGAATTGCAATAAAGCATGATAATAATGATAACAATATTAATATTAATAATTTATTATTTATACCCAGCCACTCTGGGCGGCTCCCAACAGAATATTAAGAACACGATAAAACATCAAAATTAAAAACTTCCCTAAACAGGGCTGCCTTCAGATGTCTTCTGAAAGTCAGATAGCTGTTTATTTCCTTGACATCTGGTGGGAGGGTGTTCCACAGGGTGGGCGCCACCACCGAGAAGGCCCTCTGACTGGTTCCCTGTCACCTCGCTTCTCAATAACATGCAGAGGATGATTGGCTTTAATGATCAGACAGAGACGAGGAGGAGGTGTCTTCAGAAATTGGCTGAAGCAGGTGACCGACCGAAACACAAAGAGGCAGCATCATAACTATGCAATGTTAACCAGGGACCTTTAACCCTTTTAATAGTTATGTATGATTTTCAAGCTTACAAAAAATGGTTGTGGTATACGGAGCAGAGGAAATGAACAATTCAAACTCCGTAGCTCCCCCTCCTCATTATTTCGCCTTTGTTCAGAAACCAATCGATCTGATTTTCTTGTCACCCACCTCTCCCTTTCTCTACCTTGCCATCATCACATCCTAACTTGCTCTTAGATAAAGTTAAAGGGACCCTTGACCACTAGGTCCAGTCGTGACCGACTCTGGAATTGTGGCGCTCATCTCACTTTATTGGCCGAAGGAGCCGGCGTACAGCTTCTGAGTGGCCAGCATGACTAAGACGCTTCTGGCAAACCAGAGCAGCGCACAGAAACGCTGTTTACCTTCCCGCCAGAGCGGTACCTATTTATCTACTTGCACTTTGACATGCTTTCGAACTGCTAGGTGGGCAGGAGCAGGGACCGAGCAAAGGGAGCTCACCCCGTCGCGGGGATTCAAACTGCCGACCTTCTGATCGGCAAGTCCTAGGCTCTGTGGTTTAACCCACCGTGCCACCCCTGTTAGTTAACTAGAGTGGCCACATGAAAAAAAAAATATTAGTCCTTTCTCAGAGTTTTAAGAAAAACTTCTTTTGTGGCTGCCTGCCTCCCTGCTTGCTCTCACGGTTGGTATTTCCTGTCTCTCTTTGTTTCTTCAGATCCCTGGAGTCCCGAGGATAATTTGCATCATTATCTATCTGGTTTGTTTGGGCTGGCCTGCGATTTTTCCCCCACCCCACCGCACCCTCCCCGATGGTTTTATCTGTATAGCAGGAGACATATTTATCTGCCTTCCTCCTCTTTGCCAGGAGGTGGGCTCCTATGTACAGTATTTATTCTCCACAATCCTCTTATTTAAAGATGTTCTGTGTGAGTGACTGTGTATCTGTGCGAGTCCCCACCCTTTGTGAAACTGAAGAAGGTACCACAAAGCTCCCAAGAGCCTGTTCTTTGCTGCCTATGATGTACAGGGCTATAAAAAATTAGAGGAAAATGGAAAGCTCCCACGTATAATGCCTCTCCTCTAGGGATGGTTTCGCTTCCATTGCGGGCTGAGGGGTCCCCTATCTAGCCAGCCTCCCACCCTAATAATAATTAAAAAAAATATTTATATCCCGCCCTCCCCAGCCGAAGCCGGGCTCAGGGCGGCTAACAACAATAAAACAGTGCAACATTCTAAAAACAATTCATTATAAAAATTAATTAAAATCAAATTGATGGCAACCATTAAGCTAAAGTTCTGTGAAGATTGCCGAGGGAGGGAGTCAGGCTGCGCCCTGACCAAAGGCCTGGTGGAACAGCTCTGTCTTGCAGGCCCTGCGGAAAGATGTCAAGTCCCGCAGGGCCCTAGTCTCTTGTGACAGAGCGTTCCACCAGATTGGAGCCGCAGCCGAAAAAGCCCTGGCTCTAGTTGAGGCCAGCCTAACCTCTCTGTGGCCTGGGACCTTCAGGATGTTTTTATTTGAAGACCGTAAGGTCCTCTGTGGGGCATACCAGGAGAGGCGGTCCCATAGGTACGAGGGTCCTAAGCCGTATAGGGCTTAGACACAGAAACGCCAACACTGATGAGAAGGCGTGTTGTAGCCCTGGCTTTGGGCCTGGGTTCAAATCTACCTGGCTGACCATATCACCTGTCCCTCTCTCTCTCTCGGCCTAACCTACCTCACAGGGTTGTTGTGAGGACAGAACAGTGAAAACCCATGTTTGGTGCCCTTGAGTTCCTTGGGATATCTTGCCAATTAATACTGATAAGAGCTTTGGAGTGAGAGAATTGTCCCAGGGCTCTAGGGCTACAACTTTACCAAGCCAAACCGTTTTTTTTCCTATAGCAACCCATAGTAGAATGTGATTTTTTTATAAAAAAGCAAAACAAGGTTGGATATGGATGTGGGAAATCACAATAATTTCAGCTGCAAAGCTCACTGGCGATCTTTGGGTAAACTTTTGTACACTCAGCCTCAGTTCTCCGTCTGTAAAATGGGGGCTGGAACGGCCTCCCTCGCAAAGTTGCTGTGAGGATTAATGAGATAAAAAACAGCAAAACGCTATGGAGTTTTATGAATAACACGACGTGTATGTAAATAATGTCTGTCCAGATTATACTAAGTAAGAAAAGATAATCCCCCTTACCCCACAACAATCACAACAGACCTCTATTTTAGATTTCTCCTGACAGGCCTCTAAATGACTATCCTGTCCGCAGACAGCTTTCCGGGTCATGTGGCCAGCATGACTAAACCGCTTCTGGCGCAACGGGACACCATGACAGAAGCCAGGGCGCACGGAAATGCCGTTTACCTTCCCGCCGCAGTGGTACCTATTTATCTACCTGCACTGGTGTGCTTTCAGTTAGTTCCAGGGGCAATAGCTCCATCAGAGTGTTGGCAGAAAGGGGAAAAAATCAGAATGAAATAAGCTGCAGTGCAGTTTGACCAGCAGGTGGAGCACTTAATGAATCTCTGGTCAGGATTTGTGAAAAAGTAACGTTTAGGTGAATTTTGGGGAGAAGCTGTGGCTCTAGCTGCATAAAAATGATTTGAGAATGCTGACATAAAATATCATGGCTCCCAGCCCCATCAGAATGCGAAAGCCTGTAGTTTTCAGCTGATCCATGCTGACTTGAAGTCAGTGGCGTAGCGTGGGGGGTGCAAGGGGGGCCGGCCGCACCGGGCGCAACATCTGGGGTTAGGGCAAATCCACGGGTTAGGGGGCGCAAATTACTTGCCTTGCCCCGGGTGCTGACAACCCACGCTACTCCACTGCTTGAAGTCACCTGATTGCTTTAGTCTGATTTAGTTGGCATGGGTCAGAGAAACCCGCTGCTTCTTGCCGTGACATTCGGAAAGCCAAGCCAAAGAGTTACCGTATTTTTCCGTGTATAAGGCGTCCCCATGTATAAGACCACCCCAATGTTTTGAGCCCCAAATTAAGAAATAATTAATTGCAACATTCTGTGTATAAGACAACCCCCGATTTTAAACTTTAAAAAATTTGGGGGAAAATATAGACCTATACACAGAAAAATACAGTATGTGCAAAAAGGTCGCCCAGGCTGGGAGTTGGCACAGGTTTGCGTGAAATCTGCCGCTTTCATGTGTCGATAGGGTCCAATTTAGGAAGAAGACCCATAGCTCAGTGGGTACAGCACATGCTTTGCCTGCTGTAGTTAATAATAATGACAATAATTTTATTATTTGTACCCCTGCCCATCTGGCACTCTGGGCGACTCTTCTAGGATAGGTTCAGGCCCTGGTGTTTTTCAGCTGAAAGGATTGGTTGATGATACCTGAGGATTGGATGATACCTGAGACACAGGAAGAGCCATTGCCGGTCAGAATAGACAACACTGTTATGCTAGACCAGGGATGGGGGAAGCCCTCTATTTGTTGCCGAACCACAACTCCCATCAGCCCTTGCCAGTATGGCCTGCAGGGGTGGATGGTGGGAGTTGTAGTTCAGGAACACCCAGAGATGTTTCCGCATGCCCGATATAGAGGGTCGCAGGTTCTCCACCCAGGCCTAGGTGGACAAAATTGTCTCTGACCTTGTGTGAGGCAGGTTCTTCGCAGAAAACGAAGCGTGCACTAGCGAAAGCCTCATGATGATAGGCTCTGCGTGCAAACAAAATAAAATAAATCTCCCAGGTTGGGAACAGATGGACGAAAAGCCTCTGCCCCTGTTGTAAGGCAACTTCCTAATTTACAGCGAAATAGATAGCTGAGCAGGCTGTTCAAACTAGTCTTTCGTTTGATCCCAAGAGCACACCTGTATGCTAAAATGCAGCTCTTAAGAGTTGTCCAGCGCTGTGTTCAGTCCAAGCTGGTTGTATTTACGACGGCAAAATGTGTCGAATTGCAAAAATTTAAAAAGAAATATTTTCCTGGGTGCTGGGATTCGATAAAATAATCCAAAAGGAGTGTCGAATCTCCTTGTAAATGCCTAGATTTATTTGAATACGGTGTTGCTTTTTTCCGGATCAGTTCTCTGCATACAGTACTTCCCCTGAGCTCAAATGAAAGTTTGATTTTTTGCCGAAAACATCTCTCCTTTCAAGTTGTACTTCTTCGCAGAACTGGGACCCACCCCATGCATGCGCAGAATATGGGCTCAGGGCCAACCCACAGACTTGACATGCTGGTTTTTTAAAATGCAGGTTGCATCAGCTTTGAGGGGTGGGGGCCGAGGGTGCTGATAATTTACGGGATTAGTGCAGGCATGGAGAGCGAATTCCTCCCATGTCACAGTCCGGAGGAAAATCTTCTGTAATTGGGGCTGTAAACCAGCAGTTTATGCAGGAGTCATGTTCCGGCGATCGCGTCCAAAAGCCAAAGTTGCGTATAGTCAAAACACATTGGCTTCAATGGTGGCTGGGATTGCCAACGTCATTTTTCCTGGAACTCTGCACTCTTTTATTTTTTCCACGTGTGTAAAACTTGAAGGTGCACAAGTTAAAGGTGCACAAGTTGTGAGCTCACTGCATCTGCTTTTGGAGTGTGACATTTTTACCCACAAACCCACGCCATGTTCAAGAGGGCTTTCCTTCCAGACTGCTGCATGGGAGGAAAAGGTTAAATTTCCCTTCTACGTCTGCTCTGATCCCGTTAATTATCAGCCCCCTAAGTATGCTGATAGGATTTTGTAATTAACTTGCATTTTTTTTTAAAAAATGCAAAAGGCTTTTAACTTCAGGTCTAGTTTGGCTCTGAGAGGAGGTCATGAAAAGAACATATGCTTTAGCATCTTAAAAAGCAAATACCGTATTTTTTGCTCTATAAGACTCACTTTTTCCCTCCTAAAAAGTAAGGAGAAATGTGTGTGCGTCTTATGGAGCGAATGCGGGCTGCACAGCTATCCCAGAAGCCAGAACAGCAAGAGGGATTGCTGCTTTCACTGCGCAGCGATCCCTCTTGCTGTTCTGGCTTCTGAGATTCAGAATATATTTTTTCTTGTTTTCCTCCTCCAAAAACTTTCGTTTTGTGGTCCGGTGCATCTTATAGAGCGAAAAATACGGTAAATACAACTTTTCAGGTCCTGGCTATTGATGCTCACAGTCTCTGTTGGGGATTCATGCCTTGGATTCATGTCTTTGCTCAGTTTGTCCATTGGTTTTGGGTTTGTTTAAAACTCTGTATTCCCATCTCTGATCAACAGATTCCTGTGTCATGTTTCACGGCACTCCCAGGCTTCCGTTTTTAAAAAGCAATTTGCCATGCACCACGAAGGCTGAATGAGTGAGAACGCAAGCTCAGAGGCTCCCTTGGACTTGTTGGCTCTTCAGATTGCTGAAACAGTCCAGGATGCGGTGCCATGGTCAAGAACGAGAGCGGGGGCCCCAGTGTTTCCCAAACTTGGGTCTCCAGCTGTTTTTGGACTACAACTCCCATCATCCTTAGCTAGCAAGACCAGTGGTCAGGGATGATAGGAACTGTAGTCCAAAAACAGCTGGACACCCAAGATTGGGAAACACTGGGCTAGCCCTATGGCTTCCCATATGCGATTTGACGCAGCTCTCATCAGCCTTAGCTGGCATAGTAGATGGGACTTGTAGTCCAGCAAATATCAGGAGGTCTGCAGGTTTGCCACACTTGATTTAGAGCAGTGGTGGCCAAACTTGGCCCTCCAGCTGTTTTGGGACTACAATTCCCATCATCCCTGGCCACTGGTCCTGTTAGATAGGGATGATGGGAGTTGTAGTCCAAAAACAGCTGGAGGGCCAAGTTTGGCCACCACTGATTTAGAGGGACCAAATAGCTTGCTTGTGGCATTATGCCCCCCTAATGATACACTGTTGTTGGGGAACACATGCAACACTTTGCCATTGCTCTGACTAGAGTGGGGTGCGAATATCTTTTTCCTGGCCCAGTCAAACCCCATCCACCCCACCCCATCTTGCCCAAAGGCTCAGCCAAAAGTGTTGTGCTCCTCCTAATAGCTGATTAACCCTCTCTAGGAAAATCCGTCTTCCTTTAGCAGAACCCCATACTTCAGTGGGCTTTTTTTGCCAGCTACCCGGTCCCCATGGGTGTCATGTGATTATACCACTAGCAGGTCACTGGTTGATCAGCGCTGTAAGGGAAGAGTGCCAGGGAACTCCTGTGTAAGCTGTTCCAAAAGAAGAGTGTGATTTAAGTGTAATACATCAATAAACTAGTAAAGCACAGTGTTTGAGAAGCCTCACTTCCTATTACAGTCTGTTTTTGCATCTCCCCCCCCCCTTCTGCTCTTTAAAATGGGTGTTTGAACCTCAGTTGGAGAATGATTCTGCAAATGTACACACTAGGGTTGGGCGATTCCTGGTTTTCAATATTGTGATATAGGTAAAGGTAAAGGGACCCCTGACCATTAGGTCCAGTCGCGGACGACTCTGGGGTTGCGGCGCTCATCTCGCTTTATTGGCCAAGGGAGCCGGCGTACAGCTTCCGGGTCATGTGGCCAGCATGACTAAGCCGCTTCTGGCGAACCAGAGCAGCGCACGGAAACGCCGTTTACCTTCCCACCAGAGCGGTACCTATTTATCTACTTGCACTTTTGACATATCACCTGCTAAACATGGTGATATAATGACATATCACGATGTCTGAAGTAAGGATGGAGCTATGTAGATGCAGAGGCGTTGGCTGGCTTCACGGTTTTCCTCACATTGTGATTTTTGTGTAGCGCGCACACACACAGACACACACGATTTGTGATCTATTGCAAGGTCAACAATTATGAAACCGATATCACAATATGGACTTCAAACCAGTTTAGGATGCTATATTGCCCATCCCTAGTACACCCCCAGCTTGGTTCTGTGTCACAGCACTCAAGGCATTTGTTACATCAAGGGCCTCTCGTCTATCTGTCAATAATATGTGGTGTTATGGTGCTTATCATACACAACTACGCCCTTTGCCGTAGAAGAAATGTTGGAAGACTTGATTCCAAAGCAGGCTACATGAAATATTGGCAAACTTGGTTTCCAAAGGCACGTCAAGTTTGTTGGTTCATTCACCATTCACAAAAAACCCTAATACTGTACAATTAAGTGACATAATTTAAGATATTAAAACTGCAATGCAAATATTAAAATACAGCATCCAGCTAGGGCAGATTGACATAATGAAACCTCTGGGACTAAATATTAGCAGAGGTCTGAGAATATGCCAAAACATCAATAGTGTCTGTGACTATCTGAGCCTACGGAGAGGGGGCCAGCACCGAGAAGGCCCTCTGTCTGATAACTACCAAGTTTTTCTCCAAAATGGCACAACCAAGAGAAGCCTCCTCAGCTGATCTTAGTGAATGAGGAAGGTGATGCTGCAGGTAACCTGATCGCCAGTTGAAGGGCTTTGTACATCAGAACCTTAAACTGGACCCAATAGCTTATTGGCAGCCAGTGGGTGTCTGCAAGGTCAAGGTTCATAAAACCAGTGGCTAGGGCTTTATGGCTGGCAGAGCACCCCCTACTGGGTCTCTGGTGTATTTATACCTCCTTTAGTGCCTTGCTAGCACTCCATTCTGTTTGTGGCCGTTCCAGGAGTGTGTGTAAGGAGCTTTTTTATGGTACATGTGTCTCTCAGAGTAGGGATGTTGCTTTAGCCATTGTAGGTGTAAAATCTGTTTCACCAGCGGCTTTGTCCTGCCACATTACTGAGTTGATATATCTGGTTTGGGCCGTGGGATCCTGGTTACATACATGATGGAAGCGCCCCAAGGTAGGATCCTGGGAACGCTGTGGGTTTTTATCTAGGGAGAAATGGTAAAATGTATTTGTGGGTTTTTTATTTAAAAAAATTAAGCTAAAATATATCCTGTCATTTGGCCTTCAAAAAGGTTCACAAGGCAAATTTTAACATCGAAACAATATAGAAAGCAAAACGCTAACATCAAACACACACAAAATGGCACACTGTCTCACCTAACATAAGCAACAACTAAAATTGGGGAGCAATCTCAGAAGTCTGGGAGAGGGGATCTTTCCTAACAATCTGAAGGCAATGAAGCTGGATGGACTCCTTTGGAAATAATTCCACAGGGATGATTTCTGGCAGCTATCAAACTGAACTTAAGGCAGCCCCCTACATGTCACCAGAAGAAGATGGTTATTTGCTTAAAATGTGCATATGCTGATTTTTGTGCTTAGATGCAAGTTTAGAAATAATTACTATAATTGTAAATAGAAATACAGAACACCTCACTATCACAGAGAAAGCAATGACCTGCATGCGTACTTAGTTTGCTGTTTAGGAACACAATGGGCAACTTCAAGGCTCCTGAACTCTGTCTTCTTGTCTTCAAAGGGCACACCCCTGCTTTCTCCCTCGTCACCATCTCCAAACTTGAGATTTCATTCAAAAACAGGGAGGAATGAGGCATGCTCCTCTGTTAGATCCCATTCATGAGGCATCAACTGACCATCCTGGTCCGTTCATCAACAACCCATTTAGCAAAGGAATGGTCCGTCAGCAACTGAAATTATATGTTTCAAATTACTTAAAACAATGAAACCTTGGGTTTGCTAGATGATTTTGCTAAAAGTAAACTAATGATAAATATACTAAGCTCTTGCAAACTTGAACACGAGCTGATCCCAAAGTGTTTTGCTTTCATCTTGCAAGCTCAGCTATTGGGGGAAGTCTCATTTCATCATTTAATTTAATCCCTATAACATTCAGTATGCTTCAGTGATCACTGTGAAATTGACCAAAACAAGGATGGCAAATCGGCCTTCAAACTCTCAGCAATCTTTTTCAAGGCTTGCTTTCGGATACGTTTAAATGGTAAGGAGAAGCAGCATGTTTTATGCATGGCAAAGGCATAGATCCCTTTGCTTCAATTTTAAAAGGTTCTGATCTGTGCTGAAAATCTTGCTTAGTTATCAGTTGCTCCTGTATTACCTCCTTAAGTAAAGGAATGAGTGCCTTTGGTATGTGAACCTAGTAGAGACCCATTGGTTTGTTTGTTAATAGTAAGTCACTCGAGGTTGTAGCCAACTAAGTTATTGTTGGCTTCCGTAGGCCTCAAAAGACAATGGAGTGCACCTCCGGGGGTGAAATCAAACTGCTGGAGAATCACAGCGCCTGCTGTGGCTGCAGCAGAGACTGGTAACTTGTAACTGCTGCTTCCGGCATTTTTGCTGCATTAGCAGCACCAAAGTGAACTCTCTGGAGCACAAGCCTGAGCAACATTTATAGGGATCCTGGGGTGCCCTGACAACAAGATCCCCTCTCTGCCTCACTGCCATGGTCCAAAGGAAAGCAGAGCAATACCTTTGGCACCGGCTTGGCTCTGGAGTTGCTGGAAGGAGGCGTACAAGTCGCCATCTAACCATCGTAGGGAATCCACTCTGGATAAGTTATAGACCCTTTGAATGAATAACCAGGAAAGCAGACAAACCAACCAACAAACATACAATCAAATAAACAAACTATAAATTGACAAACAGACAATAGCAATACAGTGGTACCTCAGGTTACATACGCTTCAGGTTACAGACTCCGCTAACCCAGAAATAATACCTCGGGTTAAGAACTTTACCTCAGGATGAGAACAGAAATCGCACGGCGGCAGCAGGAGGCCCCATTAGCTAAAGTGGTACCTCAGGTTAAGAACAGTTTCAGGTTAAGAACGGATCTCCGGAACGAATTAAGTACTTAACCCGAGGTACCGCTGTATATGAAACAACACAATTCTTATAACTACATCATTTGTACTCCCAATGATGTGAGCGATTGTAAAACTTGTAAAACAAGAAATTAAAAATGACTTCCAATTAGTCTCGCTGTACTTTATCTGTTGATTATCTTATACTGCACAGTTACCTATTTCTTACATAGTTTCTGTTAACCTCCCTACAAATTTATGTTTATACAATGCAAGGTTCAGTCTAATTCTGCCCTGACCACATTCTTGCAGATGGGAGTTGGAGTCCCAACAGGATCTCCGGTTCTTCATGGCCCTCAGGAGACTCAGGTATATCCTGGCTCCAAACTGCCCTCTTCTGCCTCCATTTTGCTCGCCGCTCCCTGTCGCCTCCAAGCAGGCCTTTGGGCGCAAGACATTTCAGGTCCAAAATAGGTTTTTAATGGCAGGTTCCCAGCCGTTCCTCCGGCGTGTTCCCCTGCCGCCATCACTCCCTGCTCCTGATACAAGGTCATGTTAATAAAAAAAAGGACAGGTCTGTGCTTGCTTAATGGAACAGGTGCCCTTTCAGGAGAGGCAGGTGAGGGGAGCCACAGGCACAAAAACCACACATGTGCCCAGCACCACACCCCTCAATCCCATGCGCTAGGCCAAATTCCCTTCGTAGGCCAAACGAGGGAGCGAGGGAAGTAATGGCTCTGTATTGCTGTGTGTTTGCCACCTACTGCTACAAATTGAGGTCTCGGTCTTGTTCCAGAAAGACGAGAAAAACGCTGCTCCCTGCCCAATGGGTATGTGAGTCACCCCACTATGCTTCCAGAGTTGGTTTTACAGGTTGGGTTGCCCTCTGGAGACTCATCTACCAGAAAGGGTGGGGAGAAAGGACTCTGCAAGCCAGCAATGCCTCTTTCTCTCGCAGGGCAAGAGAGAACCTAGCAGGAACTTGGGATTTCTGGGTTCTTTGGGAAAGCTGCCGTTCAGGAGCAGCATTGAAATGAATCGGGAAGAGGGGGAGGTAGTTCTCAGGCAAACTGCAAAAAATAAAATGCGCAGTTTCTTCTGCCGTTTGAATGCAGCATTCTAATGTTAAGCCCAAGAGGTTTCAACAGCCACAAAAGCGTAGAAGTAACATTAGATCTGGAGGCTCGATATTTAACAAAGTTGCCTGGAAGTCAGTCAACAAGGGGTGGTACTTAAGCTAAGCCCTACTCAGAGTAGACCTGCTGAAGTTGGTAAACCTTAGTCACATCCATCATCTTTTATTGGTCTTAACACTATCCAGTAAAGGTAAAGGGACCCCTTGACCATTAGGTCCAGTCTCAGATGACTCTGGGGTTGCGGTGCTCATCTCGCTTTATTGGCCGAGGAAACCGGCGTACAGCTTCTGGATCATGTGGATAACATGACTAAGCCGCTTCTGGTGAACCAGAGCAGCGCACAGAAACGCTGTTTACCTTCCCGCCGGAGCGGTACCTATTTATCTACTTGCACTTTGACCTGCTTTCGAACTGCTAGGTTGGCAGGAGCAACGGGAGCTCACCCTGTCGCGGGGATTCGAACCGCCGACCTTCTGATCAGCAAGTCCTAGACTCTGTGGTTTCACCCACAGCGCCACCCGCGTCCCAACACTATCCAGTAGACGTCTTTATCTCTCACGTTTGAATTTTGGAATCAAAATGCGTAACTTCAAAACGTGAGATTTTGAAACGTTCTCAGGTTTCAAATTTAGGTCTAATTCTGCAAGGGGTGCAGGTGGGTTGGGACTGGGTAAAATGCCCACCTCTTGCTAACGCTTGTAGCATATCCCTCTCCCCAGGAGCCAACCTTTCTCAGTGCCTCGCTGCACCCTTTGAACACAGCCATGGGGAACTGGATCTGGCCGGGGGGGGGGGGCAGATCCCCTCAGTCCCACACCCTGTGAAGGCCAACTTTGACAGTAGAGTGAGACTGCCGCTCCTGTCAACCACCTGGTGTCTTAAGGATGCCAGGTGATTGACAGCTGTCAAAGTTGGACGGGGATCGCTGTAATCGCCCCCAATCAGCTGATGGATTGAACGCGTCCACCCCTGGTTGCACCCTTTAGACAGCCATTTTTTGGGACAATGGCACACCCACAGTGAGGTTCTCTTGGTATCCAGCAGCTCCCTCTGCAAGACAGTTGAGGGCTAACTCCAGCCTTGGGCATTTTGATGGTAGGGGAAGCGTGTGCGTGTGTGCATTTAAGTTGACTCGCCATCATCTTGGTTTAACCTCTATTCATTTATATGTCAGTTCATGTTGCAGTCTCTGCTCACATCTCTGTGTCGGTTTCCCCAGCTCCTGCCTGCCTGCCTGCCTATAATTCAATTGCAGTTCTGGCGCGCTTCAACATTCCTGCGTTTTTAATTTTCACCCGGTGGTCTGATGAAAACAAGCACTATAAAGTATGCCAGTGCAAACAACATATTTTTAAAATGATATGAATTACATTTGTACACCACTCCACAGCTGTAGATTTCAAGGCGGATCACAACATAAAATTACAATATAAAAACAAAACACATAATAAAAATGAGAACAAAAACAAGCCAAAAATCTCCCCCTCCCGCAACACATTTAAAAGCGCATCAAATGTCAAACCAATCAAAGGCCAGGTTGAATATTGGGAATTGTGGTTTGCTAAGGCTGCTGGGAATTGTAGGCCTGTGTGGGGGAACTGCATTTCCCAGGATTCCTTGGGAGAAGCCATGTGCATGGTGTGCCCATCCCACCCAAAAGCATGTAGCAGTATGCAGTGGCACCAAAGGAGGCAGAAGACCCCCTATTCTCCTCACAGAGCTACACTTCTGTGGGAAGATTACTGTTAAACCACAGTGGGAATTTTAGTTTTATGAAGGGAGCAGGGGTCTCCTAAGAGCTCTCAGCACCCTTAGCAACCTACAGTTCCCAGGATTCTTTGGGGAGGGAGCCATGACTGTTTAAAGTGGCATGATACCTGCTTTAGATGTACAGTGGTACCTCGGGTTACATACGCTTCAGGTTACAGACTCCGCTAACCCAGAAATAGTGCTTCAGGTTAAGAACTTTGCTTCAGGATAAGAACAGAAATTGGGCTCCGGCGGCGCAGCGGCAGCTGGAGGCCCCATTAGCTAAAGTGGTGCTTCAGGTTAAGAACAGTTTCAGGTTAAGAATGGACACCGTTTACCTTCCCGCCGGAGCACAATTTCTGTTCTCATCCTGAAGCAAAGTTCTTAACCCGAGGTACTATTTCTGGGTTAGCGGGCGTCTGTAACCTGAAGCGTATGTAACCTGAAGCGTCTGTAACCCGAGGTACCACTGTATTCTGTAGCCCCATAAAGATACAAAGGCTTAAAAAATGGTGTTAGTTATTATTGTTCTTATTTCTTCTTTAAAGGTAAAGGTAAGGGGACCCCTGACCATTAGGTCCAGTCGTGGCCAACTTCGAGGTTGCAGCGCTCATCTCGCTTTATTGGCCGAGGGAGCCAGCGTACAGCTCATGTGGCCAGCATAACTAAGCCACTTCTGGTGAACCAGAGCAGCGCACGGAAATGCCGTTTACCTTCCCGCCAGAGTGGTACCTATTTATCTACTTGCACTTTGACATGCTTTCGAACTGCTAGGTTGGCAGGAGCAGGGACCGAGCAACGGGAGCTCACCCCGTCGTGGGGATTTGAACCTCTGACCTTCTGATCGGCAAGTCCTAGGCTCTGTGGTTTAACCCACAGCGCCACCCGCGTCCCTTTCTTCTTTACCATTGTCCAAATGCAGCTATCTCATGTCAGGGATGGGAAACCTTTCCCAGCCTCAGGGCCACATTTCCTTTTGTGCAACCTTCTGGGGGCCACGTGAAAATGTTGGGCGGAGCCAGAAGCCAAAGTGGGAGGAGCAATGAACGTAAACTTTACCTTTGTACAGTGGGCTAGATCGCTAACCCTGATGTATTCCTCCTTCCAATGAACAATATGGCTCTCAGTTCAGACCCGAAGCAGGAAGCACAAATAAATCCCCATCACAATTGCGTGTCATGATTCCTGCCTCCTGAAACAGCAAGAAGATGTTTCAGGGCGTTATCCTGGCTCAGGTTGAGCCCTTCTGCTGTAGCCACCAACCCTTCGGACCGCAGACCAACAGGTCCCCAATGTCACACGGACCAATGATCCAGAAGGAAGCGATCTCCACATGAAGGAATTTTTAGTGAGCGTTGTCTAAAATTAACCGATTGCTGCTATGGAGATAGGGTGTGGGATATTTTTAAAAGAACCAGACAGAGATAAAAAGCCAACCAGGAAGAGATTACAGGAAGGTTTGGTGCAGGGATTTAATTTGAGTATACCTAGCAAAAGGTGTGCATTTTCAGATTTGGGGGAAGCGTAGAGATGCGAAGATTTCTATAGGGAACGCAAGATTCCCAGTGGGGATGATAGAAATCTGTCTTAAATTGGGGACAGACTGGTTCTCCACCTAGCTCAAGGCTGTCTAGCAGCGACTCTCCCTTCACCTGCTGCCTGATCCTTTGAATTGAACATGGATGCAAAGAAGTTCTCTGCTACTAAGCTATAGCCCTGGAGTGGAGACCCCCCCCCCCCAATTCTGGACAGCCATGTGCCAGTGGTAGCAAACACACAAATGACCAAAATATCTAAAAACACCCAAATTCCAACATTTTTACGTGGTACCTCGGGTTACGGACGCTTCAGGTTATAGACGCTTCAGGTTACAGACTCTGCTAACCCAGAAATAGTACCTCGGGTTAAGAACTTTGCTTCAGGATGAGAACAGAAATCGCGCGGTGGCAGTGGGAGGCCCCATTAGTTAAAGTGGTACTTCAGGTTAAGAACAGTTTCAGGTTAAGAACGAATCTCCAGAACGAATTAAGTTCTTAACCCGAGGTACCACTGTACCTAGTTTCTGCAAGTGCTTAACGCATCCTCTGTAGTTTCCATTCTGGCAAGCAAGAGGCGTTTTCAAATTTCTGAGACACATTACAGTGGTACCTCAGGTTAGATACGCTTCAGGTTACATGCACTTCAGGTTACAGACTCTGCTAACCCAGAAATAGTGCTTCAGGTTAAGAACTTTGCTTCAGGATGAGAACAGAAATCATGCTCCGGCGGCGCGGTGGCAGCAGGAGGCCCCATTAGCTAAAGTGGTGCTTCAGGTTAAGAACAGTTTCAGGTTAAGAACGGACCTCCGGAACAAATTAAGTACTTAACCCGAGGTACCACTGTACCTGCATACGAAAAAACACTCCACCTCCCATCGGCCCCAGCGAGCATGGGCAATGATCAAGGATGAAGGAAGTTGTAGTTCAGAGCCATAGATTCCCTGTTGCTAAAAGAGCAGTGATCGTCCCTGTAGCATAGTTGTTTTTCTCATGGTTTAGACTAGTGATGTGGAGTCTATGGCCCGCCCAATGAGGCTGGACCACAACTCCCATCATCCTTGACCATTGCCCATGCTAGCTGAGGCTGATGCGACTTGGGAGGCTGTAGGACCACAGGTTCCTCATCCCTGGTTTAGACACAGAATGTTTCTAGGAACACCTATGGGCTGTGACCTATGATAGCTCAGCTGGTTAGAGCGTGGTGCTGATAACGCCAAGGCTGCAGGTTCGATCCCCGTATGGGACAGCTGCATATTCCTGCATTGCAGGGACTTGGGACTAGATGATCCTCAAGGTCCCTTCCAACTCTACACTGGCTTAATGAACTCCCGTTTACACAGGAGGTATACTATGTAATAATGAAGCCCCTGGGAGAGGGAACGGCCCATGATCTTTATGCTCTGTAAGTGCTACTGGAAATGATGTTGGACCAGTTGGAACCCCTGATCAGATCCTCCTACAGATTACTGGTACGCTTCTCTCATGGGGTGCCTAATTATGATAGTGTGTGTACTTTGCAATGGACTGAACAGTGTTGTAGAATTTCTCAGGTTCCCCACTCTCTCCTGTGCGCAAGAACTGGCTAACATGTCACTGTTGGATCAGAAAACTGGGCTGTGTTTCCTTCCTAGCAGTTCATTCTTCACTGACCACAGGAATGGGTCCTACAGCTTTGCTGAAGATGAGCAGCTATTTACAGATGTGTGTAGTTACTTGGTTCTTCTTCCACATCTCTGTAAGGCTACACAGGGTCCCACGGCCTTTGCCTCTTTTCACAGGGCCACAGTCTCTGAATTACCAAATAGGGTCATTTTCATGCAATCTGATGTTTCTTGCACCCTTACTGCAATGAACTTCCCAAACTTCGCAAAATATTACGTCACTGGGCAAAGATGATCCACAACTCCCCTCCCAACTATAGTCAAGGACTGTGGTTGCACAAGGACCTATTGGCTAGTGCCTGTGACTCACTGTATTTTTGTAAATCATTTAATACCAAGCTTTCCTTTCTTCTTCTTTTTTCACCGACTGGGTGCTTCCCAGTTGCACCACCAATGTAACTGACAAACCCCAGGACATATACCATCCTCCTGCAGTCTTGCCATTCATGAATCTTTTTCTATTCCTTTTTCTCTTTAAACTTTTTTTTTTTAAAGATTGTATTCTTTGAAGGTTCTGCATCCTCCTTCCCTCTCCAGCCAAGGCAGTGCAAACAAATAAAAAATAAAAAAATACATCAGAAAGGTTACCAGTGAGGACAAAACAGCATATCCCAGAGTTTATTCAGAGCTAGCATTGACAGAGGACCAAGAATAAAATGTGTTACTTCCCTCCCCTGCCATCTGGAAAGGCCCTTAATGATGCACGGTTGCTGCTCCCTCCCTGGACCGTCTCCTGCCTTGCAATGATTTGCTGTTCCGATTTGGCTTCATGCATTGATTTTTTGCACCTTCCCCTACCGCTCCATGTCTTGATATATTTCCATGTCTTTCCTGGGTTCTCTTAAGCAAGCGCATCTCATCCGGAGAGCTCAGCAACCAAGCCCCTTCTTTACCTTGCTGGGCATTGTTTCACGTTTCTCTTTTGCACAAATGACTTTTCCTAGGCTGTTGCATGACCGTTTCCTTAGGGTGGTGGATGGATTTCTCTAGGCTATGCCGATTGGCACGCATTTTTTGGGACTGATGCATTATTATTTTTTACACCGACTTGCATGAAGTGGTGCATTTCTCAGCAGCACGTGGTTTGGCGTGTCACCCCTTTCCTCCCCTTCCAGGTTCTCCTGAGGTTCACGGTTTGCTGTTTCGCCCCCTGGGTGAAATGAACTGGTGCATCTCCTCATAACGGGGCGCCGTGATTTATTTCTCTTTATGTCGCATGGGCCGGTGCATTTTCACTCCTCTGTAGCCCACCGGCTCCTTTCGCAGAGAGTTTGTGCATCTCGGGGGGCGATGGGGCTGGAGTGTCTCCTCTTGGTGGTTTCCGCCGGGTTGCTGCATTTTCTCAGCTGTAGGTGTATCTCCAGGTGGTACATGCATAAATATCCTCTCTGAGCTGCATGAATCGGTGCATTTCACTGTCTCGATTTTTCTCTCTATGCACGCATCTGGTGCATTTTCCGCCCGTGATGCAACGTCTCATTCTTCTCACCGGACTGTTACGTTATTTATCACGGGCTGGGACGCTTCCTTGGGTCATTGCACGGATTTCGTGCATTTTTGTTACTCTCCCACCCCACCCCCCGCTTTTTTTTTTTATAAACCTGCGATGCATCTGATTTTCTCCTCCTCCTGTTCCTTCCCCCCTCCTTTTTCCTAAAGAACCACCGGATGACATCATCCTAAAACTGAGCCCCGCCCATGGGCTTCCCCAATTGGCTTCTCGCAGCCCCCCCGCCCACCAGCTCGCCCACCCCATTGGCTCGGCCACCTTGCCACTCGGAGCTCGGCTTCCCCTCCCTTCCCCACGCGTGGGCGGTGCCTAAAGGGCTGTCCCGGACCATGCCGCGCGCTCGTTGGTCGGAACGCTTGTCAATCAGCGATCTCTTAAAGGGGCAGGCGCGCCCAAGCTCTGCGCTGGGCGAAGGGGCGGGATTTGCTTCTCTTTTCGCTCTCTGGATCTGCCTGGGCGGGCTGGAGGGGGGCGCCAGGCGGTGGCCGACCGGCCGGCCGGGAGGGAGGGATGCCGGGGCTGGGGAGTGGGGTCCCCCTGAGGGATGGCAATCGCCCCTGAAGGCCGGAGGAGGGGGCCCAGCATCAGCATCCAGGCTCCCTCCTGCATCCCTCCTGCATCAGCACCACCAGGAGCAGCACCGCAGCCTCCCCCGCCTGCTGCAAAGGCAGGTAAGCTCAGGAACCCCCATCTCCTCCCGGGAAGCCCCGCGCTGCGCCCCGCTGCACCCGATCTCCGCGTCCCTCTCCAGCGGGGCGCCACCTCTCCACCAGGGGACCGTCCGGAGCCTTTGCTCCATCGTCTCCCAAGCTGCCCCAAAATCGTCCGGCAGCTTCTTCTTGCCGTCTCTGCATCCCTCCCTCCCTCCCTCCCCGCCGGCCTTTCCCCAATGCGCCTCTGACTCCCGCATCCCAGGGCTCCCCGCTCCCCATCGCACCCCCTGCGCTGCCACCCGCCGCTGCCTACTCTCTCCAGCCACCCGCACCTTCCCCCGTGCGCTCCGCACGGATCCGGCCACCACCACCCCGGCACCCACAGCTTCTCCTTCCCAACCCGCCGCCCCCCACCCCACCCCGCGCCCTCGCCCATCCCGATTCCCCGGCACGCTCCCTGCAACTCAACTCCTCCGCCCAACCCAGCCTCCCCGCCGGTGCGCCCTGGCGCCTTCTCCGAGCCCCTTTCCCACGAGATCGCGCCCTGCCTCTTCGTCTCTGTCCATCTGCCTGCCGCCGCCGCCTCCTCCTCCTCTCTGAAAGCCCTGCAGCCTCGCTCCGGGCTCCCCTTCTCCTGGAACCTTCCAAGCCATCTCCACCCAGCCCCAGAGACCCACCTTCCCGGCCCCTCCATCTCTCCACCCACCCGGGCCCTGGAGCCTCTCCAGATAGGTAGGTCGACCTGCCGCGATGGCCAGCGCTGGGGATTTACAGGGTGCCCCACCGCCAAAGCTGGGGAGGCGCCTCTAGCCTCTAACCCCCTCCCCAGTCGTCTGTTTCATGGAAGCAGCAGCTCACCAAAGGCCCTGTCTGTTTCTCCAGGGGCCTCTCTCTTCCAGAATCGCCTTCCTTCTGCCCATTCCCCAAGCACAGAGGTCTTCCCCCTCCACTCATTTCTTCCCAGATCCTCTGACCAACCTTGTTTGTAGCTCTGCTCCGCTGTCCCTGGTTACCCTTTGAGCCTTGGATGCCCCCACTTAAAGGAAAAGCCAAGCAAATCTACCCAGCTCCACCAGACCCCCCTTTTTCCACCAAGTTTTCCATTTTGCACACCCGGTAATTTACAGTGTGCGCTCTCCCCACCCCCACCCCGACCGTCCGGGCCCCCTAAAGACCCCCAGACACCCGTTCTCCCTGAGCGCTGTCAAATTTCAACATTGCTCACAGGCGCTGCCAACATCGGCTCCATCATTCTGCCCAGCTGTTCCTCGCCCCTGCTTGGCTAAAGCAACCCACATTCTATCTCTAGGCAACCCCTCTGTTATTTCCTTTAGGGAACCTGCACCCTGTTCCACCTCATACCCACCAAGAAACCTATGCCACTCCACCCAATGCTACTCCATCAGATTTTTTAAAAAACCCACAGCCCCCTCTGGTTTTTTCTTAATTGGCCCATACCCACAATTCCATCCCTTTTGCCCATGCTACTCAATGGCCCCCAGCACTCTTACTTCTATGGTCTCCTGCTGTTTTGAACCCGTGCCTTGCCACCAAATCTCTTTCCAAACAGCTTCTTCCTGTGCGTCTTGCACCCTGCCTGATTTTTCTTCATTACCCTACACCACACAGTCCTATGAGCTTAAGAGTCTGTGACCCAAACCCTTAATATATTGTGTTATCAAGGAATAAACACATCCTATGGGTTGTCTTTTCTGCACCTCGTAATACAACAGTGGCCTAACATTTTGCAGAGTGGGGTCTTAGCAGAAACAGGGGATCGGAATGGCAGGTGCCAGTTTGACGGTGCGGGGATGGGATTTTGAAGTAGATGTTGCAGGGAGTGGAGGACCAATGTGGAAACATAGCTGAAGAGAATCCAGTGCAAGTGTTTGGGAGATGGAAATACATGATGGCTAAGAAAAATGAAGCAGGATGTTGGTTCAGTTAAAAATGGAGGTGCCTATAGACAAAGAAAGTATCAGGCCATAAGGCATAATCACATTATATATCTCCCAAAGGTGGAGAGTTATTAATATGTTGATTAAAAAATGGGGGTCCTTTATTATGTGTTTCCAGGCCTACCTTTCCTATCTGCAAGCAGCTACTGTATTACAACTGAAGTAAAGCTGTCTATTGGCGGGGTTAATGATAAGATTATAATTTGTGTGATTCCCACCTTCATTCTCCCAAATTCAGCGATCACCCATAGCTATATTTAATACAGCTCAGGTGCAGGTGTGCAAAAGAAGGTGAAAAACATAGACTGCCTCTGTGTGTGTGTGTGTGATGCTGTGGTCAGACACATGTTAGGCAAGCTCATAACAATCAACATGCGCCATCACTGTTTCACAAGCGTGCTCCAAGCTGTGATGTGCAACCCATTTGCACAAGCAACAGTAAGTGCTGCACTTTCTGCTTCCCGGGGGCAGGAGATAATGCACGTTCATTGACCGAGATCCATTCTTATGTGCATATTTGTCTGCATATGCATTGCAGTACAGAGGCGTTATAATACTGCACAAAGGTTTGCATGCAGGGCAGCCGTGCAAACAGGAGGGTTAGTCACACGTGCAACATGCGCATGACCACTCGCAAAAATGCCAGAGATGACATGCTGGTGTAGGCAGCTGTGACAACAAGTGTTGTATGTGCAGAAGCATGGGGAAATACCAAAGTGTCATCTGTTAGGGCAAGTATGTAGGCGCTATAAGCTTTTTTGTGTGCGCGCGCACAGTTATACTGAAATATGTATGTTGCAGGTGGCTGAAGTGTGGAAAGAAGTATAGCTGCACTAGGTGTGGGGTGTATGTAATCGATGTGTCAAGGTGAACATAGATGAATTGGTGAGATTCTAAACAGATTGAAGTGTGACAGGGGAAAAACAGACTTTTTTCTAAGCCCAGCTGTGCTACAAAGAAGTTACAGCACATGTATTGGATTTTGTACAATGGTTTTTGTACAGATGTGGTTCCACTTGTGCCAACATGTGCCCATTGTTATATTTGTTTCTTTGCACCTTCTGGGTGAGCATGAAATCTTATGTGTCACATAGCTGCATACGAAGAAGATTGGAGCACCAGAGGTGGTGTTCGCGCTGCGCATGTGCGGTGGTGCACTGTTTTGGTTTGCATGCACATGCTCACCTTTGCTAGTCATAGACCTGCAAATAAGTTTGTACACTGCCCATGGGTTTGGCAAGGCCTGTTGTGAGTGCATCCTGTGCTATTGCATGCACAGATGTCCGTGTGCATGCACAGAAGTCAGAACCCATTGTGCTTTGTGAGCACCATCACCAATGTCCCAATCTTAACAGTGTGCAACTGCGTTCAGGGTCTGTGAATGTACAAACGCCTAAACACTAGTGCAGTGTTGGTGAAATTCTATATTCCGCTCCCCAGAGATGCAAATCCTTAAAGCAAACTCAACTCATGTTATGCTACTGTGAAGTTACATTAGCATAGTTTAGGCCAGTCTTCCTCAACCTCGGCCCTCCAGATGTTTTGAGACTACAGTTCCCATCATCCCTGACCACTGGTCCTGCTAGCTAGGGATCATGGGAGTTGTAGGCCAAAAACATACGGAGGGCTGAGGATGAGGAAGCCTGGTTTAGGCTAATTTTACTTCTTCTCATAATGTTGCTTCCATGGGAGAAGAGTTTCTTCAAATAACCTACCATGTTTGACAGCAAGTGGGGGAGATGACAAGCTGAAAGGGACGTGGTGGTTATTGTGGAGGGGAATGTGGCTTCTCCCTCCCTTGAATTCATAGTGTTCACTAGACACTAGTCGTGAAGGTTAGAAATTTACCGGTTTTCAACAAAAAAATAAAAGGAGCGGGAGATGCTCAGAATGTCTACTACTGTGCCAGAATCTGGATTCTGAGCTTGTTTTATGTATCTCCAATGCATGTGTTCTTATATAGCTCTTTTGCTCATGCTGTCTATGAGTGTGTATGTGAGAGAGGGGTGGGGGAATGTGAATGTTCAATCCTTGGTACCTCTTTCATAGCAGCCTCAATATCCATAGATGTATACATAAATGTCTCAATCTCTCTCCACTTCTCAGGTGTAAAAGCTGTGTAAATCCATGGGCCAGAATTACCGTCTGCGGTCTGTGGTTGCACATAAAAGAACAGAGCAATCTAATGCCATCCACAAGCCTCTGACCATTTTGTCTATATTTGTGCTGCAACCTAGACTTTGTATGTCTGTTCCCCTGACCAGCTGCTAATATGAGTTCTTAATGTCTTCTGAAAGCATGAGAGTGACTGTGCATGTGTGGGCCTGTCTTGGCCTTGGAAACTGTATATTTTTTTCAGAATCTGTAAGATTATGGGGATACTCAGATTTCGCCACCCCCATTTGATGGGCTGTTTGCTTCCATTTGTTTAGCTTGGTGGAGAAAGAGGGTATATTAGGCAATGAGAGTGACCTATGGCACGTCTCTGTTGAGTATTTTCTTGCATGTCTTTATATGCACAGTTTAATTTTGGCCAGGATTTCACGTTGCTCAACCCTAGAACTTATCAGTGGCAATGTTTGGCCCTTGAATAGGTGAGAGCTCTTTCCTTTTTATCCATTCGAAAGCATTTCTATCTTACGAGCCCTGCTCACATCTTTTCTAGGCACTTCTAAGGGGATCTGTTTATCTTGTTGTTCCAGGGAAACTGAACCTCTCCAACTGGAGATGGAATATGGGCATAGAGAGAGAGAGAGAGATGCTTTTAAGTGCTAAGTCCATCATAGACAATGGGCTTCCGACTAGTTTGAGCAGTCGTTATCGAATACCTGAAGCCAAAGCCTCATCCTGCAACCTTCTGCCTGATTGGCAAGAAACTGCCCCTTTGGACAATATACAGAGCATCTAAGTATATTGATTCCCTAGGTAGCGAGGCACTTCCATGTACCTCTGGTGCAGTTAGGTAATTTTAACCTCTGGACTTGGTGGGAAATGGCTCTTTAGATGTTAGCATGAACTACCGTATTTTTTGCTCTATAACTCACTTTTTCCCTCCTAAAAAGTAAGGGGAAATGTGTGTGCGTCTTATGGAGCGAATGCAGGCTGCGCAGCTATCCCAGAAGCCAGAACAGCAAGAGGGATTGCTGCTTTCACTGCGCAGCGATCTCTCTTGCTCTTCTGGCTTCTGAGATTCAGAATATTTTTTTTCTTGTTTTCCTCCTCCAAAAACTAGGTGTGTCTTGTGGTCTGGTGCGTCTTATAGAGTGAAAAATACGGTACTTCACTTACTTCAAAATGTGGCAAACCAGCTCTGTGGTATTTGGGGGCCCCCTGCTCGTTCTGCTGTGGGGGGCTAGGAACATTTGCCACAGAGTCCTGCCCTGTTGGTACCACTGCATGTGGGACTTACTGGGGAGGACCTCTCCGTCAAGTCTGGAACCACTTCTAGATAGGTTTGATTCCCCCAGCTCCCATCTTCTTAAAAAAATAAAATAAATCTGTTCTTGTGTTCTTGTTCCAGAGGAGGTGAGCATAAAACCTTGTCCGCCACAGTAGAGTTGTAATTTTTAGCTTGTTTGTAATATTGTCCAACATTTCTCTGATGAAAATAGGGATGTCCTAATCAGAAACCTGGATGGTTTCTGTAAATCCGGGACTGTCCCTGGAAAACAGGGACACGTGGAGGGTCTGTGTATCTGTGTTAAGTTTGAATGCCTCTGTGCAGAAGGAGGGAGTGTTGGGTCTAGACCGTGGCTTCAAATTCCAGGGGTTAAACATTAGCAAGAACTATTGCTAAGGGGAGTTCAGTAATGGAACAGAGTGTTTATGGAGCTTGTAGAATCTCCTTCCTTGGAGGTGCTCCAAAAAAAGATCCCATAGGAACCTACTGGGAGTCCTTTAGGCATAGATTCCTATCCTGAAACAATTGTTCTGCTTGGGAAACCCGTGGCCCTCCAAATATTGTTGGACTACAACACCCATCATCCCTGACTATTAGCCATGCTAGAGGGAAGAGTTATGAGTGGCCACAGTGGGTGTCTGTGAGAATGAATGAGTGAAATGTCAATATAAATCCCTGTTTTTCCTAGAGGACCTATTTGAGAAGAGTAAGGAGTGATCAGCCAGCCCCACACCTTGACGTAGCTGTCAAACTCTGGGGCCATGGGTGCCCCCTACACCATAGCTGTCAACGTTTCCCTTTTTTAAGGGAAATTCCCTTATTCCCAATAGGATTCCTTGCAAGAAAAGGGGAAAGTTGACAGCTATGCCCTACACTCTTTCCTCTACCCTAGCAACATGGGTGCCAACTTGAATAAAATATTGGGGGGGATGGACAAGTAAACCCCGCCCTGCATAATCGATCACATGATGCGATGCACAGGCACCATTTTAATGGCAATTCCCATCGACATTTTGGGGGGAGGGGCAAAGACCCCTCAGCCCCTTGGAATTGGCTCCTATGCTTAGTAACAACAGGGGAGGGGAGTCAGCAAACAGCGTCCCTGATAGTCTTCCATCATCAACCCTCTAGTATACAATATGCAATGGACCTTTAAACAAGGGGCCCAACTATAAGCCGGATGCCTGAGACTTGGAGGAAGCCCAAGCTACGCCTGAGCTGTGGAAACACAGGGGTTCGCTCTGCTCCCTCTGAGACAGCTGCTTAGTGTTTATTTCCGCTCTCCAGCAAACTCTCAAGGATCATAGATGAGCCTTGGGGTCAGCATCAAGCCCTTGGGAGACCAAGCTGTGTCCCCCGTAGTGGTTTGCCAGTCTGGCTGTGGCCCTGGTTGTCCACAGCTAAGCACAGGGCCTTGTCTTAGACTACTTAGTAAGGCCATGGCTGAGGTAAAATGTGAACCAGGGTTGTCTTGCAAGAGAACAGGGAAAAGGTAGGAGAGGTTGCGGAGAAAGAGTATATCTGCATTGGCCCAGGGATGATTATTCTGAGAGGGGAAAACAAGGTTTTGAGGAAGAGCTTGGAATATGGAGGCTGTTCCAGGCAGAAGGAGCAGCCTGGCAGAAGGTAAAGAGGCAGGCGTGAGGAGGCAACAGAGGGACGGCGGCTGTGACGGCAGGGAAAGCGTGTGACTTGATTAAAACGGGGTAACATTTTAGGACACAGACTTGATTCCCAGCAAGCAGAGGTGGCTGCAGTTTATTCAAAGCGCTGCTGCTGCTACTGCTGCTTCCCACGCCAAGTTAGGTTCTCTGTCTGGAGTGCAAAGCAGTGCAAGAAGGGAAAGGTAGAGGAAGCAACGCGGTTCAGTGAGAGCACAGAGTTTGCAACGGGGGTGAGGAATCTGTGGTCCTTCGGGTGTTGCCGGATGGCAGCTCCCATCATCCCTGACTATTGGCAACAGGCAGGCTCTCCATCGCTGCTTTGGAAAGGTGTTCTGCGGCAGTGTTTCGTTTCGCGGAGGGTAAGTTTAGCCGTGGCTACTCCTGGCCATGATGGCTAGCTTCTACTTCCATTGTTAGAGGCAGTGTGCCTCTGAATCCCAGTGGCTGAAAACCGCTGTCACAGTCGGGTCCTGCTTGTGGGCACCTGCTTGACCACTATGAGGACAAGAAGATGGACTAGATGCCTGATCCAGAAGGACTCTTCTTATCCCTAGTTGCATTGGGAGAATGGGGCGAGGGCATTGTTAGAAACTCAGATATACAGTCCTACCTCGGGTTACAGAAGCTTCAGGTTGTGTTCTTTCAGGTTAAAAGGTACAGGGACCCCTGACCATTAGGTCCAGTTGTGGCCGACTCTGGGGTTGTGGCGCTCATCTCGCTTTATTGGCCGAGGGAGCCGGCATACAGCTTCCGGGTCATGTGGCCAGCATGACTAAGCCGCTTCTGGAGAACCAGAGCAGCGCACGGAAACGCCGTTTACCTTCCCGCTGGTGCGGTACCTATTTATCTACTTGCACTTTGACGTGCTTTCGAACTGCTAGGTGGGCAGGAGCTGGGACCGAGCAATGGGAGCTCACCCCGTTGCGGGGATTCGAACCGCGACCTTCTGATCAGCAAGTCCTAGGCTCTGTGGTTTAACCCAAACCTGGAAGTACCGGAACGGGTTACTTCTGGGTTTCGGCAGTCACACATGCGCAGAAGTACTAAATTGCGCTTTGCGCATGCGCAGAAGCACCAAATAGCAACCCGTGCATGCGCAGACATGCAGCTGCAGGTTGTGAACGCTGCGGGTTGTGAACGTGCATCCCGCACGGATCACGTTCGCAAGCCGAGCGTCCACTGTATAAGTTGGGTACCAAATAGCTCCTTAACCCGAGGTTGCAGTCGCCAAACCAGAATGTCTAGCTACCATTTTGGGGCAAGGCGGCCATAAAGTCTTTTTTTTTTTTTCAAATGATGGACTAACTGTGATTGATTCTCCATGAAACATCTGGCTTGTTCCAATGACAACCTTGAGCTAGGTTAAGAATGTTGAGAGCCTAAAGAAGAAAAGTCACTTGATCCAGAGACAGTCCATTCCAACCTCTTTTTCTTAATGGTGACATGGACCACTCATGACATAGGAATATTCTTCACAACTGTGAGCAGCAGTGCAGTATTGTGGGTGGGGGTTTGGTAAGTAAAAACAAGTGACAACAATTAAGTATAATGTTGTTCACCGCTCCTGCTCAGGCTGCACAGAAAAAAGCAATTTGGTTCCAGAAATTGATTCTGATTGTGCAGATAAAATATAATGGATAGAATTCTATGTTATAGTGTGTGAAAATAGTCCAGATCCAATGATCCCCAGATGGTGGAGATGTCAGGCACTTTACTTGGTTGTAGATGGTCAAAAGACTAGGCACAAAAGACTTCAGATTAAAACTGCAGAGTGGAAGGACCATGAGGACTCTCTGACCAGCCACTGTCTGAAGAGTGGAGAAGAGACCCGCTTAAGAAATGTCTAGGCGTGCCTTTTTTATAACAAGAATACAAAGCTGAAAATGAATGAACTGCAGCTAAAATATCATGCTCATTTTTCACGTGCTCTGGTCCTTCCCCTGCCCACCCCCCTAATATTCTTAAGAGGGTCTCTTCTCCAGTCTTCAGAGAGCAGTTGGAAGTAGGGGAGACAGGAAACGGTCCTCCTTTCCTTCCACTCTGCAGTTTTAAACTGAAATCTTAGTGTTGCACCCAGAGCTCAGAAACTGCTCGCGCTAATGGAATTCCCTTTTGCAAAATGCGCCAAGAACAATGGGAGTTTCGAACACTGGTCACAGGCTTGAAGGGGTGAAGTAATCAATGGCACTGTATTGAATTGCACACAAAGTGGAAGTCAGTGGCATCAGTGAGATGTTACACTGTTCCTACAACTGCTGCACTTCCTCATGGGAGTGTCTAAAGATGTTCTGTCTACCTCCATTGCTTTGTGATCAACGGAAGTGCCTTTCCCCAGTTTTAGCTGCCCTTGCTATTGCTTCTGGTTCAATTCCATCCCCACAACTCATCAGGTCACATCCACACAATGCCTTTAAAGCACATGACTTTCCCCCAAAGAATTCTGGGAAGTGTAGTTTAACCCCTCACAGAACCACAGTTCCCGTAACAAATTAGCATTCCCAGGATTATTTGCAGGAAACTGCGTGCTTTAAATGTGCTTAATACATACCGGTATATGCAAACCCTCCAACATTTCTCCAATGGAAATAGGGGTGTCCAGTGCTTTTTTTTCTAGAAAAGAGGTGCCAGAACTTGCCACAAACACCTCTCTTATTCTCTTAGAATAGCAGTGACGCCCACCTGAGAGGTTCCAGAATTGAGTTTCGGCAAGTTCTGGCTGAAAAAAGGGCTCTGAGGACGCCCTATTCCATACCCCCCAACATTTCTCCAATGAAAATAGGGACATCCTAAGGGAAAGTGGGACATTCCAGGATGGCTTCTGTAAATCCGGGACTGTCCCTGGGAAATAGGGACACTTGGAGGGTCCGAATATGGTGTGGAGGTGAAACTCAATTCTCCACCTTGCATATAAGAATGTAGGCCCCGTGCGCAGCAGCCATGTTACTTGAGTGTTCTGTACAGTACCTAGCACATTCTGGTGAAATTAATGCTGAGTCAAGAAGAGTGTGGAAACAGCCTCCCTGGCACCAAGTTAAGCAGACTTGCATAATTCATAACTCAGCACAATTTTTGGGGGAAAACTTTTACTTACTTTCAACACACCACCACCACCAACCTTCCTTCATCTCATTTGCCCTCCTAGACTGTAAGCAGGGCCCATTTATTCCTTGCATAATCCGTGTGAAGTGCTGTGAACATTCAAAGACAGCCATGCGAATGCTGAGCATTGTGCCAATTTTACAGATTGGGAAAAGCGAGGCAGAGAAGTTGATTGCCCAAGGTCGCCTGACAGCTTCTGTTGTGAACTGAGCTACGCTTTGAATCTAGGCAACGCAGATCCGTGACCACTAGGCCTTATTGTGTGGGCAATGGGAACGAAACAGTCCTGCATGGACTGTTGTTTCCTTCAGCTAACGGTTGTGGGGGGAGGACTTGGGGCAGGGGTCATTTTGGCACTGAAGTCAGACTGAATTGGCCCTAGCTGAGACAGGATCGAGGGTGTTGCTCTAGGGAACTGGTTGCCCCATATGGGAAAGAAAATAAATGTTAGGGTGGGGCAGGGTTGCTTTTCTGGCAACTCCAGTTCCCCAACCGGCTGAGCCTCATGCCTGCCCCGTGATTACACTTGATCGCCCCATCCGCCCACAGAGTTAAATCTCAAGCTCTTCCTTGCTCCCAGCCAACCCAGCTCTGCTCCCCAGAACCAATGCTTTTGCTCGGGAGGTGGCGACAAGAACGTCACACTTGCTATAGTAACATCTCCGGTCTCCCATGATCTCCATTCATAATAAGTTAGCCGGTGTGTCATCTCGATGGCTGTTTCCCGGACTCCTGGCTCCCAGCCTCTCCTTCCTGTCCCCTCCCCACAAGGGCAGTGCAGATCTTCTGTGCTAGAGATCATAGGTGTCCCGAGTTTGTATGCATATGTATCTCCTCCCATATAGCTGAGTGCTTGAAACTCTGGTGGGTCCAGATTCACGGTTCCAGCCCTCAGCTTTTAGCTTAGCCTGTTCTTCCCAGAGCCAGACACCACACCACTTCTGGAATCCATGGAGCCTTGGGACATGGGAAGCTGCTGTATATATACTAGGTCAGACTATTTCTCTATCTAGTATTGAGTATTGTCTTCTCAGAATGACAGGTGCTGTCCAGGTTCTCAGGTGTCATCCACCTACCTCGGGAGAGGTTGGGAACTGAACTTGGGTTCTTCAACATGCACAGTGTGTCCTTTAGCTGTGATATCAGCTGTGCAACTTTTTGGGATGAAATACTCTGGTTTCCTTGTCCCCCCGCCTTTGAGTCAGACACACATTTCTTTACTTTTCACCTATAGAACTCCAGAGGTCAGGGATATTATTTGGAGGGTTTTGTTGTTGATGATGGTGATGTTAATTTGGCGGATCTTATGATTTATGTGGAAACTGGTTGTGTACTTTTTGATGTTTTGCTTATAGTTTAGGACTAATGATAGATATATAATTGCCAAATGGAACCTTAAACCTAAGCGGAAGACACCACAATGGAATGTCTGTGTAGCGTTCCCCCACCTCAGTGGGATTTATTTATTTAATAATAATAATAATAATAATAATAATAATAATAATGTTATTATTTATTTATTCCATTTCCGGACTGCTTTATAGTTTAATGAAACAAATCTCAAAGTGGTTTACAGCACATTAAAACATCAAATAAGACAATCTAAAATAAAACTAGTTCAAGCTCCCAGGAAAATATTTCAGATCCTTCTCTAAGAGACATTTTGCTCCACGTGGTCGAAAAGGGAACACAAAACATTCCTGGCAAGTGGCAGATTCCAAACACTGTTTAAGACTACCTTTGTTATGTTTGTAGTTCTGTAATTTGTGTGTGTGTGTTGTAAGACTCCTTACGTGGTTTTGACTTTGGAAAGGCAGCATACAAATAAAATGATTTTTTTAAAAAGGACTTTCCTCCTCTCTTTCTCTCTCCAGGATCTGGGGCTAAACGTCCCTGAGAGCCTCCAGTCCTTCCCTGAGGAGCCCCCCCGGGGGCAGCCCTCCCCACCCCCCTTGGCATGATGATGTGCGAGGTGATGCCGACCATCAATGAGGACAACCGCCGTGGCTCGGCCTACGGGGCCGACGACGCCAACTTTGAGCAGCTGATGGTCAACATGCTGAATGAGCGCGAGCGGCTGCTGGAGACCCTGCGCGACACGCAAGAAAGCCTGGCCACCTCCCAGCTGCGACTGCGCGAACTGGGCCACGAGAAGGAGTCCCTGCAGCGCCAGCTCAACATTGCCCTCCCGCAGGTCAGGAATGGGGTTGGGGGGTGTTTGCGTGGGGGAAGGATGGCAGGGGAAGACTGCTGGGCTTGCTGGGAGATCTGGGAAGAGGAGTCACTGGCTGGAAGTTCAAAGCGTTGTTGGCTGTGGCCACGCTCACACCATCCGTTTAAAGCGCTACGATACCACTTCGAACAGTCATGGCTTCCTCCAAGGAATTATGGGAGCTGTAGTCCGCTAAGAGTGCTGAGCAGTGTTAGAAACTCTGATATATAATCTAATCTCCAAATGGCACCTTAAACCTAAACTGTGGTCGTTACAATGGAAAGTCTAGGCGTTTTCCGCCTCCATGTTATGTATGTATGTATGCGTATATTCGGGGGACGCGGGTGGCGCTGTGGGTAAAACCTCAGTGCCTAGGACTTGCCAATCGTATGGTCGGCGGTTCAAATCCCCACGGCGGGGTGAGCTCCCGTCTTTCGGTCCCAGCTCCTGCCCACCTAGCAGTTCAAAAGCACCCCTAAGTGCAAGTAGATAAATAGGTACCGCTTTATAGCGGGAAGGTAAATGGCGTTTCCGTGTGCTGCGCTGGTGCTGGCTTGCCAGAGCAGCTTCGTCACGCTGGCCACGTGACCGGAAGTGTCTCCGGACAGCGCTGGCCCCCGGCCTCTTAAGTGAGATGGGTGCACAACCCTAGAGTCGGACACGACTGGCCAGTACGGGCAGGGGTACCTTTACCTTTTATGTGTATATTATTTCCATACCGCTTTATATCTTAAATAACAAATCTCAAAGCGGTTTACAACACATTAAAACAACAACAAAAAACCACAAATCCAACAGAGAAAACTACTGTACCTTTCCGTCAATAATAATAATAATAATAATAATAATAATAATAATAATAATAATAAAATGTATTTATACCCCGCCCTTCCCAGCCAAAGCCGGGCTCAGGGCAGCTAACACCAGTAAAATTACAGTAAAAACATAATTGGGGAAAAAACCTATTTAAAATACAGGTTAAAATGCAGCCTCATTTTAAAAGTAGCCCGTAGATCAAAACCGTAATGGGAGGGAAGACATAAGGGTCAGACTGAGTCCAAATCAAAGGCCAGGCGGAACAGCTCTGTCTTGCAGGCCCTGCGGAAAGATGTCAAGTCCTGCAGGGCCCTAGTCTCTTGTGACAGAGCGTTCCACCAAGTCGGGGCCAGTACTGAAAAGGCCCTGGCCCTAGCTGAGACCAATCTAACCACCTTGCGACTTGGGACCTCCAAAATGTTGTCATTTGTGGACCTTAAGGTCCTCCGCGGGGCATACCAAGAGAGGTGGTCCAGTAGGTACGTGGGTCCTAGGCTGCATAGGGCTTTAAAGGTCAAAACCAGCACCTTAAACCTGACCCTGTACTCCACCGGGAGACACCCCCATGTATAAGACACCCCCTATTTTTTGCGGCAGGAGATGGCAAAAAGTTGTTGAGCTTATTTTTGGGTATGCCAAAAATCGCTCACCCACACGAATCACAAAATCCGCCTCCCGTCTGTCCCCTCGCCAGCAGAAGCTGTCAATCGCTCACAGCACCCAGTCAGACATCCGCCCCATGCACTACCCATGTATAAGGCGACCCCCACTATTTAACATGATTTTTAAGGAAAATAACCTAGTCTTATACACGGTAAAGTACGGCAATTAAAGCAACAATGAAAATATTTCAGATCCTTCTCTGAGCGACATTTTGCTTTCCCCAGTCTCCAACATGGTATCCAGAGATCTCCACATGGTTCAAATGGGACCCGCGCCAATCGTAAAACGGGCCTGGCTAATTTCGAACGCTGGTGCTGAAGAGTTGTTAGGAGGCCCCAGTTCCCCTTCCAGAGCTAAAGTTCTCAGAGTTGCCTGTGAAGAGAAATTGATTGTTACTCTGGGAGTTGTAGTTTGGGGAATATGGGTCTCCTAACAGCCCTCAGCACCCTTCACAAACTACAGCTCCCATAATTCCTTGGGGGAAGCCATGACTGTTCCAAGTGGCATTGTAGTGATTTAAAGGGACGGTGTGAATGTGGCTTGCAAAGGACTGGCATGCAGATGGGTTGTGCTGAGGGCATGGCTTCCAAAGGAGAATCCCTGGTGTTCTGGTGTAACTTAAGCAAAGGAGGCTGTGTCCACTGAATAAAGGTAAAGGGACCCCTGACCATTAGGTTCAATCGTGGCCGACTCTAGGGTTGCGATGCTTATCTCACTTTATTAGCCCAGGCAGCCTGCGTACAGCTTCCGGGTCATGTGGCCAGCATGACTAAGCTGCTTCTGGAGAATCAGAGCAGCGCATGAAAACGCCATTTACCTTCCCACCAGAGCGGTACCTATTTATCTACTTGCACTTTGACGTGCTTTCGAACTGCTAGGTTGGCAGGAGCAGGGACCGAGCAACGGGAGTTCACCCCGTCGCGAGGATTTGAACCGCCGACCTTCTGATCGGCAAGTCCTAGGCTCTGTGGTTTAACCCACAGCGCCAATAGTGTGCACCAATGTTTCATTTGCAAGTGGGGTGGTTAGAAGGGTTCTTAGTTCTTCTGTGGTGACCCCAGAAGCTCCTGTTTTTGTTCTTTTTGGTTCTGTATAACTTAGTTTGCTTTAGAACTGGACAAACCACAAGTGTACAAAATGGGAGGTGACACTATATCAGAAGCAGAGGACTGGCTGACCCTCCCAAGTATCCCTATTTTCCAAGGACAATCCCAGATTTCTGGTGCAGATTTCCCAGTCCATAGCAATCGCAAGCAGCTGACCCCACGTGGGCAAGCCAGAAAGGCCAAGCCAGGAAATCAGCAACCACTTATAGGTGTGACGGCATATATGCATGGTGCCAGGAAAATAGATAAATAAATAGAATCACACCAGGAAATGGCAGGAGAGAGCTGGAGAGTCCTCTTGACTTGTGAGGAGACGGTCCCTGGAGGCAAAAGAGGGTGTCATTGATGGTGGAGGAAGCCCTAAGAGACCTGTTTAGGCTTCTCCGCCTCCCTGCCTAACAGTTGATGTGCGGGGTAGCACAGCAGCAACAGCAGTTGCATTCCTGTGTGGCCTCCAGCCAACCTCATAGCTTCAACTCTAGATATTATGGTCTGGATTGGAGAGAATGTGGGGTGAGAGCAGGAGGAAATTGGCATTTGGAGGCTTTTTAGAGAATGTTCCCCACTTTATGTGATTTAGCTTATATGTGTGGGGGCCCGGAACGTTACCCTCACCTACGTGGGGGGACGCCTGTACTGTGGTACTTTGGGTTACATATGCTTCAGGTTACATACGCTTCAGGTTACAGACTCCGCTAACCCAGAAATAGTACCTCGGGTTAAGAACTTTGCTTCAGGATGAGAACAGAAATCGTGCTCCGGCGGCAGCAGGAGGCCCCATTAGCTAAAGTGGTGCTTCAGGTTAAGAACAGTTTCAGGTTAAGAACGGACCTCCGGAACGAATTACCGTATTTTTCGCCCTATAGGACGCACTTTTCCCCCTCCAAAAATGAAGGGGAAATGTGTGTGCGTCCTATGGGGTGAATACAGGCTTTCGCTGAAGCCTGGAGAGCGAGAGGCTCTCGCTCTCCAGGCTTCAGGAAGCTCTGCGCAACCCTCCGGAGTCCAGCGAGAAGCCAAGCCGCACCGGCCTCCAGAGGGTTGCGCAGAGCTGCCTGCATTCCGAAGCCTCAGGCGTGCTGAAGAGCGCGCCCGGGCTTCGCACAGCTGTCCGCAAGCCTGGGGAGACCGGCGCGGCTCCCTAGGCTTGCGGATAGCAGGCTGTTCTGGGGGCTGGGGTCGGGGGGAGGCCCGGGCTCCCCCCCCGCCAGGCCCGTGCCTGGGGGGGAAATATTTTTTTTCTTTATTTCCCCCCCAAAAAAACTAGGTGCGTCCTATAGGGCGGTGCGTCCTATGGGGCGAAAAATACGGTAAGTACCGTATTTTTTGCTCTATAAGACTCACTTTTTCCCTCCTAAAAAGTAAGGGGAAATGTGTGTGCGTCTTATGGAGTGAATGCAGGCTGCGCAGCTATCCCAGAAGCCAGAACAGGAAGAGGGATCGCTGTTTTCGCTGCGCAGCAATCCCTCTTGCTGTTCTGGCTTCTGAGATTCAGAATATTTTTTTTCTTGTTTTCCTCCTCCAAAAACTAGGTGCGTCTTATGGTCTGGTGCGTCTTACAGAGCAAAAAATACGGTACTTAACCTGAGGTACCACTGTACTCTGCATCCCAGAAAGAGATGGTATAGTTTAAGTGTGGGGAACCTTTGACCTTCCAGATCTTGCTGAACTACAACTTCCATCATCCCTGGCCATTGGCTGTGCTTTTTGGGTCTGATCTTGAGGTCTATAGGTTCCCCACACCAGGCATAGTTGTAGTATTGGAAAGGGGATGTTCTGGACGTGAGAGAGTCTGGGACATTCTTCATGGTTCGGACAGATTGAGTCCTGCCTCAGGTATATAGATTCATTCTGAGGAGCAACGAAGGATCCAGCCTTGTTCATTCTTCATCATTACTGTGATGCTAAAGTGCAGATAGGGCTATATTCATTTATTTAAGGAACTTTTATCCCACTCTTCAGCAAAAAAAGAAAAGGCTCCGAGAGCGGCTTACAGATCACCCAGAAGAAAAATACAGTCTCTGCCCTCAGGCTTACAATCTTAAAAGACACGACATACACAAGAAACTGTAGGAGGGTTACAGCAGCTGCAGGTTTTCTCTTTTGCTAAATTCCCTTCTACCACCACACCCCTTCAGTATTCCTGCTCGCAGATGTTAAACCACCAACTCATTACTCATAGGTAGCAAGTTTGACTTTTTAATGTCATTTCGATACTGGCGCCTTCTGGAAACTCAGATGCAAGCTACAGATGTAGGAGATGGGGTTGGGTAGAGTCCTGGATAACTTTTTAGCTGTTGCAGTTCCATCTTAGAAGTAGCTTCTTATTATTTCAGGGTGCCAGGGGAAACTGATGGAAAGGAACACAGAAAAGTCATGTTCACAGTGAATCACAGTGAGCTTATATGGATCAGACATAGGGAGTCTTTGGGCCAGGGTCCAAATTTGGCCCACCAGGTACAGTGGTACCTCGGGTTAAGTACTTAATTCATTCCAGAGGTCAGTTCTTAACCTGAATCTGTTCTTAACCTGAAGCACCACTTTAGCTAATGGGGCCTCCTGCTGCTGCCATGCCGCCAGAGCACGATTTCTGCTCTCATCCTGAAGCAAAGTTCTTAACCTGAGGTACTCTTTCTGGGTTAGCGGAGTCTGTAACCTGAAGCGTATGTAACCTGAAGCGTATGTAACCCAAGGTACCACTGTATTCACATTTGGTCCATGAGGCGCTTTCCCCCCAAATCATGGCCATCGACCTCACACCTGAATCCTTATGTGATGTCCAGTGCGGCGCAGGTAGAGACATGACTGGATTGTCTGCTTGCTGAGTCGAGGCCTGCAGAAAATAAGTTGATTAACTGTACAGAGGTCAATACTGTTCAGTATGGCTACACAAACTAGTTCTGCATGGGGAATGTGCTGGAATGGCCTTCTCAGAAAGCAGGACTGAGCTTACTGGCCATCAGCTGGTGGTCAGAGAATTCAATTCTGCTTGACCACTCCTGCAACCCTCATGTGCCAACTTTGACAGGTGGGTGGGATAACTCCCTGTCAATCGCCTGGTTTCATTATGAGTTCAGGTAAATGACTGGCTGGTTATCTTGCCCACTGTCAAATTTGGCTCATGGGGTATGGGTGGGGAAATAAATATCTGACCCCCTGGGCCAGAAAGATTTCCCCATCCTTGATATAGATGATGTGTTCTGAGAAGTGTAGAAGTGCTCTTGACTTCCTCTTATTGTGTGGAATGTATATTATTTTTATAGAATTTGTGTAGTAAATACCTGCTAAAATCCAAAATCTCCACTCATTTGTGCAGCCAGTACGTCTATGGCAGAGATGTGATTCTGTCAGCCGGAGGCACGTATTGGATAGTAACAACGATGTCACTACTAATACAGTGGTACCTTGGTTCTCAAACTTAATCTGTTCCGGAAGTCCATTCTAAAACCAAAGCGTTCCAAAACCAAGGCATGCTTTCCCATAGAAAGTAAGGCAAAACAGGTTAATCCGTTCCAGACTTTTAAAAACAACCCCTAAAACAGCAATTTAACATGAATTTTACTAACAAGAGCATTGATCCATAAAATGAAAGCAATAATCAATGTACTGTACTATAAAATAAATAAAACAGTAATATAGATGATAAAAATCATAATTATTATTTTTTACTTACTTGTTTGGATGGGGGGCTTTTATCCATTTTCGCAGTCACACAATCAATCAATCATCAGTAGCTGAACTGGCTTCCACACAGTCACAAAAACAAAATAATCAAAAAAGCCTCAAAAACAAATAAATAAAAAGCAAAAACAAAAGTGCCAAACTTAATCCGTTCCGGAAGTCTGTTTGGCTTCGGAAATGTTTGAAAACCAAGGCATAGCTTCTGGTTGGTGCAGGCACCCCGGAAACAATAGCCTTCCGAAAAACGTTCGAAAACCGGAACACTCACTTCCGGCTTTTCGGCGTTTGGGAACCAAGGCGTTTGAGTACCAAGGTGTTTGAGAACCAAGATACCACTGTATAATGATACATATTTTTTGCCCATACATTTTTGGAACCTTTTTAAAAATAGGTAGTTAGCTAGCATTCTAAACTTTAATCAGTAGATTAGCCAACAAAAGCCATGGTTGACTAATCCAAAAGGACAATTGGGGTAGGATTGGAGTTAGGGTCATAGCTAAGGATCACAGCATTGGGGTAGGGTCATAGCTAAGAAATAAAGGGTATACTTATTTGAGAACCGTTCTTGGTTCTGGTACAAGTGTAATAGAGAACGAAGAGGAAGATACTGTATTGAAAGAGCAGTAGCTTTTGTTTATGTATCAATTAGTAATCTCACTCTTCAGTAATTATAAAAACACTTTTATTCAGGCTTTGTTAATATAACTATTGACTCTCATCTAAATATTTAAAGTGCAATCTGATGCATTTCTGCTCAGAAGTCCCATTGAATTCAATGGAATTTTCTCCCAAGTAAGTTGTATAGGATTGCAGCCAGGTTAATCGATTAAGAAAATGTTGCTCCTATTCTTTCAACAACAACAACAACAACAACAAGTGGTGAGGGGCTTTTTATGCAGGTCAGAAGAATGAGGGGTGGTATGATGGGAGGTTATAAAATCACCAGTACATTACAAAAGTGAATACATTTGCAATTTTCTTCTTCACTTCGAAACTAAATCGGGAAGCAGAGATGACCAGCAGTAAAATAGCAACAGAAACATAATAAGTTAGGATGGGCTAATCATCTGCCTGAACTTTTCAAATGTCCCCAAAACCTTAATTTAAGGATTACATAGGGAATGGAAGACCTGATTAACTCCAAGGGCCCTGAAAATCCACATAGCTGTGATGGAATCCAATGACTCTATTAGAATTCAGAAAATGTCAAGTTGCCTCTTCTCCACCCACCCACCTCCCCTGTCTGGCTTCAAAGTAAGTCTTAAATCTCAGAGAAGCAAAGAAGAGCCTGAAAATGTATGTATTGGCAGTTCTAGCCAAAAAGGGTGGGGAGAAGCATGAGGGGGGAAATCTGGATAGCTGGGGTGATACGACTTAAACACAAGTTTGTGGGCTTTTAAAACCAGTTCAGTATTTATCAAGGTATATAATTTAAAACATACAAAGGAAAGTATAAAGCACTTAACTTTATTTTCTGGATGGGCGTGTTCAGATAGCTGTTTCAGCATATGTAGATAATATGAGGCATTTCATGTTAATTATCTTCATATGTTGCCCTCATTCCATGTGCAGAATTTGGGGTTGTTTTTCCCTGCAGCACAGATAAAATAGTTGAATAAAAAGGTAAAGGGACCCCTGACCATTAGGTCCAGTCGTGGCCGACTCTGGGGTTGCGGCGCTCATCTCGCTTTATTGGCCAAGGGAGCCGGTGTACAGCTTCCGGATCATGTGGGCAGCATGACTAAGCCGCTTCTGGCGAACCAGAGCAGCGCATGGAAACGCCATTTACCTTCCCGCCGGAAGCTGCTCAAATAGTTGAATACTGTACTATAAAATTACCTCTGGACTATTGTGTTTTCGAGGAACAGTTATAGCAATCCTGCAGTCTCTGAAACATTAGGCCAGGGTTGGGGGACCTGCAGCTCTGTAGGTGTTGTTGAACTACAACTCCCATGATACTTGACTATTGACCATGCTGGTTTGTGTTGATGGGTATTGAAGTCCAACGACACCTGAAGGCCACAGGTTCTCCATCCCTCCTTTTAAGTGCTTCATCCTTCCTTTTAAGTGCTTCATAAAGGAAGCTAAGGGGGACGCGGGTGGCGCTGTGAGTTAAACCACAGAGCCTAGGACTTGCCAATCAGAAGGTTGGTGGTTCGAAACCCCACAACGGGGTGAGCTCCCGTTGCTCAGTCCCTGCTCCTGCCAACCTAGCAGTTCGAAAGCACGTCAAAGTGCAAGTAGATAAATAGGTACCGCTCCGGCGGTAGGGTAAACGGTGCTTCCGTGCGCTGTTCTGGTTTGCCAGAAGCGGCTTCGTCATGCTGGCCACATGACCCGGAAGCTGTACGCTGGCTCCCTCGGCCAATAAAGCGAGATGAGCGCCACAACCCCGGAGTCGGCCACGACTGGACCTAATTGTCAGGGATCCCTTTACCTTTACCTTTAAAAGATGCTAACCTTGCAGATATGCAAAGTGGCCAGAGAACAGCAGAAGAAAACGTTATCTATAATGGATCTATATGAACTGAATCGAAATCAGTATAGTGTGGTTATTTTTTTACAAAGGACTCTCATTGGACTCAGAAAAACAGGAGCATTGTTTCTCAGATGAAGTAAGATTATCAGGGAGACAGCTGAAGTGTGATAATGGATGACTTCCAGCTACCCTCAGATTGACTGGATGAATGTAAATTCACGTAGTGACAAAAGACTATTTCTAGATACAACGAGTTATTGTATTTTGGAACAGTTAGTCATGAAGCAGACAAGAGAAGGGGCAACGATCGAGTCTTCTTGGTGGTGTCAGGTCTAGCACCGGTTGCAAGTGTTGTTGAATTGCTTGGAGATGGTGACCACAATGCTATCAAATTAAACGCAGGAGAGTGGGAAATTGCCCAGAGTGTCCAACAGTCACTTAATTCCGAAAGGAGAAATTTTATCAAGAGAGGGAATTGGTTAAAGTGAACTGGAACTGCAATTAGGAGGCTCATATCCTTTCAGGAAGCTTGGAGACAATTTAAAACCGCTGTAGTAGAGCCTCAGAATGCATACATGGATTAGAAGACGTACAAGCAAGCCCGGGAGGATGCCAGTGTGGTTAAACAGTGGAGTCAGGGAGGCTAGAAAAGATTAGCACAGTCAAGCTCCAGTAAAACTAGCTCTGGGTGTTTGTAGTAGAAATCTCCTATGCACAAAGCATAGTGGTTAGAGTGTCAGGGATCTGGGAGACCAGGGTTCTAATCTCCACTCAGCCGTAAAGCTCACTGGGTGCTTGGTCCAGCCACTGCCTCTCAGTCCTAACCTATTTCACAGATTTTGTTTGTGGAGATTAAGTGAGGATGGAGAGAGCTTTAATTTGTATATGCACCGTAAGATTTTCAGTAGCGCAAGCAAGCAACTGACTGGCTAGTGTGAAGATTCACTGTCCTGGGGGATTTAAAGGAAAACGTTGGAGGTGTTGGAAAGGTGTATTGTGGGATTAGGGGTAGTGATGCCTTGTGTTAGACCAGTGGATTGGACTGGGTAACTAATTTTATGAAGATGGCCCAATAGGAGATGATAGTCCAACTTTGATGACAACATTTCTGCCTCAGTTTGGGACAGCACTTTGTCTCTGTCCTCATTTATTAGTTTATTTAGGGGTTCTCACCTGCCCTCTGTCAACTGGGAAATGGTTAAATATCGCCTTCCCTTGTTGATATAATATTTATTTTCCAGTGCTAAAATTAAGTGAATACTTAGAATTGGCTAAACTTACAGACTCAGTAAGAAATCATTCAAAGGAGAGAATAAGGAAAGAATGGGAGAGCTGCGTGAAGCCTGGAGAGCGAGAGGGGTCGGTGCACACCGACCCCTCTCGCTCTCCAGGCTTCAGTGAAAGCCTGCATTCGCCCCATAGGACGCACACACATTTCCCCTTCATTTTGGAGGGGAAAAAGTGCGTCCTATGGGGCAAAAAATACGGTATTTAGGAAAAGGATTAATCAAGTATATTCATGGGAAGCAGGAAGTCATGTTAGGAATCAAGGAGTCAAGCCAGAAGTTGAAAAAAGATGGCTTGTATTCCCTATGAAGAAGTGTATTTGAAAATGCTTGTTTTTGAGGCTTTTTTCATTTCTTTTTTCATTTATTTTTCCCCCCATTGCTGATATGCTTTTTCTTTTTTTCTTTTTCTTTTTTGTTTAATTTTCTGTTATTTGATGTGTGTGTATGTATATATGTATACACACACACACACACACATATCGCCTTCTCTTGCCCTCCAACATTTCTTTGATGAAAATACTGACATCCTATTCCATACTCTCTAACATTTCTCAGACAAAAATGGGGATATCCTATTCCATACCCTACAGCTTTCTCCAATGAAAATAGGGACATCATAAGGAAAAGTGGGACACTCCGGGATCAAATCAGAAACCGGGGTGGCTTCTGGGCCCATCTCTGGAAAATAGGGACACTTGGAGGGTCTGTCTTCCTTACCACTGCCCTAATCTGACTTGTCCTCTTGTCTTTTTCCTTCTCCTCCACTGGCTGTTAAGTTTTCCAAAAACAGGGGAAGGCCCGAACTTGAATCTCCTGTATCACATCTGTTTTGGCCTAAAGATTTAAAACAAAACAACCAAATTTGAAGTGTGTGGTGTGTTACTGGGATTGAAAGGGGATCCTGAAAATATTAATAAATACCACTGCTTTCAGGTAAAGATGCCAAGTCTGAACTTTGGTAAGAAACGCAGTACTGTAGTAAGCTTGGTCCATATGGCTGGCTCCATCTAGCGGTTGAACAGTATAGTTGTCCCAAGTGGAAATTCCACTGGGGGCCAGTGTTCTCAGAACGCCTTAAAGAAAGCAAGCGGGGGAAGCCACACTCCAGATTAATGCAGCAAATTGAGGCCAGAGAACCTTAAATTCTCCTCCATTGTCTCTCCACCTCACAACCACTTGTTCTCCTCCCCACCAGGAATTTGCAGCGCTTACTAAGGAGTTGAACTTATGCCGGGAACAGCTGTCAGAGCGAGAGGAGGAGATCTCGGAGCTGAAGGCAGAACGGAACAACACACGGGTGAGCAGGGGAAGGCTCTCAACTTTGCTTTGGAATCCAGAACTTGCCTGACTGTGTCGCATTTTGTGTGTTCACGTTACAGAGTCTCTCCCAGAAATCCCCAGCCTGGTTGTACCCAGACGTTTTGATAGACAACTCCCATTTGCCTCACCCCAAAACATCCAGAGGGTACCAGTTTGGGGAAGACAGGTCTATGTGAGATTTTTAAGAGGTGGATGTGGGAGGATGGGTGGATCTTGATGTTTTGGCAACAGTTGAACATCCTTTTTGGACAGATGGCTTTAGGGGGAGAAATGAGGTATCTCCTGCTCAACTGTTTGCTGCAGCAGGAAACAGAAGACTTGGGCCCAAAGCTCAGATGGAACAGGAATTAGGGTACTGTGGATTTACCAATCTCACTTACCTGGCCTGTTTTCAAGGCCAGCCAGGCAACTTGAACCACCATCCCTCACTGGTAAGTTCTTCTTCTGCAGCAAAGCTGTGGAAAGCTTACTAGGGAAGAACTCATTCAAAGGAAGCTGCTAATGAAACCATAAAGGTACCATACAATAGATCCACCATTGTTCATAGGCTTGGTTCACAGATAACGCTAAGGCATGAGTTAAGCATGAGTTGTCCCACGATGATCAAACAAAAAATGACTTGTTTATCCGAAGCTTGTTTTGATTTCCAGCCGCTCTTGCCTTGTGCCTTTGCAGTCTGGTTAGTTCACGTGCAATGTAGGGCTGCCTACAATGTTGGGGTTTTCCTAAACACAGTTTAAACGAATTACCTAAAAGACCTACTACTTCCTTCCCAGCGAAGAGCTTTTATGCTCGCAAGACTAAATGCTTTCCCCTCCGCAGTGACCACAGCTAGATACTCGCAGATTCCTTATCAAGCCTGCCTCTGTGCCTGCAATCAGGGAGTACCAGATTCACTGGACCATATTCTCTTGGACTGCCCTTTGCATAACGGACTCCATAAACAGATCCTGAGCAAGATGCTGGACCTGTGACCCATGGCTCTGACAGAAAGCCAAATGAGGTTCCTCCTAGCTGACAGGGACAAGGACATTACTGCCTCAGTGGCTTCCTTTTTATTCTCCATCTTGCCCAATAGGGTTCTTAATGAATCATCCCTCTAGGGTGAAGCGGAACAATCAAGTGCCTTGTGACCCTCGACAGCCTCACTCCTGTCCCTTTTAAATTTATCCCAGTGATTTGAAATGTCTGAACTTATAATGCCAGTAAAGGTATTTGTATTGTATTGTATTGAATCAAGTTTCATAAGCCAACAACAAACCATGGTTTCAGTTAAGCTACTAGGCAGGGCTCACTCATAATGCTAAGCCATTGTTTAATAAACCACAATTGAATAAACCGTGGCTGAATGTTAGTCAGGCCATATTGTCAGTCAGAACCTGACCATAGCTGAGTACTTGATCTGTCTGATTCATTCAAAGGGACAAGCAAAATAGGTTTTCTTGCACTTACGTTGAAGGGCACTGCATTGAGAAGATTTCATTGTTCTGGTTCACCACTCTTGAGTTTTGGTTTGCCTATGAGAATTTCTAAAGTTACCTCTGTAATTGGAGCGTGTGAAGTTTGTCGCAACTTCCAGTTGCAACATTCTTCCAGCTGCATATTCTTTTATTTGTTTCTTCTGTGATGCATTTGCGTTTAATGAACTTGGATCGTGTGTGCAGTCACATTAAGATTGGTTTTCAAAGCACACTGGAGTGTTTGTCACTGCTTATTGAATGTTCTGACAGATTCATAATTTGTGTACTAATCATTCTGGGGTTGCTGTGTTTTTGGTCTGTTGCATTAAATTAGAGGCCTGTTATTTTTATGTTCCTTATGAGGTGTTCTTTTCTTTTCCCCCAAGGTCTGTTTCCCCCCCTATTAGGGTAGGAACGCTCTTTCATTCCCCCTTCTGTTATTATTTTCGCTGATAGAACCTCCCACCACATGTGATAGCAAAACTGCTTCCCCCCTCCCGCCCCCATCTCTGCTTGTTGAGAACTCACTCCCTGCACCCCTGTTTGGCACAAAAGTGGCCATTTGGCAGAGGAGGCCATTTTAGAAAAGCAGAGAAGGATCTGTGTTACAATCTGTGTCTGTTGAAATTTGGGCCCCTAGCTATGTACCTGCAGCCTCGCTATATCTCCATCAATCCTCAAGCAACGCTATATCTGTCTGTCTCTTCTCCCTAGTTGCTTCTAGAACACCTGGAATGCCTTGTATCGCGACACGAACGCTCCCTCCGCATGACGGTGGTGAAGCGGCAGGCCCAGTCGCCGGCCGGTGTCTCCAGCGAGGTGGAAGTGCTGAAGGCCCTCAAGTCTCTCTTTGAGCATCACAAGGCCCTGGACGAGAAGGTGAAGAGAGGGCAGAGCAACTCTTGACAAGGCAGTGGAGCTGGGCTGGTGGGGGTGTTCTAGGAATTTGTCCCAGGTGCCAAGCCTGGGTACCTGCAGTGTTAGAAACTCATATAAGCCAGGGGCCAATAATGGCTCCTTAAACCAAGGTTAGGGACATGGGTGGCGCTGTGGGTTAAACCACAGAGCCTAGGACTTGCTGATCAGAAGGTCGAATCCCTGCAAAGGGGTGAGCTCCCATTGCTCGGTCCCTGCTCCTGCCAACCTAGCAGTTCGAAAGCACGTCAAAGTGCAAGTAGATAAATAGGTACCGCTCTGGCGGGAAGGTAAACGGTGTTTCCGTGCGCTGCTCTGGTTCACTAGAAGCGGCTTAGTCATGCTGGCCACATGACCCAGAAGCTGTACGCCAGCTCCCTCGGCCAATAAAGCGAGAAGAGCGCCGCAACCCCAGAGTCGGCCACAACTGGACCTAATGGTCAGGGGTCCCTTTACCTTAAACCAAGGTTGCAGTCTCCAAAACATAAGGTCAAGTTGCCATTTTGGAGCAAAACGGCTCTAAAGTCTTGCTTTTCAAACGATGGACTGATTGTGATTGATTCTCAGTTAAACATCTGGCTAGTTCAGGCGACAACCTTGGGCTAGGTTAAGGGCTTTGAGAACTTAAAGAAGAAAAGTCACTTGATTCAGGGATAGTTCACATATATATTGGCCTATTCCGACTTCTCTTCCTTAATGGTGACTGCTCCTACACAGAAAAACCAATTTGGTCCCAGAAATTCCTTCCAATCATGCAGATAAAATATAACGGATAGAATTCTACGGGATGGGGTGTTAGTGTGTGAAAACAGTCCAGATCCAATGATCCCCTGCTGGTGGAGATGCCAGCCGCCATCCCAGGGCCCAGGCATCTTCACTTGGTTGCAGGTGGTCGGAAGCCAGGTGCAAAATCTGCCTGGCGCCTGGTTCATTTTGAACACTGGGTACCTGCGGCCTGCAGATGCTGTTGGACTTCAACTCCCATCAGCCCCAGCCAGCATGGCCCAATAGTCAGGAATGATGGGAGTTGTATTCAAACAGCACTGGCAAGGTTTCCCCATCCCTTCTTTAGGGGTAGTGTCACTTGTGCCATATTTAAATCATAACTGCAGCTATTCTGCCGCCAGCCACTACTATTTCTGCTGACTTGAACTAAGTGCAGGAGCCAGAATGAGACCATCGGGGAAGCAGTACATGGTTGGGGGAAAATCTGGTCTGTTGCCAAAGGTGTGGAAATACCATGGTTAGCAGAGCTGCATACTGGGGGAGGCAGGAACTGTGGGGATGAAGGAAGCTGGCTGTTTCTCTCCTGCCTGACTAACGCCTCTTTGACTCTCTCTTTGGTGCACGGCAGGTTCGAGAACGGCTGCGAGTGGCGTTAGAGCGGGTTGCAGTATTGGAGGAGGAGCTGGAGATGTCCAATCAAGAGGTAGGATGGAGATTCTGCTCCCGCCTGCAGCGGGAGGTTGGTTGAGATGTGTGCTGTGACCCTCAGGCACTTCTGTGAGCCAGACTTAGCCGGCAATTCCCAGAGGTTGGCAAGCTGAGATTCCCCACATGGTTACCGTGGGTTTGTGGATGCTGGTGTGTGTTACTGACATGGCAACCCCTAGAGATAAGCATAACTGGATGCAACTTGCAAGTCGATGTGGGGGATTGGTCTTGGAACAAAATTCCACACCTCATTCATGAAGGAGATAGGTGAGTCTCTCTTGGAAGAGAATCCTGCTGTTCAGGCACCACCACCGACCAGGCCCTGCCTCTCATACTTGATGGTCCTTTACTGACTTGCACACAGACTCTACGAATGCTGATGGAGGTCCAAAGTAGATGCAGGCATTTCCCGCCCCCCGCCCCCCAATTTACGTGCATTTTACTCGAGCGCAATCGCATATGTGCACGGTGCCAGGAAATAATTAAATTCAAACCCAGAAATGACGGGAGAGTGCTGGAGAGTCCTTGTGGCTCACTGCTGCTCAGCCTCCCCGCCTAACAGCTGATTGTGGGGTAGCACCATAGCAGCAACTGCTTTCCCATGTATCCTCCAGCCTTCTGCTGGCCCCAGAGCTTCAATTCTAGTTGTGATTTTTGGATACAGTATTTTTGGTATGGATTGAAGAGAGTGCGGCAGAGAGGGTGCTCCCCACTCCACGCGATTTCACTTAAGTGCACAGGGAACATAACCCCCATGTAAGTGGGGAGTCGTCTGTACCTAGGGACCATCTTTCTACGCAGGTAGCACTGTGGTCTTGGGCCTCTTGTGCTTGCCGATCAGAAGGTCGGCAGTTCAAATCCCTGCGATGGGGTGAGCTCCCGTTGCTCTGTCCCAGCTCCTGCCAACCTAGCAGTTCAAAAGCACACCAGTGTAAGTAGATAAATAGGTACCGCTGCGGCGGGAAGGTAAACGGTGTTTACGTGCGCTCCTGTTTCCGTCATGGTGTTCTGTTGTGCCAGAAGCGGTTTAGTCATACTGGCCACATGTCCCAGAAAGTTATCTGTGGACAAAGGCCGGCTCCCCGACCTGAAAGCGAGAGGAGCACCGCAACCCCATAGTCACCTTTGACTATGCATTAACCCTTTATATATGCATTTGGCATGCTAACATCCCACATTTTGGTGCAGTGCAACGGCTGACATTTAACATAGGCAATAGGTTCCCCAGACTGGAATGATTTCCTACTACAGCTGAAGAGACTATTGTTGCCCTACTCTGATTGCCACCTGCCTCTCATTCCTCAATTTTATTTTTCATTTCATTTTTTTTAAAAATATATTTTTATTAAGTTTTACATAACAAATTTAAATTCAACCATTAAACTTCAGCATCGTCATTTGGGATTCTCTGAATCCTTCGACTCCCCTCTGCCCTTCCATGGTTACCATTATCAACCTTTTTTCAACTGCTTCCCTTATTTTCTTTATTTTTAAAAATAACAATCCATTTTTACCATAGTTTGTACATTACAAACATTACTCAAATCCTGCCAAAGTTTTTAGTTTATAAATACATTATAAATTTTGCCCATTCCTTCTTTAATTTCTTCTCTTCCTGGTTTCTGATTTTCCCAGTCAATTTTGCCATTTCGGCGTAGTCCATCACCTTCATCAGCCATTCGTCTCTGGTCGAAACTTTGTCTTCCTTCCATCTCTGGGCCAGCAGTATCTGCACTGCTGTTGTCGCAGACATAAATACTTGTATAAAATAAAAACGGCTTTTTATTTTTCATTTAAAACACTAGTGCATCTTCTCCTTCCTTTTCTTCCCTTTCTTGTCTTCAGTCTCTTTCCCTTCGAGAGCAGCTTGCCCGACGCCGATCTGGCCTGGACGACCCCAGCAAAGAGGGAGACTCCCAGATTTGTGTAAGTGGCGCAAAAGGGAATATGGGCAAAGCACATGACTATCACCAACTCTTCTCTTGTGTGAGGGGCTTGTTTGCCTGTGGGATGTGGCTATAGATGCTTGCTTGTTTTAGTGAGGTTGGCAGGGACAGTGTTTGTTTGTTTGTTTTTGTTTTTTTATTCAAAATTAAAACAAAACATATTATCCAGAAACATATCATCCTTATTTCCCCCCCATTTTTCCTCCTTCCCCCCGCCCTCCCACACAAAACCCACCCACCCCCCAGACTTCCCTCAGTTCCATTCTTTGATTTCTCTGAGAATGCTGATTTCTGCATGTTACAAAGTTGTATAGGTCCTCAAACTATTTAGCTGATTATTATCAATAAAAAGTTTGTGAATGTTTATTCAAAGCCAGCCAAGGAGTCCAGTTCGCTTTGTTGCGTCTTCAAATACTTTGTAAAGGGTTCCCATTCATCTTTAAAGTCACAGTGATCCTTGTCCCGTAGCTTATAAGTCAGTTTTGCCAGTTCTGCATAGTCCGTCATTTTTTCTTGCCATGATTCTTTAGTTGGGGTTTCTTCAGTCTTCCATCCTTGTGCTTTTAGAACTCTCGCGGCCGTTGGCGCATACATAAAGAAGTTTTTCAGCTTTTTTGGCAGAGACAGTGTTTGTGGCATGCCATAATCCCTTTCCCTTCCTTCTGTTTCTCAGGCCAATGGATCCCTTGAGTTGGGGCGCGGTGGCAGGGAATCCGAGCTAGAAGAGGTGTTGGAGCGCCAGCGAGGAGAGCTTTCTCAGCTAAAGGAGCGACTGACCATGCTTTGCCGGCAGATGGCAGAGCTGGAGGAAGAGCTGGCTACAGCCCAGCGGGACCTCATCAAGTCTGAAGAGATCAACGCCAAGCTGCAACGGGACCTCAAGGAGGTAAACGGCCGCAGCTGGAACACTCTATACATTTCATTATAATTATTAAGTACCGTAGATTCCAGCGTATTAGGCGACTGGGCGTATTAGACGACTAATACACTGGGCAGCTCCACGCCAGGAGAAAGCCACCTGGCGAGGAGCCCGCCCACCTTATACCCGGCATATAAGGCGACCCCCGACTTTTTAACCTCTTTTCCGGGGTTAAAAAGTTGCCTTATACGCCGGAATCTACGGTACATTTATATATACAGTGGTACCTCGGGTTACATACGCTTCAGGTTTCATACACTTCAGGTTACAGACACCGCTAACCCAGAAATATTGCTTCAGGTTAAGAACTTTGCTTCAGGATAAGAACAGAAATCGTTCTCCGGTGGCGCAGCAGCAGCAGGAGGCCCCATTAGCTAAAGTGGTGCTTCAGGTTAAGAACAGTTTCAGGTTAAGAATGGACCTGCAGAACGAATTAAGTACTTAACCCGGGGTGCCACTGTACAACTAATCCAGAATGTGGCAGCTAGACTGGTGACTGGGAGCGGCCACCGAAACCATCTAACACCATTCCTGAAAGGCCTACATTGGCTCCCAGTACGTGTCCGGGCACAATTCAGAGTGTTGGTGCTGACCTTTAAAGCCCTAAACAGCCTCGGCCCAGTATACCTGGTGGAGCATCTCCACCCCCATCGTTCAGCCTGGACACTGAGGTCCAGCTCCAAGGGCCTTCTGGCAGTTCCCTCACAGTTCCCTCACAGACACACACACACAGCAATTTTATGTGATTCCTCCCTGGCAGTTTACATCACATTTTAATCAGTGCGTGTTAAAAAGTCTGCCCACAGAGTCTCTCATAAAGAAAAAGAAAAGGCTTTTCAGTTTGTAAGAAACAAGAGATTTGTGTGCAAAATCCAAAAAAGAAGCCTAGCATTAACGCCTCAGTGATGCCTGCACTTGTGTGGGAAGCTTGTTCTTAAAACTGGTAACAGCTTTGCTATGGAGCCTGACGACTCACAGAGGTGGATTTGTTTGTGCAGCACAATACAACTCTGGACCCCAAACCACTGCCTAAAAAACAGGGCGGACTCCCAAGAGCACAAGGTTTGGTCACCCCTTGCTTCACAGATCTGGGCTTTTTGATTTAGAAAAGGGGGGGAAAGACCACAAAGGTGGGGTATGACAGAAGTCGGTGAAATTATGAACAGCGTATAAGTACTCCCTCTCAAAGCTACTAACACCTCAGTTTCACTAAAGCAGAGATGAGGAACCTGTGGCCTTGCAGATGTTGTTGGACTCCAACTCCCATCAGCCCCCGCCAGCATGGCTGATGGCCAGGAATGATGGGAGATATACCCCAGTAACTTCTGGGAAGCCAAAGATTCCCCATCTCTACACTAAAACCTCAAGCGACCAGCAATAAGATTGCTGGGTGGGGTTAACAAAGGAATACAGCAAACTGCTGCTCCCTCAAGTAGACAATATACAGACAGAGAGAGAGAGATCTCCACATGTTATTTAGTGCATGCAAGGCACTGAGAGGGACACGGGTGGTGCTGTGGGTTAAACCACAGAGCCTAGGACTTGCCGATCAGAAGGTCGGCGGTTCGAATCCCCACGACGGGGTGAGCTCCCGTTGCTCGGTCCCTGCTCCTGCCAACCTAGCAGTTCGAAAGCACGTCAAAGTGCAAGTAGATAAATAGGTACCACTCCGGCGGGAAGGCAAACAGCGTTTCCGTGCACTGCTTTTGTTCGCCAGAAGCGGCTTAGTCATGCTGGCCACTTGGCCCAGAAGCTGTACACCGGCTCCCTCGGCCAATAAAGCGAGATGAGCGCCGCAACCCCAGAGTCGGCCATGACTGGACCTAATGGTCAGGGGTCCCTTTACCTTTACCTTTTAAGGCACCGAGAACCTTCATTTCTTCCACAACTGGCAACTTAAGGATATGTGTGGGAGTTCCCAGTGTGACTTCTCCATCATTCCCTTCTCTTGTCTGGCGGGGGGTGACAGGCTCTAGCCCAGCGGGAGGACATGGAAGAGCGGATCACTACTCTGGAGAAACGCTACCTGAGTGCTCAGAGGGAGGCGACCTCTCTCCACGATGTCAACGACAAGCTGGAGAACGAGTTGGCCAGTAAGGAATCCCTGTACAGACAAGTGAGTCCCTTACTTCCTGTCTCTCTGTGTCCTCTCCTGGCTGAGTAACCTTGGCTGTTCCCAACACCTCCCTCCTTAAACCTGGTTGTCCCAGGCATCCTCTCTCTACTCTTCCTACGCATGTCGGTGGTTGTGAAGTTGCCCCTGTCTCTTTCCAGCGAGTCCCTATGCAGTTCCAAATGACGGAGGTTCATTACAGCTTCCTCCTCTAGCCCACCTTTGGTGGACTTGGAAAATCTCATTTCCAGGCTGTTTTATCACCTTCCATAGTTGCAGAGGCATCTGAGGCTGACTTAAGTTCCCCTCCAGGTGTATAAAGCACCCAAATTCCCTGGTTCTTTCCCTGCCCTTTCCTTGTCCAAAGCATCAAGTTTGTTGGGGTCACTGCTTGGAAGTCATTCATTGACAAGACCATCGGACTTAACCTTTTACCCTGCGCAGAGTGAAGAGAAGAACAGGCAGCTACAAGACTGGCTGGAAGATGCCAAGCAGAAGCTTCAGCAGACCCTCCAGAAGGCTGAGACCTTACCTGAGATAGAGGCCCAGCTGGCCCAGCGAGTGGCAGCCCTCAACAAGGTACTTGCGTGACAGGGAGGAAGCGGCCAGCGCGCCACATGGCTGGTGGAGGAAGTGGGCAATGAGGCACGCCTGCTGGAATCAGAAAAAAGGGGATCAAATGGGAGTCATGGCTTAACATTCCCCTTCACTCTCTTCTTAGATTAGCCTCAACCAGAGCCAGGGCCTTTTCAACACTGGCGGAACGCTCTGCCTCATGAGACCAGGGCCCTGCAGGATCTGATTTCTTTCTGCAGGACCTGTTAAGACAGAGTTGTTCCGCCTGGCCTTTGGCTTGGAGTCAATTTGAGTCCCTCCCCCTCTTTCTTTTTTCCTTTCTCCTCCTGTGATGAGGCTGCATTTTAATGTTTTAATGTTGTATTTTAATCTTGTTTTTAAGTTGTATTCATTCAACTTGTTTTTATTATTGGTTGTTAGCCGCCCTGAGCCCTGCCTTGGCTGGGGAGGGCGGGGTGTAAATAAAATTTATTATTATTATTATTATTATTATTATTATTATTATTATTTAGGCAGAGGAGCGCCACGGGAATTTTGAGGAGCGCCTGCGTCAGCTTGAGGCCCAGCTGGAGGAGAAAAACCAGGAGCTCCAACGGGTGAGGTCATGATGGGAAGCAGGGCAGGAGTTTGATGGGAAAGGGGGGTACCAGGAACTGGAAGAAAGACTATAAAGTAGCTCATTGGTGGAAAGTGTTGCTCTGTCTGCAAAAGAGCCCAGGTGCATAGGCATCAACTCTAAGGGGCCCAGGCCCTTTCAGCCCCCCCCCCCACTGACTGTGATGAGATGCCCCAGCCTCTGTCTCTGCCAGCACCGCATGAGAGTGCAGGTAAACTGCCTGATCATCCACCTGACTCCCTTTCTCCCTCCTCTCTTCCCCTCTGATGGCCTTGGCCTGAACCCTTCACCCTACGGGCCCCCCACCACAGAAGGGATTGCTCCTGGGCCTGCCATCAGCCCCCAGTGAGTCCTCAGCCTCTCAGCGCCATCCCCAGCCCAGGCAACGCTGTCTCCTGCGCCCGGAGCCCAGCTGCCTGGGTTTTGGATGTCCTGGGCAAGGGAGGGAGGAAGGTGGCACAGCCTCTGCCAGGCTGGGGACCCCCACTCTGGGCTACACTCACCTGGCTCCAGCCTGCCTCCCTCCCTCCTTCCGGCAACCTTCCGGCAGGGCTGGGCCACCCAATATTTTGTTCAAATTGGCGCCCCTGCCCAGGTGCAGTCCCCAGCAAGGTAGGGCTGGAAAAGGCCCCTATCCAAAATACTGGAGAGCTGGTGCCACACAGTGTAGACAGCACCAAACTAGATGGACCAGTGGTCTAATTCAGTGTAAGACAGCTTCCTGGAATCCAATTTTAGAGAGCTTTTGTGGATACAGAGGCAATAAAGCATTGTAAAATCAAGTAAGGAAGAGGGGGCTGTTGGATGTGAGCAAGGCAAGACAGTGGGAGGTGGAATCAGAGGTGAAGGTTTCTGGGAGGTGAGTGAGAAAGAGAGAGGCAGGGGTTGTTGCCCTGTCTCCAATGCCTGCTGCCTCCTTTGTTTTAAAACAAAAAACAGGCACGCCAAAGGGAGAAAATGAACGACGAACACAACAAGCGCCTCTCGGAAACGGTAGACAAGCTGCTCTCTGAATCCAACGAACGTCTCCAGCTGCACCTCAAGGAACGGATGGGGGCCCTGGAGGAGAAGGTAGGCTGTGTGGGCTTGTGGTGAGAGGTAGGGACGTGGTGTGGGGAGAGCTGCTTCAGAGCAGCCATATGTCTGCTGTCCCTGTGCTCATCAGGTGGGTGGAAATCAGAGGGAGGAACTGTCAGAGCCAGGAACTGTGGCAGGGAGATAAGGATTGGCCGTCCGGAAGGCAAGAAGATGAGGTGTCTCTGGAGCACAGACTTCACCTGTTTGAACATCTTGAGGTCTTGAAACGTGGTACTATCTGAAGCCTTGCCCTAACAATTTGACCAGATGAAAGGCCAACAGCTCTATTCACATTCCCTCAGCAACCACAGCTATGGCAGCCATGTTGGTTTTCTGAAATACAGTCCACTGGCAAGTAGATAAATAGGTACTGCTGTGACAGGAAGGTAAACGGCGTTTCCGTGCGCTCTGATTTCTGTCACGAAGTTCTGTTGCACCAGAAGCGGTTTAGTCATGCTGGCCACATGACCCGGAAAGCTGTCTGTGGGCAAACACCAGCTCCCTCAGCCTGAAAGCGTGATGAGTGCTGCAACCCCATAGTCGCCTTTGACTGGACTTAGCCGTCTAGGGGTCCTTTTGCTGGGAACTCTGGTTTTGGATTACTGTGAGCATAGCCACCATCACAAAAAACAAGATGGCAGCCATGTGTTTTTTAGTCACAATGCACCAAAATTTTCGTTTCCATGTACTTCAGGAAAATAACTGCTAGTTCCAGTCATGGCAACCACCCACCCAGATGCCAAGCTAGAAGGGAGCCCAGGAGGTTCTCCACCAAGGGCCCTCATGTGAGGGACATTGAGGACTCTCAATGTTAGGCAATTGCTGTGATGGTTTTGGCTGCCGTTGGGGTTGGTCTTAACAGCAAAGGCAACTGCAGAGAAGAGGCCGCGGCCCTTCAGCGCAGCTTCAGTCACCTGATGCAGAAAAGCCACCTGGGTTGAGCCTTCCATGTGGGGCGATGGAGAATATGGGGCATGCAGGAAGGGAGGGAGGAACATTCTGTCAAGGGGTCCTACCTTCATTCTCTTGCTCTCACTAAACTCTTTCCTCCCCCCCCCCCCCACCATCAAGAACACACTGAGTGAAGAAATAGCCAACATGAAGAAAGTTCAGGATGAACTACTGGCAAACAAGGTGAGGCTAATTGTGGCTGAATTGCTATCAGAGAGGGTGAAAGTCACTAGTCATGAAATCCAGAAGGGAGGAGAATGTCCTGAATTTGCAGGGTGAGCTAAAGGCTAGAGGAAGAGGAAGGGAAACTTCTGGGAGTGTCTGAGGACTAACAAACTGAGGCAGAATCCTGCTAAGATGGAGGCGTTGTGGGTGAGCGGTTTGCCTGTTTGCAAGCTGGAAAGTTTATCAGTTTGGGCTGGGAATGCATAGAGAAGAAACAGGTCCTTCGTTTTTGGGGTGTTCTATCTCTTTCATTGAAGGCTCAGGTAACCTCCGTGGCAAGGAGCCCCTATTATCAGTTTAAGTTGGTATGCCAACTACACCTTTTCCTGAACATGAGTAGCTTTGCCACTGCAACTCACGTTTTGGTAACCTCACGATTGGACTACTGTAATGCACTTTGTGTGGGGCTTCCCTTGAGACTCATTCGGAATGATGTGGCCAGGTTGTTGAGTTGAGCACCTAGACATGGGCATTTTCCACTATTGCCCATATTTTGTGTAATACCCTTCCTCTGTCATATGTTGTTGGCATCCATCTGTCTTGGGGGTGAAGTCAAACTTTTGTGTCAGCAGCACTCCCTGGGCAGTGTGTATGGGGGTTCTGGGCTGCCCAGACGACAAGACCTGCCTCTCGGCCTCAGCGATGTGGTCCAAAAGAAAGCAGAGCAATACCTTTGGTATCAGCTTGGCTGCAAGCGTTGCTGGAAGGAGGTGTACAAGGCCCTGTCCAACGATCTTAGGGACTCGGGATTTGTGTAGAGTTTCACTCCTTAGCCTTTTACAGTGGTACCTCTGGATGCGAACGGGATCCGTTCCGGAGCCCCGTTTGCATCCTGAAGAGAACGCAACCCGCGTCTGCTGCGATTCGCCGCTTCTGCGCATGCGCGTGACGCCATTTTGAGCGTCTGCACATGCACGAGCGTCGAAACCCGGAAGTAACGCTTCCATTACTTCCGGCTCGTCACGGAGCGCAACCTAAAAATGCTCAACCTGAAGCAACTTTAACCCAAGGTATGACTGTATTAGTCTTCTGTGTTCAGCTGTTGTATGCTGCTTAGAGATAAATAAAATAATATATTTTAGAAATACTATATCTTTAAAAAAATAATAATACGATGGAGGGCTTTGAAGTCTGCTAGGTTGCTTCCAAGTTTTTGTTTTTTTAAAATAACAACTTTTATTAGTTTTCAATTACAATAATCCAATAATAGCCTCATTATAACAATGCCAAATTATAATACAGTTACTAATACCAATCATTCAGATGCCAAATTATATAATTTAGGTGGCTCCCCACGTGCTAGAATTGATGGTTTGATGATTTACTTTATTTCTGCGTTCCAAAATCTCATTAATGTCAATTACACTCCAGTCAAAATAACAATCCCTTATACAACAACTGCAATTCTAACGACTTCCATTTGTATTGACACATTAAATGATCTATAAACATACGGGTGAAGCATTCAAATGATATGCTTGTTCTTCCTGTGTGCGGTAGTTATTCTGTCCTTGATGTTTCTTCTTGTCCTTGTAAAATATTATGTCTATCTTTTCCTGGTTGTTGCTGTTGCTTCCAAGTATTGATGGCCTTCTTTGCACATGTCCTACAGGAACAACTCTTAGCTGAAATTGAGAGGATGCACATGGAGATAGACCAGTTACGCGGGCGACCTGTCTCTACCTACTCCCGGTAAGAAGGCTCCTCCCCCTCTCAAATTACATTAACAGGTTTAATGAAGCCCTACCCACAAAATGTCAGGATTTCAAGAACATCTTGTTACCTGGCTCCCAACGGGATGAGTACCTGAAAGTCTTATTTGGTTCAGGGGGGACTGGTGGGATAAATCCCCTTTACTTGCATGGTGGAGACCCTCTTCCTGACCATCCTTGCTCATGCTTCTCATTTTTCCTGCTCCACGGAGGTCCCTGCCGGGCAGCGCGTTGGAGCTACGTTACTCCCAGGCGCCCACGCTGCCCGTGGGGGCCCACGTGGACCATTACAGCAGTGCTGGTGTGGCAAGACGTTCAAAGAAGGGCCGCTGGACTGTCAAGGACGAAGCTACCAAGGTACGGGGTTGCTGTCTAGGGCTGGGCATGAGCGCTGAAGAGGGCGGGATGGGGCACCCAGAGCTGGCCCCATACATTTTGGCACGTGGGGCGAATCACAAAATGTCAGCCCCACCCACCAGGGAAGAAGGGGGTGGCAGAAGATCAACATCAGGAACAAGGGTGGGAAGAGGCCATTGGCGCCTCCAAGTGGCCACTGTAGAGTCTGCATTGGGAGAAGGGGGCTGCCAAGGGGGTGGACACATCCGGCCTCCAAGCAGTGTGCCGCAGCTGTTGCTGCCACCATGGCAGCAGCTATGGGTGATGCGTTCCTTGGAGGTTGGATCTGCTGCCCCTGCGAATCCTGCCACCCGAGGCAGTTGCCTCACCTTGCCTCATGTGTGGGCTGGCCCCTGGGGCACCCAAAAATAGAGAAAGGAATTGGTTTGGAGTGCTGGGATGGTACTAGCAAAGGTCTAGTGTTTGTATCATTGGATTAGAACACTTAACATTCCAGTTGCATTACAGTAGGAGCCACAATTGGCAATGGTGGCAAAGGAGATTTTCAGAGCAACAAAGCTATCGCTGCCATAACCTCTTCCAGGCCCTACCACCCTCCCTGCATCCGACAATTCATTTTCGTTCCTTCTTGAGCCTGTGATTTTCCATTCCCCATCTATGCCTTTTCAGTGGTGGCACTGAGAATGTGGGATGCCCTCTCCAAATGTGGAGGCCCACCAAACTCCATCTTTTTTAGTTTTTAGACATCCGTTCAGGATGTTCTTATTCTGGTGTGCTTTTCAACATATAATTTTTTTAGCCTGCTAATCTGCTGTATCCTGCTTTTAATGTGGCTGCTGTTTTAAGACGTCTGTTTTCATCCCGATTATCTTTTTAACGTCTGTCCATGTCGCTGTTCTTTATGGCGTGTTTTTTATAAGGTTCTTTGTGTATGTGTGTGCATGATCTAAACAGAAAAATGGGGCGGAAATAAAGAAAAATGCCAGAACTAGACACTCTTGTGGATTCATGGCTTTAGATAGTGCAATGGGGCCTGACAGGAGGAACTGTTCCTTGTGGCAGGGCAAATGGTATAGAGCAGTAGTTACATTACTTTCTCCCCTCACATTTTTTTTTTCTTTCTCTCTTTTCAACCTCAATTTCCACTGGAAACCCGCCTGGTGAGTCTCCCTCTTGACATCGTTTTTGTGGCAAAGGCTGAGCTCACAGCAGTGCAGTGCCAGGGATCAGGGCAGGGGGTGAGGCGAGGTGAGGGCCTTGGTTTCCATAGCAACCATGGTCCCATCACCACCCAACTGAAGTCTGTGCTGCCTTGGAGGGGTTTTGCTGTTCTCTCTGGTGGGTATCCAAATATGTAATGGGGCAAATGGACCGCACCCCCTCCATTTCCCTTCTTCTTGCTTTTCATCTACAGGTGGAACCCTCTCAGGAGTGGGAACGCGCTCAACAGGCAGCTGGAGGCCCTTTCGAAGGCGGCTTGGACGGCTCGGATGAAGACGAGCGTGATCCTCTCTTCAGCTCAGCCGACCTGCTCTCCCCCAGTGGGCAGGCTGATGTGCAAACCTTGGCCATTATGCTACAGGAGCAGCTGGAAGCCATCAACAAAGAAATCAAGTGAGTTGTCTCGGCCCAGCCCTTTGCAGCAAGTATTTTCCCATGATGCACCTCTTTGCATTGCTGTCATTGAACATAGATAATTGCATACCCTCCAACATTTCTCCAGTGAAAATAGTGATGTCCTATTCCATAATAACAAGAACAACAACAACAATAATGTTATTATTTATACCCTGCCCATTTGACTGGGTTATCCCAACCGCTCTGGGTTGCTTCCAACATATATAAAAACATAATAAAACATTAAACATTAATAAACTTCCCTAGTCAGGGCTGCTTTCAGATGCCTTCTAAAGCTTGTATAGTTACTTATCTCCTTGGCTCGGGGAGATACCCTCCAACATTTCTCTGATGAAGATAGGAACATCCTAAGGTAAAGTGGGGCATTCTGGGATCAGTTCAGAAACTGGGATGGCTTCTGTAAATCTGGGACTTTCCCTGGAAAATAGGGACACATGGGGGGGGTCTGTGATAATGCCTTGTTTATTCCTAAATTTAGGGTATTTGATTTAGACAGAGTTGATTTGGTGTTCAGGAAATCAGTGGGGCTTGTTAGTCATGATGACTAACTTTTCATATTGATTTCAGTGGGACCTCAGTGCAACTAACTTAGTCTGGATACAACCTAGAAGTTTTGGGTTTTGTTTAAAATGCACATTATTCAAGTCATCTTAGCATAGATTACTGATACACTGCAAGTTGTTCTGTTCTTTATGGACAGTTAATAGAGCCTTGTTTACTTGTCCAGTTGTAGCTGGTTTTGCGTGCCTCTTCTGTACCTGCACATTGTTGGCAAAGCGTTGAATTTCCTATCCGGTGCTGAATTTGGCAAGCACTATATATATATATATATATGCTTTCGTAGATTTTCACGGGTACAGGAATGCAGGTTTTGGTGTCCTCGGGTGTCTTCCCGTGTAAAAGTTGGGGTGTCTAGGCGACGTTTCGACGAGG